>SSNP01000373.1:97567-167567 GCA_006937955.1 Pachypanchax playfairii | reverse complement strand
CTGGTGGATGAACATAAAAGCAGCTATTGAACCTGTTTTTGGACTAGAGATGATTTCTTGGTTGTAAAATGATCAAAGTTAAAAACTTCTTGATGGTAACGATGTGTGTGTTTTACTACCGACTGGATTATAAGAACTTGATTTACTCTGATCAAATCATGATAGACAGACACTTGCTGGCTCATCCTCCAATCAGCTTAAACTATTATACCAGATGTCCCGCCCCTTATTCAGACGGTTTCAGATGAAGTAGTTCCAGATGTGCAGCACCGAGTGGACACGTGGAGCTACACATACATCTGGAAGAACCTGATAAAAACAAGTACTACAAGAAAACAGCTCTATCTAATGAATAATATAATAACATAAAATAAACCAAATTAAAAAGATGAAAGAAACATCACATGATCTAACTCTGACCCTGACCCTGAACATCACACCATCTCCTCTATAACGTTCAGGAGCAGCTGATCAGCTGACCTGAGGGTTGGAGCTCAGACAGGTAGGATGGGACACGCCCATTAAACAGGAACTGGAACAGCATTTTTAAAGTGACAAAAACTACTAGAGTTATTTGTAATTTTATATTTTATACTTTTATATTCTACTATAGCTTTACATTTTACTTATGTTATGTTCAAGTTATGTGTGCACCGTATAGAGAAGCTTCAATGTACTTTGTATAGTGACAACAAAGGCTTTCTATTCTATTCTATTCTATTCTATTCTATTCTATTCTATTCTATTCTATTCTATTCTATAACACAGTGCATGTTTCCTCACTATGAAACCAAGAGGGAGCAAATACAAAGACAAGAGAAGGGGTCTAAAACTGAGCCCTAAGGAACACCACACACGAGAGGAGCAGAGGAAGTCACATGGTCACCAAGACCAACACATAAAGGTTGGTCCGATAGGTAGGACCTGAAGCACTGAAGTGCCCCCCCCACTGCTCTAAATGAGGTATCAAACACAGCTGTCAAATCTAAAAGCACAACAACAACACACTCAGATTCAGTTCTGTGTAAAGATTTAAAACCAGATTGTAAAGTTTCTAAAACATTATGCTTTTCCAGGAATGTTATGAAGTGGCTGATGGAGCAGAGACCCTAAACCAACCTGATCAAATCACACTACTGATGTTAAAGTTAACACAAAGTCCTTCTGTGATTATCCTTCAGGTCCTACAAAAGGAGCAAAACATCTGTCATGAAAATGAAACTCTGATATTAAACATGACTCCAACAGTAACATCACGTCCTCACAACATTAAAATGTCAAATCTTAAACCTCCAGAAATGAAAACAGCCAACTGAATCTGTTTCTGACTGGAACAATGAGAAAGATGGAAAAACACCAAAATCATTTGTGAGCTGCAGTTTGCTTCCAGGACAGAAATAACCATTTGTCTGGGGAATTCAGCGTGTCCACATTGAGAGACACCTTGGACACTAACCCTCCATTGTTTGGAGATACAGTCAAAACCAAGAGGCACAGAAACCTCCAGCAGCTTCAGGAGGTCTGCAGAAAGCATGACTTACTCCACACGGCAGATGGAGAGGCTGAGAGTCGCCGCTGAATGATACAGATGTTATGGGTTCAGGATGCTCTCCGTTGTTTATCTGAGCCAGCACACAGTCACGGTGGACCTGGACCTGAGCCGTCTTCAGGGCTGCAGCCACAGCTTTCTCAACTGCTGAGTCTGGGAAACAAGAGGCACCAGGATCCAGAGGAGGAAGGACCAGATGGATCCGAGATCCATGGATCCCGAGACTCAGCAGAGTCTCTACAGAGGTGTAGACGTCCACACTGTTTCCATAGACGACGGCTTTATCTGGAAGGATTCATAGAATGAAACATGATCATTTCTGACATGCAGCTTCAGATCAGGAAACATCCCCCTTTTCACCAAAACCCCCGACACAGTGACACGGTTCAGACGTATGAACATGGAGCGAGATGTTTCTACTCGTCCAGCTGAAGGAAAGCTTTAGGCAGAATCATCCTTCTGTTTTTACTGATGAATCAGATGAACAGTCAGTCTAAATCAGGGGTGTCTAACTCCAGGCCTCGAGGACCACTATCCTGCATGTTCTAGATGTTTCCCTGTTTCTACACACCTGATTCAAATCCTCTGCATTTCAACAAGTTCTGCAGAAGCCTGTTAACGACTTGCTCATTTGAATCAGGTGTGTTGAAGCAGAGAAACATCTAAAAAATGCAGGATAGTGGCCCTCGAGGCCTGGAGTTGGACACGTGTGGACTAAATGTTGTAGAGATTATTTGATGTTTTTTGTGACCATCATTCAGTTGAATCTTTTCATTGATCACTGTCACTGTGATGCTGCTGTGTTCGTTACCAGTAAGACGAGTTTATGTTGTGACCCACAACCTCAAAGTAAATCTGCACTTTGAATTAATCAGACTTTTCCTTTTATTACCGAAACATGGAAATAAACACAGTATCTACGTGTGTCGGCTGCTGTCATTTGCATTTGTTAATGGCTTTCCTTCATGACTTAGATCAGCTAATTAGTGTGAATAAAAGCTTCATTTTAGATTGCAGCACAATTCCTTCAGAGAGCAGATTCATTTAGCTTAATGACACTGTATATTTCCCTGTTCTGAAAAGCCCGGCTCTCAGAAAGTGAGATGATAATGGAAAATGGATGGAAGAGGCCGACCTGATTCACACAGATGAAAGATTCTCTGCAGCTAATTAGCTGCTAATTATACTGGAGCACTTCAGCAATGACTGGCTGGGTAATGACACACTACTACACATTCATTTAGCTGGATGTGTGTGTGTGTGTGTGTGTGTGTGTCTCAGTGTGTGTCTGTGTGTCTCAGTGTGTGTGTGTCTCAGTGTGTGTGTGTGTCTCAGTGTGTGTGTGTGAGTGTGTTTCTGTGTGTGTGTGTTTGTCTCAGTGTGTGTGTGTGTGTCTCAGTGTGTGTGTGTGTGTGTGTCTCAGTGTGTGTGTGTGTGTGTCTCAGTGTGTGTGTGTGTGTGTGTCTCAGTGTGTGTGTGTGTGTGTCTCAGTGTGTGTGTGTGTGTCTCAGTGTGTGTGTGTGTGTCTCAGTGTGTGTGTGTGTGTGTGTGTGTGTGTGTGTGTGTGTGTGTGTGTGTGTGTGTGTGTGTGTGTGTGTGTGTGTGTGTGTGTGTGTGTGTGTGTGTGTCTCAGTGTGTGTGTGTGTGTCTCAGTGTGTGTGTGTGTGTCTCAGTGTGTGTGTGTGTGTGTGTGTGTGTGTGTGTGTGTGTGTTGTGTGTGTGTGTCTCAGTGTGTGTGTGTGTGTCTCAGTGTGTGTGTGTGTGTGTCTCAGTGTGTGTGTGTGTGTCTCAGTGTGTGTGTGTGTGTGTCTCAGTGTGTGTGTGTGTGTGTCTCAGTGTGTGTGTGTGTGTGTGTGTGTGTGTGTGTGTGTGTGTGTGTGTGTGTGTGTGTGTGTGTGTGTGTGTGTGTGTGTGTGTGTGTGTGTGTGTGTGTGTGTGTGTGTGTGTGTGTGTGTGTGTGTGTGTGTCTGTGTGTGTGTGTGTGTGTGTGTGTGTGTGTGTGTGTGTGTCTGTGTGTGTGTGTGTGTGTGTCTCAGTGTGTGTGTGTGTGTGTCTCAGTGTGTGTGTGTGTGTGTCTCAGTGTGTGTGTGTGTGTCTCAGTGTGTGTGTGTGTCTCAGTGTGTGTGTGTGTGTGTGTCTCAGTGTGTGTGTGTCTCAGTGTGTGTGTGTGTGTCTCAGTGTGTGTGTGTGTGTGTCTCAGTGTGTGTGTGTGTCTCAGTGTGTGTGTGTGTGTGTGTCTCAGTGTGTGTGTGTGTGTGTCTCAGTGTGTGTGTGTGTGTGTGTCTCAGTGTGTGTGTGTGTGTGTGTGTGTGGGTTTGTATTTCTGACCTCCTGGGGACCCGTTTCCTGACTTTTACTATCTTTCTGGGGTCCGAGGGTTCTTGTGGGGACCGAAGCCTGGTCCCCATGAGGGGGACTCCCCTTTTTAGGGTTAGGGGTTAGGTTTATAGGTATGGTGTGAATAGAGTTTTAGTTAGTCTTAGGGTTAGTTATAGATCAGTAATGGTTAAGGTTAGGAAAAGGGTTTGGGTTAGGTATAAATCTAGTTACTAAAATCAATGGAAGTCAATGGACGGTCCCCATAAGGATACCAAAACAAACTTGTGTGTGTGTGTGTGTGTGTCTCAGTGTGTGTGTGTGTGTGTCTCAGTGTGTGTGTGTGTGTCTCAGTGTGTGTGTGCGTGTGTCTCAGTGTGTGTGTGTGTGTGTCTCAGTGTGTGTGTGTGTGTGTCTCAGTGTGTGTGTGTGTGTCTCAGTGTGTGTGTGTCTCAGTGTGTGTGTGTGTGTGTGTCTCAGTGTGTGTGTGTGTGTCTCTTACCCTCCAGCTCTATGAAGTTGGCACAGAGCCAACGGCGAGCAGTCATGCAGTCATGGAGGTCGTTGATGGTGAAGAAGTTGGAGGAGACGATGTGTCTGCTCTCAGGAGACTGATGCTGCTGCAGCTGGCTGTTTGTGATTGGCTGGCTGAAAGCAGTGATACATGGTACCTACAGCATCATGTTACACCCAAACCAGAAACATTAGAAACAACATCAGTGTTCAGAGTCAGTGATGAACTTAGAGAGTTTCTGTTATTAGAAGTTGTGATTCAGTCAACACTCTGATCATGTTACTGAGGACGTCTGATGTAATCTGTGGTTTTTGGTTTGGTGTTCTTTGGACGGGCGTTAACACTCTGGTGTTTGTGAACATGAAGATGAGTGTTTAACGTGGACATGGACAGTATCTCTGAATATAAGTGTTTGTTTGAATAAGTGAACTTTTACATAAGAACTGGATTGATGTGAAGTTGTTTCAGCGATCTGAGAGCTTCTTGTAAAACAGAGCAGTTGGCTCCATGTCTCACCTGGTACTGAAGACCAGTGCAGAGGATCAGGTAATCATAAGGGACCTTCTCACCACCAGACAACAGGATGTATTTTGACCTGGTTTTAATTTCCACCATCTTGTCCATCACCACCCTGATGCAGGAGACCAGAGGGATCCGGTCCAGGTCTCTGCTGCTGAAAGAATAACTACAAGAACAACAGGATGGATCATATAATCAGCTGATATCTGCAGATGATCCCAACAAACTAACCCTAAACTCCACCCCTCGCTGTGGGACATTCAGTTCACTAAGTTGTTTAAAGTTATAAGTGAAGTTCTGATCCATGTGGAGGTGGAACAGGGTTAGTGTTGTGTGCTGCTGCTGTATGAACCTGACATGTCTCCAGTTTCAGTCACCTTGTGGACAGAAATCCAACATCCTGGTAGTTTCCAGGGAAACCGTGTGTTGAGATGAGGGTCAGGTTGTTGAACTTCAGGTGAGGGCTGGAAGAGGACAAACACATGAAGGAGTTTCCCACATCGAAGAAAATTAATCTAGAACACAGTTTCCTGATGAAGCTCTTCACCTGGAGCATTCAGCAGGAAGTCAGTGTGAGTCAGGTGTATGAAGGTGTTGGAGATGAGTCTGAAGGTAGAGAGGGACGTCCTGCTCTGGGACACTTGTTCAAGCTGCTTTGAGGACCTCAGTCAGACATGTAGACGTCTTTAAAACCAGACTGAAGATTGTTCTAATGTGATTTCAACTTCCTCAGAAAGAAAACCAAGATCTCAGAGTTATGGTCAGAGTCAAGGTCGGGGTCGGGGCCGGGGCCGGGGTCGGGGTCGGGGCCGGGGCCGGGGCCGGGGCCGGGGTCGGGGTCGGGGTCGGGGTCGGGTCGGGGTCGGGGTCGGGGTTTGCTTTGCTCCAGTGTCCTCTGACATGGACAGACTGATGGAAGAAATAGAAATAATGAAACAGACTGATAGTTTTCAACTTGACCAGGTTCAGAATTCAGGAGACTTGGTGGAGAGCAGGACACGCCTCTTCCAGGTGTAGAGGTGGGAGGTGCTACCAGCCAGAGGAACATAATAAAATTCAGTTCACAACAGAAGTGATGGGTAACAAGTCCGGTTCAGTCCACAGATGAACAGGTAGCAGAACAACAGCTGAGATGTGGTGAGACCTGACACATGCAGCGATGAAGACACGTTGCAGTTTGTGACTTGTGTTATCAGCTGATGACAGACAGCTGTATGACCTGTGTGTGTGTGTGTGGGGGGGGGGGACATTTGGATGGAGCTGATAAAGAGGCCCCAGCAGGTCAGCACTGACCCGTCTTTCACCCTCTGAAAGCGTTAGCGTCTCACCGCTGGTCCAGCGGACACTAACTGCCTCATTAATCAACTCATTAGTGACAGCAAACACAGATCGCTGCAGCAGATCCCTGATGGGGGAAACAGGCTAATTAAAGGGGGCTGGCGCTGGTCCGGCTGAACGCCAGACCTCACACAGCTGCGTACATCAGCATGTGCCATGATATCTCACTCACACAGACCAGCAGCCCTGTTGCCTGGCAGCTATTGAGCTCCTCATTATGTCCTGGAGCAGTAAATCTCACACAGGCAGGACGAGGACAAACACACGAGACATCCAACCTGGAGTCAAATGACATTTCCAGAGTCTGGATCTCTGAGTCAAGGTGATAAAGAATAAAGAAGCAGCTACTGATGACATGAATACTTGTCATGATAACAGCTGCTGGATGTTGTTCACAGCGCTGTGCGCTCCATGGGAGGCAGATTTCTGCTTCTGTCACAGGTAGCATCAACCTGCTAGTCAGAAACATCTGTGCTTCATGCAGACACCTGGTGGGCCTCTACAGGCGGATTTATTTCACAGATTGGGACACAGTCAATTATCCAATCACTTATTTAACAAACATCATTTCCAGAAAAGTCTACATTTCCAAAAATCAAACAGAAATGTCAGTTTGTGATTCAGAACAGTTCTGGTCAGGTTCTGGGGCTCCAGCAGGGATGTTCAGAACATCAGGATTATCCACCAGCTTCAGGATTTTGGATCCAGGTTGTTGGTCATTCACCTGAGCTCTGCTGCTGGAACCCATCATAGAGGTTCTAAAGGTTCTGTGGGGGCTTATTAGAAACCAGAACAAATGATCCTGCTGCGGCAGCAGAGGAAAACCTTTAAGAGAAACTTCATCCAGAGAGAGATCAGTGTGTTCAGAGGAAGACTCACCATAAACAAAGCACCTGGAGGAAAGACAAACCGGTGTCTGACGCTCCCACCACCACGATCCGGGCTTTAACCGGGACCTTCGGCTCCATCGTTAACTTCCTGCTGATGAGGCTGAGAGCAAACGGTACCTGCAGGAGATACAGACAGCTGAGCTGCTCAATCACAGGTAGAGACAGATATTTCATCTACCTGCTGAGACCTGGACCCGAGAAGATCTCTGAGCTGCTGGTTCAAGCAGCAGAGAGCTTCATATCAGGAATCAAACCTGTGACCTGACAGTTTAACAACAGTCTGACACATTAAAGAATCAGTGTTCTAATGACCCAGTTCTACCAGTCGTCTGGTTCCTCTGTAACCTGACGCTGCTAACGTCTCCGTCATTGGTCCCACAATGCACCTTGTTGGTCTGACACGTGGGACATGCTGAAACATACCAGAGTCTGAGACGTGGGACACAATGAAACATACCAGAGTCTTAGACACGGGACATGCTGAAACAGACCAGAGTCTGAGACGTGGGACATGCTGAAACGTACCAGAGTCTGAGACGTTGGACACAATGAAACATACCAGAGTCTTAGACACGGGACATGCTGAAACAGACCAAAGTCTGAGACGTGGGACATGCTGAAACAGACCAGAGTCTGAGACGTGGGACATGCTGAAACGTACCAGAGTCTGAGACGTGGGACATGCTGAAACATACCAGAGTCTGAGACGTGGGACATGCTGAAACGTACCAGAGTCTGAGACACAGGACATGCTGAAACATACCAGAGTCTGAGACCTGGGACACAATGAAACATACCAGAGTCTTAGACACGGGACATGCTGAAACAGACCAGAGTCTGAGACGTGGGACATGCTGAAACATACCAGAGTCTGAGACGTGGGACATGCTGAAACATACCAGAGTCTGAGACGTGGGACACACTGAAACAGACCAGAGTCTGAGACGTGGGACATGCTGAAACGTACCAGAGTCTGAGACGTGGGACATGCTGAAACATACCAGAGTCTGAGACGTGGGACACACTGAAACATACCAGAGTCTGAGACGTGGGACACACTGAAACAGACCAGAGTCTGAGACATGGGACATGCTGAAACATACCAGAGTCTGAGACGTGGGACATGCTGAAACAGACCAGAGTCTGAGACGTGGGACATGCTGAAACAGACCAGAGTCTGAGACGTGGGACATGCTGAAACATACCAGAGTCTTAGACACGGGACATGCTGAAACAGACCGGAGTCTGAGACGTGGGACATGCTGAAACGTACCAGAGTCTGAGACGTGGGACATGCTGAAACAGACCAGAGTCTGAGACGTGGGACACAATGAAACATACCAGAGTCTTAGACACGGGACATGCTGAAACAGACCAGAGTCTGAGACGTGGGACATGCTGAAACGTACCAGAGTCTGAGACGTGGGACATGCTGAAACGTACCAGAGTCTGAGACGTGGGACACAATGAAACATACCAGAGTCTTAGACACGGGACATGCTGAAACAGACCAGAGTCTGAGACGTGGGACATGCTGAAACGTACCAGAGTCTGAGACGTGGGACATGCTGAAACAGACCAGAGTCTGAGACGTGGGACATGCTGAAACGTACCAGAGTCTGAGACACAGGACATGCTGAAACATACCAGAGTCTGAGACGTGGGACACAATGAAACATACCAGAGTCTGAGACGTGGGACACACTGAAACAGACCAGAGTCTGAGACGTGGGACATGCTGAAACGTACCAGAGTCTGAGACGTGGGACATGCTGAAAAGGACCAGAGTCTGAGACGTGGGACATGCTGAAACGTACCAGAGTCTGAGACGTGGGACACAATGAAACATACCAGAGTCTTAGACACGGGACATGCTGAAACAGACCAGAGTCTGAGACGTGGGACGCGCTGAAACAGACCAGAGGCTGAGACGTGGGACGCAGTGAAACAGACCAGAGTCTGAGACGTGGGACACACTGAAACAGACCAGAGTCTGAGACGTGGGACATGCTGAAACACACCAGAGTCTGAGACGTGGGACACGCTGAAACAGACCAGAGTCTGAGACGTGGGACACAATGAAACATACCAGAGTCTTAGACACGGGACATGCTGAAACAGACCAGAGTCTGAGACACGGGACACACTGAAACAGACCAGAGTCTGAGACGTGGGACATGCTGAAACGTACCAGAGTCTGAGACGTTGGACACAATGAAACATACCAGAGTCTTAGACACGGGACACGCTGAAACAGACCAGAGTCTGAGACGTGGGACATGCTGAAACATACCAGAGTCTGAGACGTGGGACATGCTGAAAAGGACCAGAGTCTGAGACGTGGGACATGCTGAAACAGACCAGAGTCTGAGACGTGGGACATGCTGAAACAGACCAGAGTCTGAGACGTGGGACACAATGAAACATACCAGAGTCTGAGACGTGGGACACACTGAAACAGACCAGAGACTGAGACGTGGGACATGCTGAAACGTACCAGAGTCTTAGACACGGGACATGCTGAAACAGACCGGAGTCTGAGACGTGGGACATGCTGAAACGTACCAGAGTCTGAGACGTGGGACATGCTGAAACAGACCAGAGTCTGAGACGTGGGACACACTGAAACAGACCAGAGTCTGAGACGTGGGACATGCTGAAACATACCAGAGTCTGAGACGTGGGACATGCTGAAACATACCAGAGTCTGAGACGTGGGACACACTGAAACAGACCAGAGTCTGAGACGTGGGACATGCTGAAACGGACCAGAGTCTGAGACGTGGGACATGCTGAAACGTACCAGAGTCTGAGACGTGGGACATGCTGAAACAGACCAGAGTCTGAGACGTGGGACATGCTGAAACAGACCGGAGTCTGAGACGTGGGACATGCTGAAACAGACCAGAGTCTTAGACACGGGACATGCTGAAACAGACCGGAGTCTGAGACGTGGGACATGCTGAAACGTACCAGAGTCTGAGACGTGGGACACGCTGAAACAGACCAGAGTCTGAGACGTGGGACACAATGAAACATACCAGAGTCTGAGACGTGGGACACAATGAAACAGACCAGAGTCTGAGACGTGGGACATGCTGAAACAGACCAGAGTCTGAGACGTGGGACATGCTGAAACATACCAGAGTCTGAGACGTGGGACACAATGAAACATACCAGAGTCTTAGACACGGGACATGCTGAAACAGACCGGAGTCTGAGACGTGGGACATGCTGAAACGTACCAGAGTCTTAGACACGGGACATGCTGAAACAGACCGGAGTCTGAGACGTGGGACATGCTGAAACGTACCAGAGTCTGAGATGTGGGACATGCTGAAACGTACCAGAGTCTGAGACGTGGGACATGCTGAAACAGACCAGAGTCTGAGACGTGGGACATGCTGAAACAGACCAGAGTCTGAGACGTGGGACACGCTGAAACATACCAGAGTCTGAGACACTGGACGCGCTGAAACAGACCAGAGTCTAAGACACAGGACGCACTGAAACAGACCAGAGTCTGAGACACGGGACACGCTGAAACATACCAGAGTCTGAGACGTGGGACATGCTGAAACATACCAGAGTCTGAGACACAGGACACACTGAAACAGACCAGAGTCTGAGACGTGGGACACGCTGAAACATACCAGAGTCTGAGACGTGGGACACGCTGAAACATACCAGAGTCTGAGACGTGGGACACGCTGAAACAGACCAGAGTCTGAGACACGGGACACGCTGAAACATACCAGAGTCTGAGACACTGGACGCGCTGAAACAGACCAGAGTCTAAGACACAGGACGCACTGAAACAGACCAGAGTCTGAGACACAGGACGCGCTGAAACAGACCAGAGTCTGAGACACTGGACGCGCTGAAACAGACCAGAGTCTGAGACGTGGGACACGCTGAAACATACCAGAGTCTGAGACGTGGGACACGCTGAAACATACCAGAGTCTGAGACACAGGACGCACTGAAACAGACCAGAGTCTGAGACACGGGACACGCTGAAACATACCAGAGTCTGAGACACTGGACGCGCTGAAACAGACCAGAGTCTGAGACGTGGGACACGCTGAAACAGACCAGAGTCTGAGACGTGGGACACGCTGAAACATACCAGAGTCTGAGACACAGGACGCGCTGAAACAGACCAGAGTCTGAGACACTGGACGCGCTGAAACAGACCAGAGTCTGAGACACAGGACACACTGAAACAGACCAGAGTCTGAGACGCGGGACACGCTGAAACATACCAGAGTCTGAGACGTGGGACATGCTGAAACATACCAGAGTCTGAGACACAGGACACACTGAAACAGACCAGAGTCTGAGACGTGGGACATGCTGAAACATACCAGAGTCTGAGACGTGGGACATGCTGAAACATACCAGAGTCTGAGACGTGGGACATGCTGAAACATACCAGAGTCTGAGACGTGGGACACGCTGAAACATACCAGAGTCTGAGACGTGGGACACACTGAAACATACCAGAGTCTGAGACGTGGGACACACTGAAACATACCAGAGTCTGAGACGTGGGACATGCTGAAACATACCAGAGTCTGAGACGTGGGACATGCTGAAACAGACCAGAGTCTGAGACGTGGGACACGCTGAAACATACCAGAGTCTTAGACATGGGACATGCTGAAACAGACCAGAGTCTGAGACGTGGGACATGCTGAAACGTACCAGAGTCTGAGACGTGGGACATGCTGAAACAGACCAGAGTCTGAGACGTGGGACACGCTGAAACATACCAGAGTCTGAGACGTGGGACATGCTGAAACATACCAGAGTCTGAGACGTGGGACACGCTGAAACATACCAGAGTCTGAGACGTGGGACACGCTGAAACATACCAGAGTCTGAGACACAGGACGCACTGAAACAGACCAGAGTCTGAGACATGGGACACGCTGAAACATACCAGAGTCTGAGACACTGGACGCGCTGAAACAGACCAGAGTCTAAGACACAGGACGCACTGAAACAGACCAGAGTCTGAGACACAGGACATACTGAAACAGACCATAGTCTGAGACGTGGGACATGCTGAAACAGACAAGAGTCTCAGACGTGGGACACGCTGAAACAGACCAGAGTCTGAGACGTGGGACATGCTGAAACGTACCAGAGTCTGAGACGTGGGACATGCTGAAACGGACCAGAGTCTGAGACGTGGGACATGCTGAAACGTACCAGAGTCTGAGACGTGGGACATCCTGAAACAGACCAGAGTCTGAGACGTGGGACATGCTGAAACAGACCAGAGTCTGAGACGTGGGACACAATGAAACAGACCAGAGTCTTAGACACGGGACATGCTGAAACAGACCAGAGTCTGAGACGTGGGACACGCTGAAACATACCAGAGTCTGAGACGTGGGACACACTGAAACAGACCAGAGTCTGAGACGTGGGACATGCTGAAACGTACCAGAGTCTGAGACGTGGGACATGCTGAAAAGGACCAGAGTCTGAGACGTGGGACATGCTGAAACGTACCAGAGTCTGAGACACAGGACATGCTGAAACATACCATAGTCTGAGACGTGGGACACAATGAAACATACCAGAGTCTGAGACGTGGGACACACTGAAACAGACCAGAGTCTGAGACGTGGGACATGCTAAAACGTACCAGAGTCTGAGACGTGGGACACAATGAAACAGACCAGAGTCTTAGACACGGGACATGCTGAAACAGACCAGAGTCTGAGACGTGGGACATGCTGAAACGTACCAGAGTCTGAGACGTGGGACATCCTGAAACAGACCAGAGTCTGAGACGTGGGACATGCTGAAACATACCAGAGTCTGAGACGTGGGACACAATGAAACATACCAGAGTCTGAGACGTGGGACACAATGAAACATACCAGAGTCTTAGACACGGGACATGCTAAAACGTACCAGAGTCTGAGACGTGGGACACAATGAAACATACCAGAGTCTTAGACACGGGACATGCTGAAACAGACCAGAGTCTGAGACGTGGGACATGCTGAAACGTACCAGAGTCTGAGACGTGGGACATGCTGAAACAGACCAGAGTCTGAGACGTGGGACATGCTGAAACGTACCAGAGTCTGAGACACAGGACATGCTGAAACATACCAGAGTCTGAGATGTGGGACACAATGAAACATACCAGAGTCTGAGACGTGGGACACACTGAAACAGACCAGAGTCTGAGACGTGGGACATGCTGAAACATACCAGAGTCTGAGACGTGGGACACAATGAAACATACCAGAGTCTGAGACGTGGGACACACTGAAACAGACCAGAGTCTGAGACGTGGGACATGCTGAAACGTACCAGAGTCTGAGACGTGGGACATGCTGAAAAGGACCAGAGTCTGAGACGTGGGACACAATGAAACATACCAGAGTCTTAGACACGGGACATGCTGAAACGTACCAGAGTCTGAGACGTGGGACACAATGAAACATACCAGAGTCTTAGACACGGGACACTGAAACAGACCAGAGTCTGAGACGTGGGACATGCTGAAACGTACCAGAGTCTGAGACACAGGACATGCTGAAACATACCAGAGTCTGAGACGTGGGACACAATGAAACATACCAGAGTCTGAGACGTGGGACACACTGAAACAGACCAGAGTCTGAGACGTGGGACATGCTAAAACGTACCAGAGTCTGAGACGTGGGACATGCTGAAAAGGACCAGAGTCTAAGACGTGGGACATGCTGAAACGTACCAGAGTCTGAGACGTGGGACACAATGAAACATACCAGAGTCTTAGACACGGGACATGCTGAAACAGACCAGAGTCTGAGACGTGGGACATGCTGAAACGTACCAGAGTCTGAGACGTGGGACATGCTGAAACAGACCAGAGTCTGAGACATGGGACACGCTGAAACATACCAGAGTCTGAGACACTGGACGCGCTGAAACAGACCAGAGTCTAAGACACAGGACGCACTGAAACAGACCAGAGTCTGAGACACAGGACGCGCTGAAACAGACCAGAGTCTGAGACGAGGGACACGCTGAAACATACCAGAGTCTGAGACGTGGGACACAATGAAACAGACCAGAGTCTGAGACGTGGGACACGCTGAAACATACCAGAGTCTAAGACGTGGGACATGCTGAAACATACCAGAGTCTGAGACGTGGGACACGCTGAAACATACCAGAGTCTGAGACGTGGGACACGCTGAAACATACCAGAGTCTGAGACACAGGACGCACTGAAACAGACCAGAGTCTGAGACGTGGGACATAATGAAACATACCAGAGTCTGAGACACGGGACACGCTGAAACAGACCAGAGTCTGAGACGTGGGACATGCTGAAACGTACCAGAGTCTGAGACGTGGGACACAATGAAACATACCAGAGTCTGAGACGTGGGACACGCTGAAACATACCAGAGTCTGAGACGTGGGACACAATGAAACATACCAGAGTCTGAGACACGGGACATGCTGAAACAGACCAGAGTCTGAGACGTGGGACATGCTGAAACACACCAGAGTCTGAGACGTGGGACACAATGAAACAGACCAGAGTCTGAGACGTGGGACACGCTGAAACATACCAGAGTCTGAGACGTGGGACACGCTGAAACATACCAGAGTCTGAGACGTGGGACACAATGAAACATACCAGAGTCTGAGACGTGGGACACGCTGAAACATACCAGAGTCTGAGACGTGGGACATGCTGAAACATACCAGAGTCTGAGACGTGGGACATGCTGAAACATACCAGAGTCTGAGACGTGGGACACAATGAAACAGACCAGAGTCTGAGACGTGGGACACGCTGAAACATACCAGAGTCTGAGACGTGGGACATGCTGAAACATACCAGAGTCTGAGACACAGGACGCGCTGAAACAGACCAGAGTCTAAGACACAGGACGCACTGAAACAGACCAGAGTCTGAGACACAGGACGCACTGAAACAGACCAGAGTCTGAGACGTGGGACATGCTAAAACGTACCAGAGTCTGAGACGTGGGACATGCTGAAACCGACCAGAGTCTGAGACGTGGGACACGCTGAAACATACCAGAGTCTGAGACGTGGGACATGCTGAAACGTACCAGAGTCTGAGACGTGGGACATGCTGAAACAGACCAGAGTCTGAGACGTGGGACATGCTGAAACATACCAGAGTCTGAGACGTGGGACATGCTGAAACATACCAGAGTCTGAGACGTGGGACACAATGAAACAGACCAGAGTCTGAGACGTGGGACATACTGAAACGTACCAGAGTCTGAGACGTGGGACATGCTGAAAAGGACCAGAGTCTGAGACGTGGGACACGCTGAAACATACCAGAGTCTGAGACGTGGGACATGCTGAAACATACCAGAGTCTGAGACGTGGGACACACTGAAACAGACCAGAGTCTGAGACGTGGGACATGCTGAAACGTACCAGAGTCTGAGACGTGGGACATGCTGAAAAGGACCAGAGTCTGAGACGTGGGACATGCTGAAACGTACCAGAGTCTGAGACGTGGGACATCCTGAAACAGACCAGAGTCTGAGACGTGGGACATGCTGAAACATACCAGAGTCTGAGACGTGGGACACAATGAAACATACCAGAGTCTGAGACGTGGGACACGCTGAAACATACCAGAGTCTGAGACGTGGGACACAATGAAACATACCAGAGTCTGAGACGTGGGACACGCTGAAACATACCAGAGTCTGAGACGTGGGACATGCTGAAACATACCAGAGTCTGAGACACAGGACGCACTGAAACAGACCAGAGTCTGAGACATGGGACATGCTGAAACATACCAGAGTCTGAGACACTGGACGCGCTGAAACATACCAGAGTCTGAGACACTGGACGCGCTGAAACAGACCAGAGTCTGAGACACTGGATGCGCTGAAACAGACCAGAGTATGAGAAGCGGGACCCGCTAAAAATGACCAGAGTCCGAGACGCAGGACACGCTGAAATAGACCAGAGTCCAAGACACAGGACACGCTGAAACAGACCAGAGTCAGAGACGCGGGACACGCTGAAACAGACCAGAGTCCGAGACACAGGACACGCTGAAACATACCAGAGTCTGAGACGTGGGACATGCTGAAACATACCAGAGTCTGAGACGTGGGACACACTGAAACAGACCAGAGTCAGAGACGCGGGACACGCTGAAACATACCAGAGTCTGAGACGTGGGACATGCTGAAACATACCAGAGTCTGAGACGTGGGACACACTGAAACAGACCAGAGTCAGAGACGTGGGACACACTGAAACAGACCAGAGTCAGAGACGCGGGACACGCTGAAACAGACCAGAGTCCGAGACACAGGTTTTAGGACCCGTTTCTCATCTCATGAGATGAAGATCTTAACTGGTGACCTGAAGCTCATCTGATGAAAACACAAGTCAGTTTTTTGTTTTGATCCAGCTTCTTTGGATGAACGTGTTCTGGATGAATGTGTTCTGGTGTTCTGGATGAACATGTTCTGGTGTTCTGGATGAACATGTTCTGGATTAATGTGTTCTGGTGTTCTGGATGAACGTGTTCTGGATGAATGTGTTCTGGTGTTCTGGATGAACGTGTTCTGGTGTTCTGGATGAACATGTTCTGGATTAATGTGTTCTGGATGAACATGTTCTGGATGAACGTGCTCTTAATGAACGTGTTCTGGATTAATGTGTTCTGGTGTTCTGGATGAACATGTTCTGGATTAATGTGTTCTGGATGAACGTGTTCTGGATGAACGTGTTCTGGATTAATGTGTTCTGGATGAACGTGTTCTGGATTAATGTGTTCTGGATGAACGTGTTCTGGATGAACATGTTCTGGATGAACGTGTTCTGGATGAACGTGTTCTGGATTAATGTGTTCTGGTGTTCTGGATGAACATGTTCTGGATTAATGTGTTCTGGTGTTCTGGATGAACATGTTCTGGATTAATGTGTTCTGGTGTTCTGGATGAACATGTTCTGGATTAATGTGTTCTGGTGTTCTGGATGAACGTGTTCTGGATTAATGTGTTCTGGTGTTCTGGATGAACGTGTTCTGGATTAATGTGTTCTGGTGTTCTGGATGAACGTGTTCTGGATTAATGTGTTCTGGTGTTCTGGATGAACGTGTTCTGGATGAATCTCCCGCAGCATAAAGCAGCTGCAGAGCAACAAGCTTGTTGTTCTAATATGAATCAGAGAAATGGGTTTTTAGCGGATGTGTCATGTAGATATCCTAATCTAATCTAACATTCATCTCGATACTAGCAGATGAAACGCCTGCAGGAATCGCAGCTTTGAGGTAATCAGACAGACAAAGCTGCTGCTGCCTCATCTGCATGTGAGGTGAAGCAGGTGCAGAGAGCCGCCAAATCCCACCCGGTATCGACAGAGAGCAAACAGGTGCTTTAAGATGTGATTATTTTACCTGAAACACATCAGGATGATGATGAGGAGACAAAGCTCTGATCATCACAGAGTTCACCCAAAGAGGACGGGGGGGGGGTGATGCTGCAGATGATAAACATTTGAAATATGGGATGTTGATGGAAATCCAAGCACCAATAATCTGATTTAGAGAATGACAAGATGAAGGTTTGGTCTATGAAGTTTTACTACAAACACGACTAGAAGGAAACGAATCATAAACCTGCATTTGATTTATTTATCTTGTTTTCAGTTAGTGATATTTCAGGTTTGTCTGACTTTTTGTTTACACAGCTTGTCTTTCCACTTTGATCTCTTAGTTCAGGGTTCTTGCTCATCCTGTTAAGGACCAGTTTATCACAGTCCTGGTCCTGGTCTTGTCGTGTCCTGGTCTTTCTGTCAGATTTCTCCTGTAACATTTACTCTGCAGTAGTTTTTCAGGGTTTTGTTCGTGTTGTTCTTTTAGATGTTTTCATTCGTTCTCAGTCTTGTTGTTTCTCTACTTCTAGTTCAAAACTTAGTTTTAATCTTTTCATTTTTGTCTCAGTTGTTTTCTTCTCCTTAGGTTCTCCTGTTCTGCCTCTCACCTGGACGTTCAGGTTTCCCATCTTGACTTGAACCTAACAGAAAATATAAACTTATTTTTCTCCTTTTGTTTTAAAAACTGGATCAAGTAAACTAACTAACTAACTAACTAACTAACTAACTAACTAACTAACTAACTAACTAACTAACTAACTAACTAACTAACTTTAATGACTAATTTTAGGTAAATGTGAATGTAATTAATTATTAAAGGAACTTATTGTAACATATCAGTTTAAACAGCGCCCTCTGGAGGCCACACCCCCTGCTGTGTTTCCACTGTAGAACTAATCATGTCACCTTCTCCTCTGTGAGGCGCTGGGATGGGGAGTTGATGCCGAGCTCCTCCAGCGGGTAGATGATCTGCCGTCGTGGCCTAACAGGGACGGCACAGCTCCGCAGGAAGTCCAGAGGTTGAACACAGGAAGTCTGAGGGCAGGAGAGGAGCACACAGTATCAGTGAGCTTAAAGAGACAAAAGACTTATGATGAGGAAAACACCCCGAGCTGCACTCATGGGTTCATCTCCTCCATTTCCACATCAGTTCAAGGTCTGCTCTTTATTAAATCTAAGGATTTCATTGGTTTTAGTCAGTGGGGGATTTGTCACAGTGACAGGTGATAACATCAACGAGTACTTAGTTCAGACTGGTGGCTGCAGATGTTCGTTCTCTCTAGTCTGGTACCCAGGAGTCTGGTGACGATTACCTGCTCTCACTTCATGCAGGATTTTATAATAAAAACGTCACTCACTTTGACTCCTTCATAAATTATTTTTTTTCCACAACATCAGGCACCTCCATTCTGAGGCTTTGGGCCCCACTGATCTGGTTCCTGTGATATTAACCCTGTTCCCCAGTCCCTGTGGCCGGTTCCCGATGGTCTGGTCCCTGGGCCCGGTCCCTTTCACCTGGCAACCACGGCCCCTGTGCACTCACCTCCAGTTGGTACCGAGCAGGGTAGTCTCTGTGGAACAGACAGGACTTGTGTGCCAGCCGCAGGACCTCCTTGAACCAGTGCTTGGTGAGGTGATGGAAGCCACGTTTCAGGACAAAGTGGCGAATGTGAGCGTATTCCTCGTAGCTATGATGGCTGAAGTAGATGAAGTTCTCAATGTTGTACTGAGCACGAAGGTACTCAATATCCTGAAAAAACAAACTCATGTTCATGAGTGGAAAAAAAGGAACGGACAAATCGACTTTTACAAAGAGCCAAATGTGAGTCTGTCTGAAGCTGAAGGGAGTTAATCCTAACCCCGACCTTCACCCTAGTTAATCCTAACCCCGAACTTCACCCGAGTTAATCCTAACCCCGACCTTCACCCTAGTTAATCCTAACCCCGACCTTCACCCGAGTTAATCCTAACCCCGACCTTCACCCGAGTTGATCCTAACCCCGAACTTCACCCTAGTTAATCCTAACCCCGAACTTCACCCTAGTTAATCCTAACCCCGAACTTCACCCTAGTTAATCCTAACTCCGAACTTCACCAGAGTTACTCCTAACCCCGACCTTCACCCGAGTTAATCCTAACTCAGACCTTCACCCTAGTTAATCCTAACCCCGAACTTCACCCTAGTTAATCCTAACCCCGACCTTCACCCTAGTTAATCCTAACTCCGAACTTCACCAGAGTTAATCCTAACCCCGACCTTCACCCGAGTTAATCCTAACCCTGAGCTTCACCCGAGTTAATCCTAACCCCGAACTTCACCCTAGTTAATCCTAACCCCAAACTTCACCCTAGTTAGTCCTAACCCCGACCTTCACCCGAGTTAATCCTAACTCCAAACTTCACCAGAGTTAATCCTAACCCCGAACTTCACCCGAGTTAATCCTAACCCCCTAACCCCGACCTTCACCCTAGTTAATCCTAACCCCGAACTTCACCCGAGTTAATCCTAACCCCGAACTTCACCCTAGTTAATCCTAACCCAGAGCTTCACCCGAGTTAATCCTAACCCCAAGCTTCACCCGAGTTAATCCTGAATTGAGGATTAATAGGTGATGTTTTAGATGAAGTGCAGAGGCTTTGAGGTATTACTACATTTACCTGCTCATCTCTGATGATGATGATTCCCACAACCTGCCTGTCCACCTGAGCGATGAAGGCCTGCAGTTGTGTTGTATCCTGTGATGCAAAATCAGTAGAACATTCACATGACTTCACTTGAGTCAACCTGAAGTTGAGTAGGTGTGATGAAGGAAGGAGCTACAGTGGGGCAAAAAAGTTTTTAGTCAGCCACCAATTGTGTAAGTTCTCCCACTTAAAAAGATCAGAGAGTCCTGTAATTTTCATCATAGGTATACCTCAACTATGAGAGACAAAATGAGGAAAAAAAATCCAGAAAATCACATTGTCTGATTTTTAAAGAATTTATTTGCAAATTATGGAGGAAAATAAGTATTTGGTCACCTACAAACAAGTAAGATTTCTGGCTTTCACAGACCTGTAACTTCTTTAAGAGGCTCCTCGGTCCTCCACTCGTTACCTGTATTAATGGCACCTGTGTGAACTCGTTATCAGTATAAAAGACACCTGTCCACAACCTCAAACAGTCACGCTCCAAACTCCACTATGGCCAAGACCAAAGAGCTGTCAAAGGACACCAGAAACAAAATTGTAGACCTTCACCAGGCTGGGAAGACTGAATCTGCAATAGGTAAGCAGCTTGGTGTGAAGAAATCAACTGTGGGAGCAATTATTAGAAAATGGAAGACATACAAGACCACTGATAATCTCCCTCGATCTGGGGCTCCACGCAAGATCTCACCCCGTGGGGTCAAAATGATCACAAGAACGGAGCAAAAATCCCAGAACCACACGGAGGGACCTAGTGAATGACCTGCAGAGAGCTGGGACCAAAGTAACAAAGGCTACCATCAGTAACACACTACGCCGCCAGGGACTCAAATCCTGCAGTGCCAGACGTGTCCCCCTGCTGAAGCCAGGACACGTCCAGGCCCGTCTGCGGTTTGCTAGAGAGCATTTGGATGATCCAGAAGAGGATTGGGAGAACATCATATGGTCAGATGAAACCAAAATAGAACTTTTTGGTAGAAACTCAACTTGTCGTGTTTGGAGGGGAAAGAATGCTGAGTTGGATCCAAAGAACACCATACCTACTGTAAAGCATGGGGGTGGAAACATCATGCTTTGGGGCTGTTTTTCTGCAAGGGGACCAGGACGACTGATCCGTGTAAAGGAAAGAATGAATGGGGCCATGTATCGTAAGATTTTGAGTGAAAACCTCCTTCCATCAGCAAGGGCATTGAAAATGAGACGTGGCTGGGTCTTTCAGCATGACAATGATCCCAAACACACCGCCCGGGCAATGAAGGAGTGGCTTCGTAAGAAGCATTTCAAGGTCCTGGAGTGGCCTAGCCAGTCTCCAGATCTCAACCCCATAGAAAATCTCTGGAGGGAGTTGAAAGTCCGTGTTGCCCAGCGTCAGCCCCAAAACATCACTGCTCTAGAGGAGATCTGCATGGAGGAATGGGCCAAAATACCAGCAACAGTGTGTGAAAACCTTGTGAAGACTTACAGAAAACGTTTGACCTCTGTCATTGCCAACAAAGGCTATATAACAAAGTATTGAGATTAACTTTTGTTATTGACCAAATACTTATTTTCCACCATAATTTGCAAATAAATTCTTTAAAAATCAGACAATGTGATTTTCTGGATTTTTTTTCCTCATTTTGTCTCTCATAGTTGAGGTATACCTATGATGAAAATTACAGGCCTCTCTGATCTTTTTAAGTGGGAGAACTTACACAATTGGTGGCTGACTAAATACTTTTTTGCCCCACTGTATATCCTCAATTTTTAGTTTTGTAGCTGCAGAAACGACAACTGAAATGTTGATTCTTGCAGTTCCAACACAATCATCACTCCAGGAAGACCCAAACATCATCATGTGGTTTTCACATTAAAGGAGCAGAAAGCATGGCATGTGTTGTTTGCTAGCTTAACATTTAGCAGCCAAAGAACAGCCTAAATAAAGTCTAATGATGATGATGAGTAGGTATTACGTGTACTGACCGGATCAGTGTGGGTCCTGTAGAAGAAATCCAAGTCCTGTAAAATGGACTCATTGTGGCTCAGATTCTTCACCAGATCAGAAACAGCATGTTGGTCTGCAGCAACAGCAGGTCTCACCTCTATGTTACTGAAAATAAAATAAAATGTTTCTGTGAATTCAGAACTCTCCCAGATCGACTCCTTCATCCTTCACATGAGACTGATGGAGACATGAGGAACCAGTGTTCTGTTCAGTTCTGCCTGACCCTCTTCCCAGAAGCACCACAAAGCTAAATCAACTAAGATGTGACACATAAACGGCCACAAGCATCATTTTTAACAATCAGCTGCTACAAAACCAGAACATGGAGGTCAGTGAAAGTCAAAAAACAATGAACCAGAGAGAAGCAGCTGATGGAAAAGTACAGGTGAAACACCTGAATCTGGACCGGTGGAGGACATAGAGTTCTGTCTTCAGGAAGCTGGAACATGATGAAACCAGAACAAAGTTCTGCAACAAGAGGAACTCGGGACATGTATCTGGGACTGTGATGATGCAGTAGTCCAGGTCCTGAGAGACAATGAAACAACACAAAGCAGAAGCATCTCATCATCTTACTGAGAGATCTGATTTCTGTATCAGTCAATAGATGTTTAAAAATGCAGTTTCACAAGGAGGCAAAGCTACATCTACAAACTAGAACTCAATTCTAAGTTGTAACTTTAAAAAGCGAAGAAGAAACTTCTCATCTGGTTTTCTTTTCCTGCAGATGAATCAGAAGGAGGTTTTCTGATTCTGAGTCATCAGTCCAAATGTTTTGATTCAGAACTGCTTTTTGCTTATTTTACTTTTTAGAAAATAAAGACAAATAAAATAAATCTGTCTGGGTTCCTTTAACTGTTGCACTGGACTGTGGAGAAGGTCTGATTTAAAACTCCAGCTGATGTGTTGAAAATCCATAAAAAACTACTTTATATCAGAAATGCTCATTTCACAGGTTCCTTGTTTTTTTTTCTTTAGTCAGACGAGCTGAAGAAACTCACCGGAAAACACTGGAACAAATACTGAAGACAGTCCACTGATCTGTAATAGAAGAAACCAACTGAAGGGTAAATAAAGAACAGAGTTTGTGCCAAGCTGATGATGAGTGAAGTGGAACAATCTGCCCACAGCTTCAGCTCTCCGTGGCTCAGCGCTGGGCTCTCATTTAGAACATCTCCACTCTCTCTGCAGGAACAGCTGAGAGCTGAGGAGCTCAGCGGGAGCCAAGTAACAGTCACCATGCACACAGCGTTAACAGCATCTGAGTGATGCAGCTCTGGATGGCTGCCATCTGCACCGCTGAGCCGCCGCCCAGCCGCCGCCGAGCTGCTGCTGAGGCACCGCGCTGCTGCTGAGGCACCGCGCTGACGAACTGTCCTTCAGTGTGAGTGAGTTTACATTAAACATGACAGAGTTTGGTGTCTCACTGTAACTGTCACATACATGATCCAATCAGATACACGCTTGACATGTATGAACAGAGTTGAACTAAAACAGGAAGTTGGCTTAACAAATAAAACTGGGTTTACAATTAAATGTATAAATATCTGGAGCTGCACTTCAAGGAACTTCAGACCATGCTGGAACGTACGTACAGGGTGATGTGATGTCACTTCCTGCAGCTGTGATTATTTATTTGAACCTGCTCATTTCCAGCTTCGTTCATTAACTGAAGAAAACTCGCCTGATTTCATGTTTCTTCTCAATGCTGAAGAGTTGAATACAGAAAGCATTCAGTCCCTCTGAGAACCTGGTTGGCTTCACCTGGACCTGATGACATCACAGACATGATAAGAACAAACACAGGAGTCACATGATGTCTCACTCTCACAAGCTGAACTGGCTTTAATGTTCCACTCTGTCAACATAATGTCTGACCTGTTCTGACGTGTCACATGACTGACTCTGATGTGACTCGTCTCCTCTGGGCTCAGACAGAGCTGCAGGTTCACAGATCTTCTGTTGCTCTATGTAGAAATCATCAAACTCACTGAGATCAAAGCTGCTCTGCAGAAGGTCAACATCAACATCAGCACTGACGATGATGAAGCCAACAACACCTTCATCAGTCTGTGAAGAAAAAACACACAGATACATCAGATTAGACCAGAACCCAACCAAGGATCCAGGACCGGAACCCAACCGAGGGTCCAGGGCCGGAACCTAACCGAAGGTACAGGACCGGAACCCAACCAAGGATCCAGGACCGGAACCCAACCGAGGGTCCAGGGCCGGAACCTAACCGAAGGTACAGGACCGGAACCCAACCGAGGGTCCAGGACCGGAACCCAGCCGAGGGTCCAGGGCCGGAACCCAACCGAAGGTACAGGACCGGAACCCAACCGAGGGTCCAGGACCGGAACCCAACCGAAGGTACAGGACCGGAACCCAACCGAGGGTCCAGGACCGGAACCCAGCTGAGGGTCCAGGGCCGGAACCCAACCGAAGGTACAGGACCGGAACCCAACCGAGGGTCCAGGACCGGAACCCAGCCGAGGGTCCAGGGCCTGAACCCGACCGAGGGTCCAGGACCGGAACCCAAGTGAGGGTCCAGGACCGGAACCCAAGTGAGGGTCCAGGACCGGAACCCAAGTGAGGGTCCAGGACCGGAACCCAACCGAGGGTACAGGACCGGAACCCAACAGAGGATAACCGAGGGTACAGGACCGGAACCCAGCCGAGGGTCCAGGACCGGAACCCAACCGAGGGTCCAGGACCGGAACCCAACCGAGGGTCCAGGGCCTGAACCCAACCGAGGGTCCAGGACCGGAACCCAAGTGAGGGTCCAGGACCGGAACCCAACCGAGGGTCCAGGACCGGAACCCAACCGAGGGTCCAGGGCCTGAACCCAACCGAGGGTCCAGGACCGGAACCCAAGTGAGGGTCCAGGACCGGAACCCAACCGAGGGTACAGGACCGGAACCCAACCGAGGGTCCAGGACCGGAACCCAACCGAGGGTCCAGGACCGGAACCCAACCGAGGGTACAGGACCGGAACCCAACCGAGGATCCAGGACCGGAACCCAACCGAGGGTCCAGGACCGGAACCCAACCAAGGGTACAGGACCGGAACCCAGCCGAGGGTACAGGACCGGAACCGAACCGAGGGTCCAGGACCGGAACCCAACAGAGGATAACCGAGGGTACAGGACCGGAACCCAGCCGAGGGTCCAGGACCGGAACCCAACCGAGGGTCCAGGACCGGAACCCAACCGAGGGTCCAGGGCCTGAACCCAACCGAGGGTCCAGGACCGGAACCCAACCGAGGGTACAGGACCGGAACCCAACAGAGGATAACCGAGGGTACAGGACCGGAACCCAACCGAGGGTACAGGACCGGAACCCAACCGAGGGTACAGGACCGGAACCCAACCGAAGGTACAGGACCGGAACCCAACCGAGGGACCAGGACCGGAACCCAACCGAGGGTCCAGGGCCTGAACCCAACCGAGGGTCCAGGACCGGAACCCAACCGAGGGTACAGGACCGGAACCCAACCGAGGGTCCAGGACCGGAACCCAACCGAAGGTCNGTCTCTTCTACTCATCTGAACCCAACCGAGCGTACAGGACCGGAGCCCAACCGAGGATCCAGGACCGGAACCCAACCGAGGGTCCAGGACCGGAACCCAACCAAGGGTACAGGACCGGAACCCAGCCGAGGGTACAGGACCGGAACCGAACCGAGGGTCCAGGACCGGAACCCAACAGAGGATAACCGAGGGTACAGGACCGGAACCCAGCCGAGGGTCCAGGACCGGAACCCAACCGAGGGTCCAGGACCGGAACCCAACCGAGGGTCCAGGGCCTGAACCCAACCGAGGGTCCAGGACCGGAACCCAACCGAGGGTACAGGACCGGAACCCAACAGAGGATAACCGAGGGTACAGGACCGGAACCCAACCGAGGGTCCAGGACCGGAACACAACCGAGGGTCCAGGACCGGAACCCAGCCGAGGGTCCAGGACCGGAACCCAACCGAGGGTCCAGGGCCTGAACCCAACCGAGGGTCCAGGACCGGAACACAACCGAGGGTACAGGACCGGAACCCAACCGAGGGTACAGGGCCGGAACCCAACCGAGGGTCCAGAACCGGAACCCAACCGAGGGTCCAGCTATGACGTGGTTTGTTAATGTTTCACACACACACACACACACACCCACACACACACACACACACACACACACACACACAAGTGTGTTTTGGTATCCTTATGGGGACCGTCCATTGACTTCCATTGATTTTAGTAACTAGATTTATACCTAACCCAAACCCTTTTACTAACCTTAACCATTACTGATCTATAACTAACCCTAAGACTAACTAAAACTCTATTCACACCATACCTATAAACCTAACCCCTAACCCTAAAAAGGGGATTTCCCCCCATGGGGACCAGGCTTCGGTCCCCACAAGAACCTTCGGACCCCAGAAAGATAGTAAAAGTCAGGAAATGGGTCCCCAGGAGGTCAGAAATACAAACCCACACACACACACACACACACACACACACACACACACACACACACACACACACACACACACACACACACACCTTTAGTTTACAGATGTTGGATTTGTTGTCTAAAACAATAAAGCAGCTGGTTTATTAAAGATCCAGCTGCCTCTGCAGGTGTAAGAGGGCTGCACTTAAAAAACTGTTTTGGGATTTTAAATTTTAAAGATCTTTTTAAAGGGTTAGGGTTTATTCTATCAAATTGTTCCTTGACTTATAAAACTAAACTTACAAGTTTCTGAAGCTTTTCAGTTACATTTTCTTCTTAGATGGTGAAGAATTCTAAGTTAAAGAACTGAACTGTCATGTTTAACACTGGTAGCAGATTCAAAATGAACCTTGTAAAGGCAGTAGTTAATGAACTTTTATGGTACGTGTGGGAAACAGACGGTTTATGAAGAACTTGACTGACATTTTGTAGCTGAATAAATAGTTTGTGAGGGTTTGAACTGAATCATCAGGGAAAATGTTGGACCATCAGAGTCACACAAAGAGCCCAAAAATGTTTCAGATGTCTGGACACAATATGTTCAGTGAGAGTATGCCTTGGCCAAGAATCAGCTTGTTTCTGCCATATGCTGCCATGAACACATGTCCACACGCCTGGTGGGGGCTGGGAGTCTGTCCCAGGCCCTGAGAGACTAAAACCCAACAAGGGCTCTCGAGATCAGTTTATGTCATCAGCAAGCTGCTATGACACGATTTCTAACCAGGAACACAGGAGAAGGGAAGTTCACATTTTCCTACTTTAACAGCTGCTGTGAGCTGCCTCTCAGAGCTGCTAAGAAAATATATCTGAATCTGAAAGCTAGAACAAACCTCACAAACAGCAGTTTGATAGATCTGGTTCTGAGCCTCAATGGCCTCTGTCAGGTGGTCCAGTCTGTATGTGACAGACATCAGTGTGTCCTGTTGGTCCAAAAGAGTCATAATATCATCCAAATCTTCAACCCTGAAACAAAGAAAAGCACACTTTTGATGATAAGTGTGAAGGATGTTGTGATATTCAGCAGTTTAATCATCCGTCCTGATTCAGTTCTAAATCGGAGCTGGATTTACAACAGCACATCAGTTTGTATATTTAATGATTCAAAGTTAGAGTTAAAACATGTTGAGTTAAAACATGTTGAGTTAAAACATGTTGAGTTAAAACATGTTGAGTTAAAACATGCTGAGTTAAAACATGTTGAGTTAAAACATGCTGAGATAAAACATGTTGAGTTAAAACATGTTGAGTTAAAACATGTTGAGTTAAAACATGTTGAGATAAAACATGCTGAGATAAAACATGTTGAGTTAAAACATGTTGAGTTAAAACATGTTGAGATAAAACATGTTGAGTTAAAACATGCTGAGTTAAAACATGCTGAGTTAAAACATGTTGAGTTAAAACATGCTGAGATAAAACATGTTGAGTTAAAACATGTTGAGTTAAAACATGTTGAGATAAAACATGTTGAGTTAAAACATGCTGAGATAAAACATGTTGAGTTAAAACATGTTGAGTTAAAACATGTTGAGATAAAACATGTTGAGTTAAAACATGCTGAGTTAAAACATGCTGAGTTAAAACATGTTGAGTTAAAACATGCTGAGATAAAACATGCTGAGATAAAACATGTTGAGTTAAAACATGTTGAGATAAAACATGTTGAGTTAAAACATGCTGAGATAAAACATGTTGAGTTAAAACATGTTGAGTTAAAACATGTTGAGATAAAACATGTTGAGTTAAAACATGCTGAGTTAAAACATGCTGAGTTAAAACATGTTGAGTTAAAACATGCTGAGATAAAACATGTTGAGTTAAAACATGTTG
Source organism: Pachypanchax playfairii (assembly GCA_006937955.1). NCBI lineage: Eukaryota > Metazoa > Chordata > Actinopteri > Cyprinodontiformes > Aplocheilidae > Pachypanchax > Pachypanchax playfairii. The sequence continues at coordinate 139,021 of SSNP01000373.1, read as the reverse complement.
AGTTAAAACATGTTGAGATAAAACATGTTGAGTTAAAACATGCTGAGATAAAACATGTTGAGTTAAAACATGTTGAGTTAAAACATGTTGAGATAAAACATGTTGAGTTAAAACATGCTGAGTTAAAACATGCTGAGTTAAAACATGTTGAGTTAAAACATGTTGAGATAAAACATGCTGAGTTAAAACATGCTGAGTTAAAACATGTTGAGTTAAAACATGCTGAGTTAAAACATGTTGAGTTAAAACATGTTGAGTTAAAACATGTTGAGTTAAAACATGTTGAGTTAAAACATGCTGAGTTAAAACATGTTGAGTTAAAACATGTTGAGTTAAAACATGTTGAGATAAAACATGTTGAGTTAAAACATGTTGAGTTAAAACATGCTGAGTTAAAACATGTTGAGTTAAAACATGTTGAGTTAAAACATGCTGAGTTAAAACATGTTGAGTTAAAACATGCTGAGTTAAAACATGCTGAGTTAAAACATGTTGAGTTAAAACATGTTGAGTTAAAACATGCTGAGTTAAAACATGTTGAGTTAAAACATGCTGAGTTAAAACATGTTGAGTTAAAACATGTTGAGTTAAAACATGTTGAGTTAAAACATGTTGAGTTAAAACATGTTGAGTTAAAACATGTTGAGATAAAACATGTTGAGATAAAACATGTTGAGTTAAAACATGCTGAGTTAAAACATGCTGAGTTAAATCATGCTGAGTTAAAACATGTTGAGTTAAAACATGTTGAGTTAAAACATGTTGAGTTAAAACATGCTGAGTTAAAACATGTTGAGTTAAAACATGCTGAGTTAAATCATGCTGATTTAAAACATGTTGAGTTAAAACATGTTGAGATAAAACATGTTGAGTTAAAACATGCTGAGTTAAAACATGTTGAGTTAAAACATGTTTAGTTAAAACACATCTGAACAACAGTGAATATGATGAGATGAGTCTGCTCTTCACATGACAGAAGCATCTTGGAAAAAAAAACTCTTCTGCCCTCTTGTGGACAATGAGTTTATTGACTTGAACCTTCTTCAGTGTGAGATGGTTCCATGTAGTTTTAAGATACTATCAGCATTATTATATCTGCCAGGAGTTTGTGTTTTTTGGGGGGATTTGATTGTTTGTCTGTTAACGAGATTTCCTAAAAATGTCTGGATGGATTTTGATTACATTTTCAGGATAAGTCATAAATGATAAAAGGACCAATCGGTTAGATTTTGGTGCTAATTTTGAAAGGTTTAAAAAATATAAAAGCTATAAAGAATCTCAGTAATTTTACTGCCTTCAAGGATTTTGTCTAAATTCTGAGCTCTCTGTGATTTTAATTAAATGATCCAAGCAGTGATTCGGATCACCACCAAAATCGAATCCACTGGGTCTTGTCCAATTTTTGACCGATCCTGAAAATGTTATCAAAATCCATCCAGTTTTTGAGTTATCGCCTGCTTGCCTGCCTGCTTGCCTGCTTGAAAGAAACAGCTGTAAGAGGACTGTGTTTGGTTTTCCAGACACTGTGAGAGTCGATCAGACTCTGTAGGATCACCTGATGGGGCGGGTACGAAGCCGTGGACTGTGATCATCTCGGTGGCAGATAAATGTCAAACACTGAGGTCCAGGATCAGTTAGACGTTGTAGGGGTTTAAAGATCTCATCAAGTGCCGGCCCTGCGCATGCACGTGCACACACACACACACACACACACACACACACACACACACACACACACACACACACACACACACACACACACACACACACACACACACACACACACACACACACACACCTTAAGGCTGGATCCTTTACATAATAATCACTAAGTAAATGATAAACAGAACACATTCATCACCTAAATTACAGACGTTTGGACAAACCAGACAGATGTGTTCAAGTTCAGCAACAGAGTTAAAGACTGCCCTGTTAAAACAAGCAATGAGGGAAATAAATTCAGAATCATTGATTCAGTTCTGTGATCATCTGTATTTAACCCTAACCCTAACCTCAGTATCTCCTTCAGACCTGATGCAGCACAACTCGTCTGTGACACAAAAAGCTGGAGGAAAAGTGTGTTCAGAGGCTGCAGAGAAAAGACAAGATGTCAGTTCACAACAGATTTCAAAGTGACTGATACACTGATCTGCCAGAACATTAGGACCACGCGTCTTATATTAACCAAGACTACTTTTCCCTCAAAAAGAGCCCTGATCAAGCTCCTGGGCACAGACCCCTCTGAAGGTCTGCTGAGGTATCTGGCTCCAAGCCGTCAGGAGCAGGAAGTTACGAGGAGCAGCTTTCAGGGTATAAACTTGTTTTGGACATGATATGGAAAAGAAAACAAGATCCATCAGACTCGCACACCTTGTCCTATTGCTCCATGCACCAATAAACCATGATCCTGAAGACCAGGAACATCCCTGACAGCAGCCGCTGTGAAGGTGTTCTGACCCAGCTGTCTGGTCATCATAGTTTTGCTTTTAAATAATTCTCACATAGAAAATTTATTCTTTTTCCAGCAGCTTTAAGAGCAGAAAGTTCACTTGCTACATGATAGATCCCGCCCACTGACTGTTGCTATGATAATCAGGTAATTATTGATCTACAGTCAGTGGTCATAATGTTAAGGCTGCTCAGTATATGTTTGGAGTAATGATCTCTTCTTTGCTGTGATGATACAAACTGTGCACTTCTCAGAGCTGAAGTGTTGGTGCAGGAACTGTTCCCAGTGAGCCGGATCCACCAAATCTGCTGCAGGATGATCGAAGAACGAGGCATGAGCCACAATGTCGTCCCTTCTGCTGGTCACGGTCACAGCCAGGTTGGCTTTCTCTCTGAGACGGACAGGAGACCAGGAATGAACCACAGACAAGAAATAAATCTCTGAAGAGCTGTGTTGTTCAGGAGGAGACGTGCTGTCTTATCTTTAAAACAATCTGCATAATAACTGACTTCATGAGACTCTATTTGTTTTCAAAAACTAAGTTAATCACAAATTATGGAAATAAACAAATATGTCATAAAACACTGAATATAAATAAAAGATTCAGTCAATTTAAAGAAGATTCTCGTGTTAAGCGTCTCACTCATTTAACCGTCAACTGGTCTGGACAAAAATGAATAAATAATCAGAACATATTTAAATGTTTCCCATCTATTGGTAACCCCTCCTTTCTTCATGCTCTTTTCTCTGCTCATTCCAAAGTATTTTCTGAAGTCTAGACCTGTTCTTCTCAGAGATATGAGGGTTTCTATTAAGAACTGATGATTTATAAATGAATAATGTGAACTCTTCCTCTAGCACACCGTGTTTCTAAGCAGATTGTTCCCTTTCTAAACAACTGAATAATTAAAGAGAATATATTTTCCTCACAGGAGATGAAGGACATTGATCCTTCCAAAAATGGCCTGATGTGAAGAAGTGATGAGACTCTGGATCTCCTGAGCGTCCGCTGATTCACTTCTTCTCACGGTAACAGCTTCCTGACCGTCAGCTGACATCTTCACAAGAAACAACTCCCGTTAAACGGAACAACAACAAACACAACGATAAAACTTCATCCACTTATCGCACAAAACTAAACTAGTCACAGTTTCCTGTTCTTGTTACTTCTGTTGCTATAACAACACAGAGCGGAAGCTGCAAGGGATTGTGGGTACTGTCATGGTGGCTGGAGTAGGAGGAGAGCGAAACGTTGTAGGTGCATCTGAGTTTGTTGTTTAGGTTGGAGACCTTTTATTTTAAAGTAAGTTTTGGTGTGAGAGACCGACAGAATGGCGTCCACGGCGGCAGGGAAGCAGCGGATACCGAAGGTGGCGAAGGTAAATAAACCTTTGAAGCGGGAGCTAAGAGCGGCTAAGCTAACAGCGAGATCTGATCACCGTAAAGTACCGTAAAGCATGTTGAAGCTGAGGCAGGTGTGGAACCGTTACACGGTTAAACCACAGTAGAGACTTAATTTAACTTAAACAAAGAAACCCGCGCAGAAACTTCTACTGCGGGAACGCGCATTGGAAACGGTCGCGTGCACACGACGTGTAAATAATGAAAACATCCACAGGTCTTAGACAGGTGCTTCCTAAAATCCTTTAAAAGTCCCTGGTATAAAACACGACACGATACGGGTCAGAGTCAAAACACGACGCGAGTCAGAGTCAAGACACGTTACGGGTCAGAGTCAAAACACGACGCGAGTCAGAGTCAAGACACGTTACGGGTCAGAGTCAAAACACGACGCGAGTCAGAGTCAAGACACATGGCGGGTAACGGGGTCATGACACATGGCGGGTAACGGGGTCATGACACGTTAGGGGTCAGAGTCAAGACACGTTACGGGTCAGAGTCAAGACACGTTACGGGTCAGAGTCAAAACACGACGCGAGTCAGAGTCAAGACACATGGCGGGTAACGGGGTCATGACACATGGCGGGTAACGGGGTCATGACACGTTACGGGTCAGAGTCAAGACACGACGCGGGTCAGAGTCAAGACACGTTACGGGTCAGAGTCAAGACACGTTACGGGTCAGAGTCAAGACACGACGCAAGTCAGAGTCAAGACACATGGCGGGTAACGGGGTCATGGACACGTTAGGGGTCAGAGTCAAGACACGACGCGAGTCGGAGTCAAGACACGTTACGGGTCAGAGTCAAGACACGACGCGAGTCAGAGTCAAGACACGACGCGAGTCAGAGTCAAGACACGACGCGGGTCAGAGTCAAGACACGACGCGGGTCAGAGTCAAGACACGTTACGGGGTCATGACACGTTGCGGGTCAGAGTCAAGACACGACGCGAGTCAGAGTCAAGACACGACGCGAGTCAGAGTCAAGACACATGGCGGGTAACGGGGTCATGACACATGGCGGGTAACGGGGTCATGACACGTTACGGGTCAGAGTCAAGACACGACGCGGGTCAGAGTCAAGACACGTTACGGGTCAGAGTCAAGACACGACGCGAGTCAGAGTCAAGACACGTTACGGGTCAGAGTCAAGACACGACGCGAGTCAGAGTCAAGACATGTTACGGGTCAGAGTCAAGACACGACGCGTGTCAGAGTCAAGACACATGGCGGGTAACGGGGTCATGACACGTTACGGGGTCATGACACGTTGCGGGTCAGAGTCAAGACACGACGCGGGTCAGAGTCAAGACACGACGCGGGTCAGAGTCAAGACACAACGCGGGTCAGAGTCAAGACACATGGCGGGTCAGAGTCAAGACACGACGCGGGTCAGAGTCAAGACACATGGCGGGTCAGAGTCAAGACACGTTACGGGTCAGAGTCAAGACACGTTACGGGTCAGAGTCAAGACACGACGCGAGTCAGAGTCAAGACACGTTACGGGTCAGAGTCAAGACACGACGCGGGTCAGAGTCAAGACACGACGCGGGTCAGAGTTAAAGGAGATGCTGTATTTTCATTCTACAACCCTCTAAACACCTGTGGAGGCATTATTTTGTTAAAAATATTGCTTTTAATGAAAATATTCCATATTGTACCTTTAAGATGAATGTAAACACAGTTCTGGACAGAACACTAACCTGTTTTAGTAAATGTCTTCTTTGTGTTCTTTGGTGTTTCTAAAAACTAATCACATGACCACAGAGAGCATTTCAGCTCAATGCAGCACTGTGAAGGACTTTGTATGTTTCAGGTTAAGAATAAAGCTCCTGCAGAGGTTCAGATCACCGCTGAGCAGCTGCTCAGAGAAGCTAAAGAGAGGGAGCTTGAACTTCTGCCGCCGCCACCTAAACAGAAGATCACAGATAAAGAGGAGCTGAATGACTACAAACTGAGGAAGAGGAAGGTGTGTTTTATGCTATTTGTACATCTGTAATCAGGTTCTTATGTGAACTCTATGAAAGACTTGTTTTAGCAACAAGCACAAACTGAATCTGATGTTTAGTCTTTAATAGAAAAACACAGGTTTCCATTCTCATGTGCATATCCATGTTTTTCCTTTAAGGCGTTTGAAGACAACATTCGGAAGAATCGCACCGTCATCAGTAACTGGATTAAATACGCACAATGGGAGGAAAGTCTGAAGGAGGTCCAGAGGTACTTATCCTGGACAGAGTCCTTCTTTTCTTCTCTAACAAGTTGTAAAATTTCAACCTGTCTGCTGGTCAGTTCTGCGTCAACATTAACTCATCTGGTTTTAGAGCTCGTTCCATTTACGAGCGAGCGTTGGATGTCGATCACCGCAACATCACTCTTTGGCTGAAGTATGCCGAGATGGAGATGAAAAACCGCCAGGTGAACCATGCCCGCAACATCTGGGACAGAGCCATCACCATCCTCCCACGAGTCAACCAGTTCTGGTAGGGCTGACATCACCTCCGCCTTCTAACCCCGCCCCTCAGAAAAGTTCACGACCATCTGATTTGGTTAGAGACATGGTGTTTTTAAGTTCTTAATGTTGTGTGTTGTTCCTCTGCACAGGTACAAGTACACCTACATGGAGGAGATGCTTGGTAATGTTCCTGGCTGCAGGCAGGTGTTTGAGCGCTGGATGGAGTGGGAACCTGAAGAACAGGCCTGGCACTCCTATATTAACTTTGAGCTGCGCTACAAGGAAGTGGACAAAGCTCGCACCATTTATGAGCGATATATCCTTTCATTTCTGTAGAAAAAACTGCCAGACCTCATTTTTGTGCTGCTGTTCTTAGATTTGGACCAGGACTGGGTCAGACATCCAGTTCTGGTCCAGCTGGGTTTTCTGACTGACTATACAGAGAAGAAACGGAGTTTCAATGGGGTCAAACATCTGGAACTTGGTCCAGGAACCGGACTGTTAATAACAACGATGATCTGCATTAAAAAGGATCCAGATATTTTCTGATCGTTTCAAATTATTTATATAATCTTAAAAATAGAAGAGAAACAGTTTGAGTTTGAAATGTCAGTGAAGAGAAAAATATTTGACATTTGCTTGTTCAGTTTAAAAAAACATCATCCTGGTGAGAAGAAAAGTCTCAGATTCATGGTGCAGGATTTTCTCAGGTACCAGAAACATGAAACTTGTCCTTAAGTCCTCTGCACTCGTCATCGTTCACCCCGAAGTGAAGAACTGGATCAAATACGCTCGCTTTGAGGAGAAGCACGGCTACATCGCTCACAGCAGGAAGGTGTACGAGCGGGCCGTGGAGTTCTTTGGAGAGGAACATGTGGATGAGAACCTCTTTGTGGCCTTCGCCAGGTTTGAGGAGACTCAGAAGGAGGCGAGTCCTGATGGAAGTCTTTTTAGAACTTTAATGATGATGTTTGTTGGGATTTGCTTGAGGTTTTTCATTTCTGTTCTTCAGTTTGAGCGTGTTCGGGTCATCTATAAGTACGCTTTGGACAGAATCCCTAAACATCAGGCGCAGGAGCTCTTCAAGAACTACACCATGTTCGAGAAGAAGTTTGGAGACCGGAGAGGGATCGAGGACGTCATCGTCAGCAAACGAAGGTTCCAGTATGAAGAGGAAGTGAAGGTAATAACTGTCTCACAAAGAGCTTCACGTGTGATGGACCACAGCTGGACTGTATGAGAACAGAACCAGCAGAACAAAACAAGAACTGTTTCAGTGACAGTAGAAAACCTGCTTGTTCTGTTGATTCTGAGGGATCAGGTGATCTACAGGTGATGGAGCGTGCAGTTAGAGACTAACATCCTCTGAAGCAGCTCTCTGGTCCTGGTTCAGGTCTTTGCTGGATCTGGTTCCTCTAATAGAGAGGTTTTTAAGTGTCCTCCACAGCTCTCTGAGCATCGTGTGGAGATGTTTCACCTAACGGCTCTTTGTTTTCAGTCATTTTGGGTTTTTAAACTAACTGGATCAGAACTTCCGGGTTTGTGGCTGAAGAATTCGTCTTCCTCCGTCTCGTTTGTGCTCAGGCAAACCCACACAACTACGACGGCTGGTTCGATTACCTGCGGCTGGTGGAGAGCGACGCAGACGCAGACACAGTCAGAGAGGTTTATGAACGAGCCATTGCCAACATCCCCCCCATCCAGGAGAAGAGACACTGGAGACGCTACATCTACCTGTGGATCAACTACGCTTTGTACGAGGAGCTGGAGTCCAAGGTGGGTTCTTCATGTACGCAGACAGAATCCAGCTCAGATGTTGGAGCTAAAGGAAGTGAATGATGTGAACTGTAATGGCGGTTCCTTTGGCAGGACCCTGAGAGGACGAGGCAGGTTTACCAGGCGTGTCTGGAACTCATCCCTCATAAGAAGGTACCTTTTAGAATCCCAGTGAAGTAACAGTGATGGTTCCCTTGGTGACGATCACGTCTCTCATTGTTTCAGTTCACGTTTGCTAAGATTTGGCTGCTTTCTGCTCAGTTTGAGATCCGACAGAAGAATCTTCAGAACGCCAGAAAAATCATGGTAAGGTTGAAAAATAACTGTACGTGACCTTTGACCTTTACAGTAATAACATACAGATCTGAACGTATCCGTTACTTCCTGCGGTTCCCTCTGACATGGACCCGGTCCGTTGGTGTTGCCGTCTCGTTTCAGGGCACGGCGATCGGTAAGTGTCCGAAGAACAAACTTTTTAAAGGCTACATCGAGCTGGAGCTTCAGCTGCGAGAGTTCGACCGCTGCAGGAAACTCTACGAGAAGTACCTGGAGTTCAGTCCTGAAAACTGCACCACCTGGATCAAGTTCTCTGAGCTGGAGACGATTCTGGGAGACGTCGACAGAGCTCGGGCCATCTTCGAACTCGCCATCGGACAGCCGCGACTCGACATGCCCGAGGTTTGGATGGCAGTCGGACAATTAAAACTAATTATTAAACATGTATTTGATGAATGGAAGTCGTGTTTGTTTCTACATATGAAACTCTTTTTCCTGGAAATGGATCCAGTCCCTGAGAATCTGTGTTCTTTAGAACCGATACATTTGTGTCCTCAGGTTCTGTGGAAGTCCTACATCGACTTTGAGATTGAGCAAGAAGAGTTTGAGAACACCAGGAACCTTTACAGGAGGCTGCTGCAGCGCACTCAGCACGTCAAGGTGAGACCAGGTTTATAGAATCAAACGTTCTCCTGAAGGACACCAGATGAGACCGGTCTTTAATAACTGTCCACTAAGTGCGGCCCGGTTTGCTCCTGCAGGTTTGGATCAGTTATGCTAGGTTTGAGCTGTCGGTCGACGGATCGGACCGGCTGCAAAAGTGCCGGCAGATCTATGAGGAGGCCAACAAGGGCATGAGGAGCTGTGAGGAGAAGGAGGAGAGGCTGATGCTGCTGGAATCCTGGAGAGATTTTGAAAAGGAGTTTGGGTCAGACAGTACCAGAGAACGGGTCAGGAACCTGCTGCCTGAGAAGGTGAAGAAGAGGAGGAAGCTGACGGCTGAGGACGGGGTAAGAACCACCAGCTTCATATTAGAACATTAGACAGAATGAAACCAACCGACCCAGAACCGGGTCAGGTCCAGCTCCTTTAATGTTAATGTTTTTACTTGTTCACGTCTGTTTTCCAGTCGGATGCTGGATGGGAGGAATATTACGACTACATCTTCCCAGAAGATGCTGCTAACCAGCCCAACCTCAAGCTGCTCGCCATGGCCAAGATGTGGAAGAGACAGCAGGTCAACGACGACGACGAAGACAGACCTCCAGAAAAACCTCCAACAGCTGAAGAGGAGACATCATCACCATCATCATCCTCCTCTGAGGAACCAGCAGCTCCTCCAGTGAAGCCGTCTGAGGACAAGCCCAACAGAACCACCGTTACCGAGACGGAGCAGAACACGTATGATGACAGAGACGATGAAGGCAGCAGCAGTGATGATGATGATGATGATGATGATGGAGAAAAGAAACAGTGCAACGAGGAGGAGAAAGAGTAGATCCCTTTTGTTACTCAGTCTAAGAACAAGAACAGTTCAGACTCACGTTTTATATTCTTTTACAAATGTTCATTAAAATGTCCCAGAAATAAACTTTAAACCATGTCCAACATTTACTACATTCAGTGGCTCTGACTGATGATGAAGGTGATGAAGAGGTCTGAGAGCCAGTCTGCTGTTATTCAATGTCTTCTGGTCTGACAGGATGTGGAAGTGGGATGATGGACTTCTTCTCCGTGTCTCTGGAAAGAGCTTTTCTCATATCTGCAAGTAGAGATGAGAAGATCAGGGGACAGAAACCTCACCTGAGTTCTGTTCCTAAAAAAATAACAGTTTATTACTAAAATCATGTTAAAATGATTCTAAAACATATTTAGTTCATTAGTGACGACAGTATCTGACTTGTTATGGAGGGAAATCAAACTTCTGGAATCAGTTACCTGAAGTCCACGTCCTCAACTTTATCCTGATAACTACAACTCATGATCTCAAGTTCCTGAGCTCAGACCAGACCTGGAGACCTGGAGTCTGGCTGAGTCCAGACAAGACCTGGAGGGCTAGAGTCTAGAGCTGGAGTTCAGACCTGGAGTCTGGCTGAGTTCAGACCAGACCTGGAGACCTGGAGTCTGGCTGAGCTCAGACCAGACCTGGAGACCTGGAGTCTGGCTGAGCTCCTGGACAGTTTATGTCCTTGTGAAAACAGCGTCTCACGTGAAGGTTTAATGTTCAGCCTGGTTCTGATTTGTCTTCGTACCGTAGGCGTCTTCATCAGGTTCTCCGTTGCTGGCTGAGTAATACTCGATCACCGTCCTGTACACGCTGTAACCCAGACGTTTGTACATGTTCACTGCCACCTGGTTGGACACTCGCACAAACAGGTCCACGAAGAATCCCCCCTTCCTGCAACAGAAGGAACTACTTTACGACCTTCAGTTCAGATTTATTCAGATCTTTTTCCTGTGACATCATCTCGCCTGCGGTCCAATCAGAGCTTTAAACACAAACCTCTCTGAGATTTCCTCCAGCATCTCCATGAGTTTGGCAGCAAGACCGAGTCTTCTGAACTCAGGAGCGACAGACAGAGCAGTGACGTGGCCGTGCCACTCCTCCCGAGCCACGGATCCCTCCGCCTTCCCCATAACTGATACAGAAATACTCGGGTCAGAGATAAAAAACCCAAATAACAACAAGCTTGAACCCAAAACAGACATCGAACACCAGGACTTACTGTAACCCATCAGCTCGCCACCCGGAGCCTCAGCAACGATGAAATACTCCGGCCAGTGAGCCAGGTACTGCAGGTAAAACGGGATCCCATACTAGAGGTCAAAGGTTAGAGAGAAAACTAGAGGAAAACCATGAGAGCAACAACAGAACATTTATACAATGTAAATACAAACACACATGTAAACAAACTCCATTAAACAGAATCTTCTCATGTTTTTCTCATCAGCATCAAGGATACAGTTTCAGTCAAAGGGTCCAAATTTCTGTTCATTATAAAACACATGGTTATGGTTAGAAACAAATACATTTATATTATTAAATATATCTCTGAAATAGAATCAGCACTTTTAATCTCACGTTACAAACTTGTAAGTTAAAAATACAATTTTTGCGTCAACTATATCAATTAAATTATCACATTTTAAACAGATATTTTTATCATTTCTCTCTTGAGTTTAATGAATATTTCGGCATCGCTGTTCGTGTGCGAAAAGCTTTAATCCTAGAGATAAAATTAACCTCCTTAATCCTAAAACACGAAGTAAATGCACCTTCTGTCCAACAACCATCAGATTTAACTCACATGTTGTTGAATTTAAACAGATCGTCGCAGGTAAACTGTCGCAGCGTCGTCATCTTGGCTCAGCTGGTTCTAACAGGAAGTACTAGCGGAATTTAAACAGACTAAAAGTAAGCAGCGCCCCCTGCTGGGAAGACATGGAACAGCGTGTAACGAACCTCCACCTGTGAGGATGGATGAGAGTGATTCATTCATTCATTCATTCATTCATTCATTCATTCATTCATTCATTCATTCATTCGTTCATTCTTCATCCATCCATCCATCCATCCACCCACCCACACACCCATCCATCCATCCATCCACCCATCCATCCATCCATCCATCCATCCATCCATCCATCCATCCATCCATCCATCCATCCATCCATCCTCCATTGAGCTGAATCCAGCTAAGCAGTTTTCACAGAAGCTGGACCAAAGCATGACCAGGTCGGTCCTGCAGAACTGGTCTGTCTGCTGATACATGAAGATGGTTGAACCCAACTGATGAAGAAAAGTTTGTGTTTAGAATTCAGAATTCAAGCAGACAGAAAACAGACTGACCCCATGAGCCACTGAATTATTTTCTCTTGACCTGGAAAAATGTTATTTATATTCTGATTCACCTCAGCTATGTTTTAAACAAACAAACTGCTGAGCTGATGATTTTATCTGGATGTTATTTTTGTTTATTACAATGTTAATGAATCAGTGGACATGGAGTACAAGGAGAAAGGAAATGAAGCTAGAAGAAGGTAAGAATATGAGAGAGAGAGACACTAGAGATTTGCTTTAACACCTACTGAGAGACAGAAACAAGAGCAGAGACACCACAGCATCCACCAACATCTGCATCTAAACACTAATAATGTCTCTGTAGATACAAATGAATAATAATACACTGATAACACAATGTTTTTAGCAGCTGCAGCCCAAGTTAGTGTCTGTGAACACCTGTATGCATGAACGAGCCTGTGACTATAAGGTTTCTCCATAAAACAGTGGGTGTGAACAGCCAAGGACCCAGCACCCCCAGCCTAACCAGAACCCAAGCCCAGAGGAAGTTCACCCCTAAACTCCCAGCCCCCCAACCCACCCCATCCATACTCAGGAGCACCACGGTAATCCGACCGGTAACCTTCTGTAAGTTCTCTGAGCACACTCCCAGCGCACCGCAGCTTATATAATCACCTCTGGAAATACCTGCCACTAACCTGTCTCTCCTCCACTGCCAGGACTCCTCCCGAGCCCAGTACCGGTTCCAGTCCTTCCTCCTCTGGCTTTGCACATTCCATTTGAAACTGTGTACCTCTGTATTATTCACTGTAAATATTAAACCACTGAATCTGATCCTCGGGTCTTGTGTGTTGGTCTAGAGTTTGGGTTACTTTGGAGTACGAACAAATCTAGAACATGACAACTACAGCTTGACCAGGCCAGGGGAACTCACCCCACAATGACCCCCAACCCCAGCCACCCCTAGTGGGCTCCCAGACTCCCCAGGCCCAGACAACCCCAGACCAGCAATCATCAGGACCAGACCAGGACCTCCAACCCCACTAGATGATGGAACTAATTAGAGGGGCCCAGATAGATTTATCTGATGTAGAGGAAGCAGTTTCAAGACTAATATGGTCTATCAATAGGTCCTTATATTGTTTAATACTAAGATTATTGTAATTCTTCTAGTTTATAAGGATTATCTTCTTGACAGTGCATAAGATAAGAACCATGTGGACTGTATTTGACTTCATACTCACCCAATAAGCAAACTGATGGTGCAGCAGGAATGTTACATTTCAGACAGGTTGATAATTCTTCACATATCTGGTACCAGAATCTTTGAACAGGTGAACAGAACCAGAAAGTATGGATGTAATCATCAGGTGAGTTACTGGTGCAATGTGAGCAAGTAGCTCATTAAAGACATGTGTTCTCTCATACACCAGCAGGGGGCGGGCTTCCCTCACACAAGAACAGCAAACAACTGGTTTGAACACCAAACTGCAACTTTCCATGACACAAAGGTAAGAAACTTTTTATGGAAGTTTTCACATGAGCTGTGAAGCTGCCTCGTTAATAGGAGGCAGATGCTTAACGAGGAATCAGCGTGCTGACTTCATTGTGTCACTGTCAAGTGTGATGTAGAGGAAAGATCTCACCATGAGAACGTCCCAGCTGATAAATCAGGATATCAGCTTTTCACAGCCTGATCTATAACGTTTCTCTCAGAGAGGGTTAACTCATGACATCACCCAGAAACCTCCACGCTGATGAAGACAACACAGACGTACACCATCACACAGCTGAAACCTTCAGAACCAGCTCAGAAACTTCAGAGGTTTCATCTCCTTCAAGGTGAAGCTGAATGCTGCATGTAGATGTGTAGATGATTCAATACAGCAGATCTTTCTAACAGAATAGAACCTGAATAGAACCTGAGTAGAACCTGAGTAGAACCTGAATAGAACCTGAGTAGAACCTGAATAGAACCTGAGTAGAACCTGAGTAGAACCTGAATAGAACCTGAATAGAACCTGAATAGAACCTGAATAGAACCTGAATAGAACCTGAATAGAACCTGAGTAGAACCTGAATAGAACCTGAATAGAACCTGAGTAGAACCTGAATAGAACCTGAGTAGAACCTGAATAGAACCTGAGTATAACCTGAGTAGAACCTGAATAGAACCTGAGTAGAACCTGAGTAGAACCTGAATAGAACCTGAATAGAACCTGAATAGAACCTGAGTAGAACCTGAATAGAACCTGAATAGAACCTGAATAGAACCTGAGTAGAACCTGAGTAGAACCTGAATAGAACCTGAGTAGAACCTGAATAGAACCTGAGTAGAACCTGAGTAGAACCTGAGTAGAACCTGAATAGAACCTGAGTAGAACCTGAGTAGAACCTGAATAGAACCTGAGTAGAACCTGAGTAGAACCTGAATAGAACCTGAATAGAACCTGAGTAGAACCTGAATAGAACCTGAATAGAACCTGAATAGAACCTGAGTAGAACCTGAATAGAACCTGAGTAGAACCTGAATAGAACCTGAGTAGAACCTGAGTAGAACCTGAATAGAACCTGAGTAGAACCTGAGTAGAACCTGAGTAGAACCTGAGTAGAACCTGAGTAGAACCTGAATAGAACCTGAATAGAACCTGAGTAGAACCTGAGTAGAACCTGAATAGAACCTGAATAGAACCTGAGTAGAACCTGAATAGAACCTGAATAGAACCTGAGTAGAACCTGAGTAGAACCTGAAGACCCCCAGAGGCGTTTGATTTTCTTTTCCAGCTCTGTACTCCAACAGAAATGAACTTTATGTTCTGTAGATTGAATCAGATCTCTACGTGACGTGTTTCAGTTTATTTTCTTTGGTTACAGTCAGAAGGAACTTTGACACTTTTCAGTTTAATATCAGTTTCCTGAACCGACGCTTTAGTTGAAAGTCTTTATACCTCATTCTGTGTCATTACACGGTTTCCTGGTTTATCATCTAATTAAACTTATTCTCTAACATGATTGTTGGGATACACTCATATTAATCCTGGTTGATGTCACCTGTTGACCTGTAGAACCACCTTACAGGAGACCGTAGGTAAGTAACCTGCTGCGTGGACATGACTGTGTGTCTGAAGATACAAACTAAACAATGTTTATTACTGCAGCTGGTCAAACTTCTCATGTACGAGGTAGAAACGTGGGATTTTAGGGTCACGGTGGGTCGGGAATACGTGACTTTTCCCACTCTGTGGATTTGGACCTGAGACTTCCAAGTGTCCATGAAGGCATCATTATTGTTGGGTCTAGAAGCTCCAGGTGAGACTGAGAAAACTCACCTGGAGTCAGGTAGGTACAGATTCAATCAGAATGTTTTCTAAATGTTTTCTCTCACATGAACAAACAAACAATTCTCAACTTTACAGCAAATTAAAGCTAAATATTTTCTTCAGCTCCAACAGATTCTCACGAGGGTTTTAATGACAAACACGTGTGAACCATCAGAGAGTCTGCAGTTCACTCCCTCTAACAACTGCAGACACAAAATACTTTAACTGCACCTGTAATTCATTTAGGAATTCAAGTCAAACTTTATTTATGTTCCACCTTTAAAACAACCACAGAAGAAGATTGTTGCTAAAAACATTTAAAAGAATGTTAAAACGTGTTCGTTATATTTAAATCTGTTTTTGACATTAAATCTAATCCAAACTGGGTTTTTATATAAATATTACTGTCTTTGTTTGCTGCAGCTAATGTTGAAACTGGAAAAGTCAAGTCTAAAGGCTTCATCAGGACCAGAACCAGGACCAGAACCAGGACCAGGACCAGAACCAGGACCAGAACCCTGCTTTGTGTGCAGATCTTACTGTCAGACTGACTCTGATGTCTCTTTAACCCTGAAGGTGGTCTTCGGTCTGACGGCCTGTAGGGGATCTGGGTCCAGATGAAAGGTGTCTGTCCTGTCCAGAGGTGTCTGTCCTGTCCAGAGGTGTCAAAAGTAGAAGTAGAAAGTAGTAGAAAGCAGAAATCCTGCCTGTAAATCTAGAACAGGTGTTTTCACCAACTAGCTCCTCTACCTGGTAAAGCTGTTGTGCTAATTGAATTCAGCTGGTTTATTGATAGTTGGAACAGCTCCTGGACTGGATTTCTACTTCTACTTCTGGCACCTCTGGTTCTGTCCTGATACGACTGACACACAAGATTGTGGACTGAAGGACTAAACTCATAAAACTGAATATTAGAACTTAAAGGGACTAGAAGGAAGTTTGAAATGTTTGTGTTCGTGATCGCCCCGTCAGGTCAAACGCGTAACTGCAGCCTTAATGGTAAGCTCGTGCACGAAGTGCACGTGCTGTACGTGCACTAGCAAGTATTCATAAACAACAGCTGATTCAGTCCTGTACTGGACAATTTACAGATTTACAGGAAACTGAACTGAGATTTTAACTGAGGATTGACCGTCGGGAGTCCCGGAGCCTATGCCTGTTTGTGTGCACATGTTTGTGTATAGACACACACACGTGCGTGCACGCCCACGTGCGTGAGCAGCAGATGCTGCGCTGCTCAGACGTCTAGAGGAGCTGAACTGAAACACACGCTGACTGATGAACCTCAGGCTACGATTATTCTCTGACGTAAACATCCAGTTCCTCGTTTAAACAAACAGCTGGTTAATGTTCACAGGTCATGTGACCTTTTAAAAGCTTCCTTTGGTTCAAGGAATCAATAAACAAACACCTGTTTGTTGTTGTTTATTTGGCCAGAGAAGATAATTAACTCAGATCTTTGACTTCATCATTAAAACATGTTTGTTGTTGAAACACCGTCTGGAAAAAGATCCCAGATATAAGAAATAGAAATGCAACAATAACAAGATGATACAGACAGAAAAGAAGATGAATCTATAACATAGAAACACAGAACTGCGTCTGTCGGACACAGACTCAAACAAATGATTGTAATGAAAGAATAAAATCAGAACAATAAAAAGAAACAAGTCCAGAAATGAAACCAGTTCTGACCCGGCTGTAAGTGATGCGGCTCCATCAGCTGATCAGCTCTGTGTTTTTGGATTCAGAGATAAAAACAGGATCAGCTGTTACACGGTGAAGTGACTGAAGCTTCTCATGTTGCATTCATGGAACGATGATGTCAGAAGGAGACTGGAACATGCTCACATGGACCTGAAACCAGAACCGCTCAACAAGACAGACTCTTGGACCCGTTTATTGTCCACACAATGTCCTGCGGGACGCCGGGTTTCTCAGAACTTTATAATCAGAGGAATTTTTATTTGTTGTCTTATTTTCTGCAACATCTGATCTCCACATGAGAACTTCAGTCAATCAGCTGATTCTGTGGAACCGATCTGACCTCTATGAGTCTAAACTAACAGTTAGAACTGAATCTGATCCGGGTTTCATCAGGAGCTAGAACCTGCAAAGGTTCTGAGACAGTATCAGAACTTTGCTCAGGGTTCCTCTTCATCACGAGTCATAAAAACAACATGAGCTGACGAAGAGGAGCTGATGAAGAGGAGCTGATGAAGGAGCTGATGAAGGAGCTGATGAAGAGGAGCTGACGAAGGGGAGCTGACGAAGAGTTCCATATTCAACCTTTAATTAAGTTTGTCTGTAATACTGAGCCGAGCCGTTTTCACTCAAGTCTCACAGTTCCTCCACGACAACGACCTACTTGATCCTTATCAATCAGGCTTTAAGCGAGGCCATTCCACTGAAACCGCTCTTCTCTCAGTTGCAGAGTCACTACGGGTGGCCAGATCGGCTGGTCTCTCCTCAGTACTCGTACTCCTTGACCCGTCTGCTGCTTTCGACACCGTCAACCACCTCATTCTCCTCTCGACGCTATCTAAGCTTGGCATCTCGGGGCCGGTCCTCTCGTGGTTCACCTCGTACCTTGCGGAAAGATCTTTCAGAGTCTCGTGGCATGGACAGATGTCCAGTCTGCATGAGCTGGCGACGGGTGTCCCGCAGGGCTCGGTCCTTGGTCCTCTCCTCTTCTCTTTATACACCACCTCATTAGGCGAGATCATTCGCTCCCATGGCTCCTCCTACCACTGCTACGCTGACGACACTCAGCTCCTCCTCTCCTTCCCTCCAGACGATACATCCGTCTCGATGCGGATATCTGCCTGCCTCTCAGATATCTCGGCGTGGATGAGGGATCGCCACCTTCAGCTTAATCTGTCCAAAACTGACCTCATTGTCTGTCCTGCCAGTAACTCCTTACCTCCTCAGATAAGCGTGCAGCTTGACTCCATCACGCTGTTCCCCAAAACCTCCGCCAGAAACCTTGGTGTCATACTGGACAACCAGCTGTCCTTCAAGGAGCAGGTTAACTCCGTAGCTCGCTCATGTCGATTCGCGCTTTACAACATCAGGAAAATCAGAGCCTTCCTGACAGACCACACCACACAGCTTCTGGTCCAGGCCCTGGTCTTGTCCCGGATCGACTACTGCAACTCTTTGCTGGCCGGTCTTCCGGCGTCCTCGGTTAAACCTCTGCAGATGATTCAGAACGCAGCAGCACGTTTGGTCTTCAACCAGCCCAAAAGGGCTCATGTCACTCCGCTGCTCATTTCCCTGCACTGGCTTCCAGTTGCAGCACGCATCAAATACAAAGCTCTGCTTCTGGCTTACCAGACTCTAACACACACAGCTCCTACCTACCTTCACTCCTTCATCCAAACCTACATTCCCACGCGTCAGCTACGCTCAGCCGCTGAAAGACGCCTAGCGCTTCCACCACAACGTGGCATGAGATCATGTTCCAAACTCTTTTCCTCTGTTGTCCCCCGATGGTGGAATGACCTACCAAACTCGGTCCGATCCTCAGAGTCGGCACCTACTTTTAAGAGCAGACTTAAGACTCACCTCTTTAAAGAACACTTTCAGTCTTAATGTGGAATTGATTTATGATTTATGATAGCGATTTGGGCGTTTATCTCTACAAAAAAAAAAAAAATACACTTAATGTATCAGGGTCGGAATTAAACTGGACTCCAAACAGTCCGCCTCCTTATATTGTTTCCTTCTCTTTGATTTCTTGCTTGTATGTTCTCTCAATGTAAGTCGCTTTGGATAAAAGCGTCTGCTAAATGACAGTAGTAGTAGTAGTAGTAGTAGTAGTAGTAGTAGTAGTAGTAGTAGTAGTAGTAGTAGTGAGCTGATGTCATGTTCGAGGGTTTAAAGCAGGAAACAAGGTGCAGGTAAAACACTTGGGACTCGGGATGGAGAGACAAGTCCAACATTTTATTAACTAGAAAATAAACTGAGGTGGCAGCTAAAAGCAGGTCTCTGCAAAAGACTCGGGATACAAGGAACACGAGATCTGATCTGAAAGAGGAAGGGCAGTTTGGACACACCTTCTCATTCTTCTTTATTTTCATGACTTTGAAAATTGTAGATTCCCACTGAAGACATCAAAACTATGAATTAACACATGTGGAATATTTCATATATATATATACAGTATATATATATGTGTAACTCACCTTATCCTCTCCTTCCCTTCGCCTAGTCCTCGTTCCCGCTCATGAGCGCCTCCATTTGCGCTGGCCGTCTGCCGCGCCGTCCGGAGGGCTTCTGGTTCCTGTCGTGTTCCACCACGACTGTCTTCTCTCCCTGGCTCTGGTCTGTCTCTGGTCCCCTCTGGATTCTCTGCACCTGTCCCAATCAGAACAACAACGCTGTCACCCCCTCCTCACCTTCGTATCTGGATTTCTATCATCAACCTCGGATTACCTGCAACATCACCTTGAAACCCACCACCACCATCTGCTGGCTCCTCAGTCCTCCTCCATGCACTCCCTGCCTCCACGACCCCGTAAGTTCTGTGAGCACATCTCCCCACACACTAACCTGTTCCTCCTCCGCTGCCAGATCTCCTCCTGAGCCGCTCCAGTCCTGGACCTCCAGATCCTCACACATTCTCTTTGTTGTCTTCTGATTAACCGCACTGTAAATATTAAACACCATTACACTGATCCCCGTCTCCTGTGTGTTGGTCTGAAGTCTGGGTTCACATTAGAGTTCAATACAAACCTTCATGCATGACACCAACAGTCTTGAAGGAGTTCCCAGAGATGATTAGCACTTGTTGGCCCTTTTGCCTTCACTCTGCGGTTCAGCTCACCCCAAACCATCTCAACTGGGTTCAGGTCAAGTGACTGTGGAGGCCAGGTCATCTGGCGCAGCACCCCATCACTCTCCTTCTTGGTCAAATAGCCCTTACAAAGCCTGGAGGTGTGTTTGGGGTCATTGTCCTGTTGAAAAATAAATGATGGTCCAACTAACCGTAAACCAGATGGAATACCATGCCGCTGCAAGATGCTGTGGTAGCCATGCTGGTTCAGTATGCCTTCAATTTTAAATAGATCCCCAACAGTGTCACCAACAAAGCACCCCCACACCATCACACCTCCTCCTCCATGCTTCACGGCAGGAACCAGGCATGTAGAGTCCATCCGTTGACCTTTTCTGCGTCGCACAAAGACACGGTGGTTGGAACCAAAGATCTCAAATTTGGACTCATCAGACCAAAGCACAGATTTCCACTGGTCTAATGTCCATTCCTTGTGTTCTTTAGCCCAAACAAGTCTCTTCTGCTTGTTGCCTGTCCTTAGCAGTAGTTTCCTAGTAGCTATTCTACCATGAAGGCCTGATTCACACAGTCTCCTCTTCACAGTTGTTCTAGAGATGTGTCTGCTGCTGGAACTCTGTGTGGCATTGAGCTGGTCTCTAATCTGAGCTGCTGTTAACCTGCGATTTCTGAGGCTGGTGACTCAGATGAACTTATCCTCCGCAGCAGAGGGGACTCTTGGTCTTCCTTTCCTGGGGCGGTCCTCGTGAGCCAGTTTCTTTGTAGCGCTTGATGGTTTTTGTGATGGCACTTGGGGACACTTTCAAAGTTTTCCCAATTTTTCGGACTGACTGACCTTCATTTCTTAATGAGGCCATTTCATACAAATTTCAGGACTTTTTGGTTATTTCTTAAATATCAACCAGTAATATGAAACATTTTATATCTAATAAACATCAGGAAACACTGATTAACAGACCTTTCAATCTGTCTGCGTTAAAATTTGGGTGGTTCCGGCTCCTTCCAACAGGCTTCAGGCAGCAGCTCATTCATGTTCATTATTACAATTTGCTGGACTCTGATTGGCTAACAAACTAGCCTATGAGAGCAAGGTATACTGTTTCCTGCCCTGCTGTGCATGGTAACATCAGACGTCGTGTTTTCCTGTTTGTTACATCTTATGCTAACAGCTTTTAGCCAGCAGCATGCTAGGTGTGGTTTCAACTGCAGGAGCTGATGAATACTAACGAACAAAGGAGTTGTGATGAAACAGATACAGGCCGTTAGAACTCGGGAGAACTCTGGTTTTATCACCACCTGCGTAGTTTGAGAGATTAAAACTGAAAGAGAAGTTGTTGACCTGTTTTCACCCACTATGAAGGTAAGAACACCTGTGGAGCTAAAATATTCAACAGAAACCTCAGAATAACTGTTTTTAATGGAAGGGCCTCTTTAAAGTAATGATGGCCACTTGTTTTTCTTTACTTAGCTGTTTTTTTCTTGCCATAATACAAATTCTTACGGTCTATTCAGTATGACTATCAGCTGTGTGTCCACCTGACTTCTGCACAACACAGCTGATGGCCCCAACCCCATTTATAAGGCAAGAAATCCCACTAATTAAACCTGACAGGGCGCACCTGTGAAGTAAATACCATTTCAGGTGAACCTACCTCTTGATGCTCATCAAGAGAATGGCAAGAGTGTGCTCAGCAGTAATCAAAGCAAAAGGTGACTACTTTGAAGAACCTAGAATATGACATATTTTCAGTTGTTTCCCACTTTTTTATTAAGTATATAATTCCATGTGTTAATTCATAGTTTTGATGCCTTCAGTGGGAATCCACAATTTTCATAGTTATGAAAATAAAGAAAACTCTTTGAATAAGAAGGTGTGTCCAAACTTTTGGTCTATACTGTACAAAGGGAGAGGTGATTACTAAGGGAGACCAGCTGGGCAAGAGGAGCAGCAAACCACTCAGACTACTGAGAGAACAGAAACCAAAAGTTAAAGCAGTTAAGAGGGTCAAAAACCTTTTAAATTAACACTTTCAAACTTAGCAACAACAGAAAAACAACTATCACATGGAAAAAAAACAAGAAAACCCGGTGAATGAAGCAAAAGAGCTAACCAAAGGAAAAACAGGAAACCACAGGTGATTACAAAAATAAAACAGGAAACAGTGAATGTAGCAAACATAAAACACAGGCAACACGGGGAACAGGAAACTCACAAGCTCTTAAACCTAAAAGACAGAAAACATAATGAGTAAAGTTTTGCAAAATAAAACCCTGGAAACACTTAACAAAATAAAACCGAACTAACCACAGGTAACTCAACCCTTACCAAAATAAAACCCCAGGAGAACCCTGGAAACACCCGTCTCAACAAGTGAAACAAACACCCACAACCCTGACAGCAGCTTGTAAACCAGATGATCAGGTCAGATCAGGTCAGCTGCCTTCTCAGGAACAGATACGTTCAATTAATATAAAACAAAGTAAAGCCCGTTCACACTGATCGCTTCTGTTCAACACACAGTCCATCATTCATCTGCTCTTACAGGTCAACATGTTCTTCTCAGATGAACGGAATGAAAGAACCTGCAGAGAACAGGCATGATACTGAAGTCCAGCTGGAGCAACAAGCTGATCCAACTTTTAATCTCATCCCTGCTGTTAGCAGTGTAACACTGCTGCACATGCAAAATTCATCCCACTTTCCTCTTTGGATCAGATTTATGAAGAATCTGAATTTAGTGTGAAGTGTCATAAATATCAGGTATCAAGTCAGTGTTTCATACATGCTCATGAAATCTGTTCCCTGGAAGTTCTTCACAGAAATACTCATATTTCTGGAGATTCAGCATGGAAAAACCGGTGGGATGAGGACGACTCGGCTCTGGTCCTCTGTCCTCAGACTGTGATTAAATTCACTGAAGCTTAAAATATTGTTTCAATTGTTTTAAATGAGTTAAATTCTTCACATGAGCCAGTTAAACTTTATCAAACACAGGGATTATTGTTAGGGTTGGGAGAAAACTCATCCCAGGAAGTAGTCAGGTCCACATGATGGAGTGAAGCAGGATCTTCTTGTCATCATATCGTACACCATTCCCTGTTATGACAGAAAGCTGTCCATGTAAATGAGCATCTGTTAGAAACATGTCCAGTGTTTTATCAGTGTGATCAGCAGAACGAGCTGCTTGTTCACACTCACAAACAAGAGAACAAACATTTTCCTTCACTGAGTGATGTCAGCTGTTTTTATGGATGCTGCAGCTTTTTCCAGTTGCCTGAGGTGTTTGAATCGATTCCAGCTCAGCTTCGTAAACTCAGGTCTGTTCCTGCTTACAGCAGAGTTAACACACGCCTGACATGGAGGCGCATTAAGTTTCAGTTCTTACAGGAGTTGGTCCACACTGACGTGTCAGTAAACATCTTCTTCATGAGAAACACAGGAATGTTTTAAATCAGACGGAAAGAACAAATTTCTCTTAAAGTTCTATCAATCTCTCAGACAACTAAATCCTTTCTGCTGACATCTCGTCATGTTTCCAACCTCTGGCATCTCTGCTTTTATATTTTATAGAATCTCATCAGATCAAATAATGAGTCAGATACTTTTCAGCATTTCCTGAAGACACTGAATGGAACACAGTTACAGCTCCTACTGAACAACATTAATATAAATGATGTGAGAGCTCCGCCCTGCAGTCAGGGGAAAAATCCTAACAACCAATCAAATCACTAGGTGAGAGGTGGATGAGGCGAGACGGAGACGAGTCTCGTGTTCAACGTTTTAAAACCTTTTATTGATTTAGCTGAACAAGTTTTAGCTGAAGTATCAGATTGTTTGTTTATGTTTAAAAAGTCGGGTGGACTGATGGGTTTGTTTATGTTTATGTTTATAAAGTCAGATATACTGGTTTGTTTATGTTTATGTTTATAAAGTCAGATATACTGGTTTGTTTATGTTTATGTTTATAAAGTCGGGTGGATTGATGGGTTTGTTTATGTTTATGTTTATAAAGTCAGATATACTGGTTTGTTTATGTTTATGTTTATAAAGTCAGATATACTGGTTTGTTTATGTTTATGTTTATAAAGTCAGATATACTGGTTTGTTTATGTTTATGTTTATAAAGTCGGGTGGATTGATGGGTTTGTTTATGTTTATGTTTATAAAGTCAGATATACTGGTTTGTTTATGTTTATGTTTATAAAGTCAGATATACTGGTTTGTTTATGTTTATGTTTATAAAGTCAGATATACTGGTTTGTTTATGTTTATGTTTATAAAGTCGGGTGGATTGATGGGTTTGTTTATGTTTATGTTTATAAAGTCAGATATACTGGTTTGTTTATGTTTATGTTTATAAAGTCAGATATACTGGTTTGTTTATGTTTATGTTTATAAAGTCAGATATACTGGTTTGTTTATGTTTATGTTTATAAAGTCGGGTGGATTGATGGGTTTGTTTATGTTTATGTTTATAAAGTCAGATATACTGGTTTGTTTATGTTTATGTTTATAAAGTCGGGTGGACTGAT
Source organism: Pachypanchax playfairii (assembly GCA_006937955.1). Taxonomy (NCBI): domain Eukaryota; kingdom Metazoa; phylum Chordata; class Actinopteri; order Cyprinodontiformes; family Aplocheilidae; genus Pachypanchax; species Pachypanchax playfairii. The sequence continues at coordinate 114,213 of SSNP01000373.1, read as the reverse complement.
GGGTTTGTTTATGTTTATGTTTATAAAGTCAGATATACTGGTTTGTTTATGTTTATGTTTATAAAGTCGGGTGGACTGATGGGTTTGTTTATGTTTATGTTTATAAAGTCAGATATACTGGTTTGTTTATGTTTATGTTTAAAAAGTTGGGTGGACTGATGGGTTTGTTTATGTTTATGTTTATGTTTATAAAGTCGGGTGGACTGATGGGTTTGTTTATGTTTATGTTTATAAAGTCAGATATACTGGTTTGTTTATGTTTATGTTTATGTTTATAAAGTCGGGTGGACTGATGGGTTTATTTATGTTTATGTTTATAAAGTCGGGTGGACTGATGGGTTTGTTTATGTTTATGTTTGTAAAGTCAGATATACTGGTTTGTTTATTGAGTTGTACACATTTACACATTATTGTTTGTTATATTTATATTGTGTCTTATTTTAAGGACAATCACAAACTTGTTAAAAGTGTGAATGAAAACAAAGTTATACATTTAAAACTGATCATATTGTATTTGATATAAAGTCTCTGTTAACTATGTAAAAATATCCAAACAGCAACAGGAGTAGAAAATAAACGCTTTACGTACCTCATCATTGTAGCTATGTTATTTGTATCATCCTTGATAGATAAACAGACAAACAAATCTATTGTTTACCATCTGGTTTATTAATGACTGTCTAGCTGTAGTGTGATTTAATTGATCATGACCTGTTTTGAATGTATTGATCAGGTTTGATCTCGTTCCCAGAGGGCGGAGTCTTTGTGGATTACATCGTCTAATTAGTGTCAAAAGTCACACCCACACATTCTGCATGTGCACACTGAACACTGAGCACATAAAAGTGATTCTCAGAATCGTGCACATGCAGAATATGCGGTCGTGACTTTTGACACTAATTAGACGGCGTATGGATTTTCAGTTTGACGTGGTGTTGTGGAGCAGGAATGTCTCGACCTGCAGGTGGCTCCAGGATTTCAAGGCTTTTTGACTTGCTGCAGATTTCTTCTCAGATAAAAACTCATACATTTCTGTATCTGCCACTAAAACCTGAGTGTTGGATCTTTGATAAGAGTAGAAATGTTTCATATGTGAATTTAGTTGATCTCTAGTTTTATATTTAAAGTAGTTTGGATTTGTTTTTGGCTGCAGCTGGATTCTGGGACAGACAAGCAACAACTGTCACAGGGGACAAAATAATAGTTGCTTCAACATGTTTTAGCTCCGTTTATGGGTTCATGACTTCAGGGCCTCTGAGTTCAGAAAGGCAGCTGTCACTTTGTCAACCAGGCGTTTCTGTTTTTCAACCCAAAGTCCTGACAAATCACACGCTTGAAGGCAGAAGGAAGGAAAAGAAAATGAATGAATAGGAAGTGATTTAAAACAACTTATAATTTTTCAAAAACTTTTAATAACTATTTTATTAAAATATCAGATTTTAGTTTATGAACACTTCAGTGTTTTTTTTTTTTTCCTTTTATTTCATCCTATTGATCATTTTGTGACCTCAGTCAGCCCGTTTTATAAAATCTCCTGAAGTGTCACATTTAGGTTGAGAAGAAATGTCCCTGCAGGCTTTCAGGTTCCATCAGGTCTGAAAGCTTTGAAACAAATAAATACTGTCGGGTTGAGCTGCAGCTCAAACACTGACTGATGGGATGTTCCATGTTCCTTTAACCTCAACATTGTAAAATGTACATATTGTACCAGATAAAGCTAAAATCTAATTTTCATCTGCTGTTTGTGGGTAGAGTCAAGATGAAAAAAAGATTTTTATTTTATCCAGTATTTTCTGTTTCATTAAATAAACTGCAGCATGTTTGTACTTATTGATCAAAAGCAGGTTTTAATGAAGAAAATGTGTTGCATCATAACAGCAATCTAAAATCAGGTGACGTTAGATGTACTTCCTGTAGGTTAGACTGATGTCAACAGCAATAGAAGAATCAGTCATTTTTTCTACAGCCTGAGTTTATAAAGACAGATCAGTGTTTCATCAACAGATTAGAATTTTTACTTCTGGATTAATATATTAATAGAAATAAATTATGAACTAAAAGCTAAAAGGTGCCTGAAACCGAACCTTGCTGGACGCCTGAACAACCTTCTGATTGTATCAGTGAAACATCTGCAGTTTTTTATTATGAAAAAAACATTTTTATTTCACATCTATTCATTCATTTCTACAGGCTTTCTAATCTTTTCCAAACAGATATTTTACTGACATTTTCTTGTTTTTAAAATGAAAACATGTATTTCTTTAAAGTGTGTTTATGCAGCATTTCAGAAAAAAAAATCTAAAAAGAACGGAAATTATAAACTCTAAAGATAAATGCATTCAGTATTACTGATGGGAGACCTGAAGCACACGGAGCTGGAATGCTGCACATGTCTTTGTTTGACATCTGTAGCAGTGATTCATCACTAAAGCTGCTGATTTATGAAGAACATTAAAAACATTAAAGAGGTCAGCTTCACTCTCGCCTGCACTCGGCATCGTGCTTCATCGTCTGTAGAAACCAAACAGCAAAGGATTCTTTCATGAACATTTCCCAGATTTAAAGACGGTTCTTGATTATGTGAAGTGGAACAGCTTCATGATCCTCCTCTCAAATAATTATATAACAAATCAAACTTCAGTGCATCAGGTTGTTCATGCAGAACAAAATTCAGCTGTTTTGTCATGAATGCATGTGGAAGGAAGGCTGGACCCAAACACAGGAAGAATCTTGTCAGAACTAGAGGTGAACTCAACATTAAACTTTAATTAAGAACCAAAATAAGGTGCTGACATGGCAGCAAAACTTACAGGAGATGGAGGGGTCCGAAAACACGAAGGATCAGGGATGACGCAACATCAAACACCAATACACCAACTGCCTTATATAAACACAAAGGGAGAAATTCACTTAAACAGAAACACCTGGGAGAGAGAGAGAACGCTACAGAGGGACACAACAGGGAAAACAGGAAGTGTACAGATGTACCAAAATAAAACAGGAAACAGAGAAGCAAAAATACAAAATGTGACAAAAGAACAAAACTTTGGAAACACTGGAGAACATGAAGACACGTGAAAAAAATAAAATACAAAATAAAAAAATAAAAACAAAGCAACTACAAAACAAAATCACAGAAGAACTAAAAACCCACTAGACAGAACCCAGAGAGTTTTTTCTTTTGTTTAAGGACACAAACTCTGAGTTTTTATGTAACAATATCTGAGAATAAACACAAAATGTTCCTCTTCCTCCTTCTGGAAGCTTCAGATTTGGATCCACAGTCTTCTAGAAGAAGAAGAAGAATTTTTATTTTCCCACATGGAAACTTCAGCTGTACCAGCAGCAACATGACGGACAGTATGATCAATAAAACCTGCAGCTGTTTTAATGATATTCATTCACTCCTGTTTTAAAAGCTGTGACATAAAAAATAATAAAAAATAAAGATCAAAATGTGCATTTAGGACAGAAAAAGAGAAAATCTGCTGCATGTAAGTCAAAGACCAGGAAGATCAGAATGACATCAGATGTTTGAGAACATTGTGGAACTGGTTAAGAACAAACTCTTTCACAGAGTTCTTCTGGAGGGGTTTCAGCATGTAAAGTAGATCTGAGCTGGACCACATTGGTCTATAAACCCAGACCTTCATCGAGAACCACACGGAACAGTTCTACATCACAGAGTTACGTTCCTGAGAAGAAGAGAAGCCTGATGTTCACCTGACTGAGCTCACATGAGTCGGGTTGGACCAGCACACCAGGAACCTGGATCAGATGTTCCAGATCTTTATTGAAGGAAATGGACCAATTTATCTGATTTTTAAAGAGAAACTGACTCCAGTTTGTTGTTTTAAGTTTTCAGATTGTTTGATGTTTTTTATAAAGATGAAAAATGAAAAAGTTTTTTCTGTTTCATCAGGAATCTGATCTGATGTTAGAAGGTCTTAACAAGACACTCTCAACAGCTCAATGTGTCTGAGGTGTCAAAGGTCAAGAAGATATCTTTCTGCCCTGAGGTTCCATCACGCAGGTTCCTTTGCTTTTTCTATTTGTTTTCATTTGTTTTTAATTAAAAACATTTTTTACAGGTTTGAGAAACATGATGAAGCTGATGCACTTTGACCTCAACAGACCTGCAGGAATCTTCTGAAGTGAAACAGGAAGAACCTTGAAGTGTGCAGGTGACTCGTGCTGCATGTTTCCATCAATGCAGCTGATGGACGTCATTTCAGTCTGACATGTCTTCACACTTCGATCAGATTTCGTCCCTCGAGGCACCGACTGCTTTCACATCGTTTCCAAAACTAACCTGCAGAGACTTGAACCTGACAAGTCATCCCCGTCCGCGTTTTTAATGCCAAAAACATTCTTTTCTTTGGTAAACTATCTGTGACACCCAGAACTTTAAGATTCTTCTTCAGGAACAGAGTTTTGTCTGAAGGTTAGAATCTGGTTTTAATTTTAAATTGTTTCTGTTTCAAATAAAACAAACTGCAGACACACAAATATTTATTGTTTATTCTAAATAAATGTAATAAAGCAACGAATGAAGTTTTTGTGTGATTTGTTCCTGAGGTGACTCGGGTGTCAGTCAGGTGACTCGGGTGTCAGTCAGGTGACTCGGGTGTCAGTCAGGTGTCAGTCAGGTGTCAGTCAGGTGACTTGGGTGTCAGTCAGGTCTCAGTCAGGTGACTCGGGTGTCAGTCAGGTGTCAGTCAGGTGACTCGGGTGTCAGTCAGGTGACTCGGGTGTCAGTCAGGTGACTCGGGTGTCAGTCAGGTGACTCGGGTGTCAGTCAGGTGTCAGTCAGGTGTCAGTCAGGTGTCAGTCAGGTGTCAGTCAGGTGTCAGTCAGGTGTCAGTCAGGTGACTTGGGTGTCAGTCAGGTGTCAGTCAGGTGTCAGTCAGGTGACTCGGGTGTCAGTCAGGTGACTCGGGTGTCAGTCAGGCGACTCGGGTGTCAGTCAGGGGACTCAGGTGTCAGTCAGGTGTCAGTCAGGCGACTCGGGTGTCAGTCAGGTGTCAGTCAGGGGACTCAGGTGTCAGTCAGGTGTCAGTCAGGTGACTTGGGTGTCAGTCAGGTGTCAGTCAGGTGACTCGGGTGTCAGTCAGGTGACTCGGGTGTCAGTCAGGTGACTCGGGTGTCAGTCAGGTGTCAGTCAGGTGTCAGTCAGGTGTCAGTCAGGTGACTTGGGTGTCAGTCAGGTGTCAGTCAGGTGTCAGTCAGGTGACTTGGGTGTCAGTCAGGTGTCAGTCAGGTGACTCGGGTGTCAGTCAGGTGACTCGGGTGTCAGTCAGGTGACTCGGGTGTCAGTCAGGTGACTCGGGTGTCAGTCAGGTGACTCGGGTGTCAGTCAGGTGTCAGTCAGGTGACTCGGGTGTCAGTCAGGTGTCAGTCAGGTGACACGGGTGTCAGTCAGGTGTCAGTCAGGTGTCAGTCAGGTGACTCGGGTGTCAGTCAGGTGTCAGTCAGGTGACTCGGGTGTCAGTCAGGTGTCAGTCAGGTGACTCGGGTGTCAGTCAGGTGACTCGGGTGTCAGTCAGGTGTCAGTCAGGTGACTCGGGTGTCAGTCAGGTGACTCGGGTGTCAGTCGGGTGACTCGGGTGTCAATCAGGTGTCAGTCAGGTGTCAGTCAGGTGACTTGGGTGTCAGTCAGGTGTCAGTCAGGTGACTCGGGTGTCAGTCAGGTGACTCGGGTGTCAGTCAGGTGACTCGGGTGTCAGTCAGGTGTCAGTCAGGTGTCAGTCAGGTGTCAGTCAGGTGACTTGGGTGTCAGTCAGGTCTCAGTCAGGTGACTCGAGTGTCAGTCAGGCAACTCGGGTGTCAGTCAGGGGACTCAGGTGTCAGTCAGGTCACTCAGGTGACTCGGGTGTCAGTCAGGTGACTCGGGTGTCAGTCAGTCAGGTGTCAGTCAGGTGTCAGTCAGGTGACTTGGGTGTCAGTCAGGTGACTCAGGTGTCAGTCAGGTCACTCAGGTGACTCGGGTGTCAGTCAGGTGACTCGGGTGTCAGTCAGGTGTCAGTCAGGTGTCAGTCAGGTGTCAGTCAGGTGACTTGGGTGTCAGTCAGGTGACTCGGGTGTCAGTCAGGTGACTCGGGTGTCAGTCAGGTGACTCGGGTGTCAGTCAGGTGTCAGTCAGGTGTCAATCAGGTGTCAGTCAGGTGTCAATCAGGTGTCAGTCAGGTGACGTGGGTGTCAGTCAGGTGACTCGGGTGTCAGTCAGGTGACTCGGGTGTCAGTCAGGTGCCAGTCAGGTGTCAGTCAGGTGACTTGGGTGTCAGTCAGGTGACTCGGGTGTCAGTCAGGTGACTCGGGTGTCAATCAGGTGTCAGTCAGGTGACTCGGGTGTCAGTCAGGGGTCAATCAGGTGTCAGTCAGGTGACTCGGGTGTCAGTCAGGCGACTCGGGTGTCAGTCAGGGGACTCAGGTGTCAGTCAGGTCACTCAGGTGACTCGGGTGTCAGTCAGGTGACTTGGGTGTCAGTCAGGTGACTCAGGTGTCAGTCAGGTGACTCGGGTGTCAGTCAGGTGTCAATCAGGTGTCAGTCAGGTGACTCGGGTGTCAGTCAGGTGACTTGGGTGTCAGTCAGGTGTCAGTCAGGTGACTCAGGTGTCAGTCAGGTGACTCGGGTGTCAGTCAGGTGACTCGGGTGTCAGTCAGGTGACTCGGGTGTCAGTCAGGTGTCAGTCAGGTAACTCAGGTGTCAGTTAGGTGTCAATCAGGTGTCAGTCAGGTGTCAATCAGGTGTTAGTCAGGTGACTCGGGTGTCAGTCAGGTGACTCGGGTGTCAGTCAGGTGACTCGGGTGTCAGTCAGGTGTCAGTCAGGTGTCAGTCAGGCGACTCGGGTGTCAGTCAAGTGACTCGGGTGTCAGTCAGGTGACTCGGGTGTCAATCAGGTGTCAGTCAGGTGTCAGTCAGGTGTCAGTCAGGTGACTTGGGTGTCAGTCAGGTGTCAGTCAGGTGACTCGGGTGTCAGTCAGGTGACTCGGGTGTCAGTCAGGTGTCAATCAGGTGTCAGTCAGGTGACTTGGGTGTCAATCAGGTGTCAGTCAGGTGTCAATCAGGTGTCAGTCAGGTGACTTGGGTGTCAGTCAGGTGTCAGTCAGGTGACTCGGGTGTCAGTCAGGTGTCAGTCAGGTGACTCGGGTGTCAATCAGGTGTCAGTCAGGTGACTTGGGTGTCAATCAGGTGTCAGTCAGGTGACTTGGGTGTCAGTCAGGTGTCAGTCAGGTGACTCGGGTGTCAGTCAGGTGTCAGTCAGGTGACTCGGGTGTCAATCAGGTGTCAGTCAGGTGACTCAGGTGTCAGTCAGGTGACTCGGGTGTCAGTCAGGTGTCAGTCAGGTGACTCAGGTGTCAGTCAGGTGACTCGGGTGTCAGTCAGGTGTCAATCAGGTGTCAGTCAGGTGTCAGTCAGGTGACTCAGGTGTCAGTCAGGTGACTCGGGTGTCAGTCAGGTGACTCGGGTGTCAGTCAGGTGACTTGGGTGTCAGTCAGGTGACTCAGGGGTCAGTCAGGTGACTTGGGTGTCAGTCAGGTGTCAGTCAGGTGACTCAGGTGTCAGTCAGGTGACTCGGGTGTCAGTCAGGTGTCAATCAGGTGTCAGTCAGGTGTCAGTCAGGTGACTCAGGTGTCAGTCAGGTGACTCGGGTGTCAGTCAGGTGTCAGTCAGGTGATTCGGGTGTCAGTCAGGTGACTCGGGTGTCAGTCAGGTGACTCAGGTGTTAGTCAGGTGACTCGGGTGTCAGTCAGGTGTTAGTCAGGTGACTCGGGTGTCAGTCAGGTGTCAGTCAGGTGACTCGGGTGTCAGTCAGGTGACTCGGGTGTCAGTCAGGTGACTCAGGTGTTAGTCAGGTGACTCGGGTGTCAGTCAGGTGTCAGTCAAGTGTCAGTCAGGTGACTGCTGCAGTGTTCTGAAACAGGATTCTCTTTAATATGTTCTGACCTGTTGCTGCCAGTAGGGGGCAGCCGAGTCCTCTGGGTGCTGGTGGTCCATCAGTTTCCATCCTCTACCTTCTCCAGACATGCAGCAGCCACCAGACAGATGAGGGGAGGAGGAGGAGGAGACTTTTTCCACTACCACATTTCACCTCCGGGCGACCGCGTCTGGAAAGACAATATCAGAGAGCAGACAGCTCAGACAGCAGCGTAGAGAGAAAACTCTCGCTGATACGGGACATCAAGATGAAAACAGCTGATCATCATGTCCTTTGATGGAGGAATGATTCTGTCAGAATGACCCGGTTCTCCCAGCGTCTGCTCTGAGGTAGACTCTGAATGTAACGGTTCAGAATGTTTTCATCATACAGTTTGACACAGAACCAACAGCTGATTCAGGTACAGCAGTCTGCTGTTAACTTCAGCTTCAGACTGAGAATGAGTTTATAAAACAACAATGTGCACATGTTTAATACAGAACAGATGTTTCAAAAACCACTGAACTTAGAACCAAAGATCATGAGCAGTACCAGTTAGGTCCATGTTCTTCTGAGCTGGAAAGAACTTCTAGATCTTTAACACTCAACAGGTAGAAAGTCCAATAATTAGATCTAATTTTCAGTCATTGAGTCGAGTGAAGACGGAGGAGAACTCTAAAGGTCTCAGAGAGAACGGAGACCCGATCAGAGTCTGAATCTCAGCTTGTATAAACGTCAGGTTCAGATTAAATGTGACAGAACAGCAGTGTGTTGATGAACACGAGGACGCAGATGAAAAATACAGATTAAAGTTCTGTTTGCATTTAATCTGAGTTTCTTTCTTTGGCGGCTGAAATGAAAAACTTTCACGTGTTTCAGAGAATCTTTGATCTGATTTAGTTTTTCAGTGTTTTCATGGACAACTCGAGGTCTTTAAGGGTTAAGGAGAAGTATTTCCTGTTAATGTGGTGTTCTGGGCTCCAAGTCCTGCTGAATTTGCAGCTTTTCTCCACCTTTTCTGAAATCACATGTTACAGAGAATCAAGTGGGTCAGAGCTGCAGGTTTCCAGAAACATCCAGTAAATAATGTTTAATCCAGATGAAACAAACAGTATCAGGGTTCTAGTTCCAGGAACTGGAACGTTCTGGTGGATAAATAAATAAATACATTTCTCTTCATACTTTATTAATATGGAACAACAGGATGAGATTAAAGGGGACGTTGAGTCGGTCCCTAAAGGACCAACATGAAGTTAATGTCATCGAGGTCATGATCTTACCTGACCAACCAAGTCCTCACGTCTTTGACAGATTACTTTACAAAGACGTGAGGGCCTGAAGCTGAACCGATGTCTCTCAGTTTCGAAGGCGGGCTTAGCCAGTTGAGAGAGAACCAATCACAGAAACCCAGAAGTGACACAACATGTGACGCAAAAGCGGATACACACGAGGCGGAACAAAAACAAAAGGTTTAGTGAGCGGAGTCGTAATGGTAGCTACAGAGCCGTAATGGTAGCTACAGAGCCGTAATGGTAGCTACAGAGCCGTAATGGTAGCTACAGAGCCGTAATGGTAGCCACAGAGCGTAATGGTAGCTACAGAGCCGTAATGGTAGCCACAGAGCCGTAATGGTAGCCACAGAGCCGTAATGGTAGCCACAGAGCCGTAATGGTAGCCACAGAGCCGTAATGGTAGCCACAGAGCCGTAATGGTAGCCACAGAGCCGTAATGGTAGACACAGAGCCGTAAGAACCGTAATGGTAGCCACAGAGCCGTAATGGTAGCTACAGAGCCGTAATGGTAGACACAGAGCCGTAATGGTAGCCACAGAGCCGTAATGGTAGACACAGAGCCGTAATGGTAGCTACAGAGCCGTAATGGTAGCCACAGAGCCGTAACGGTAGCCACAGAGCAGTAAGGGTGGCCACAGAGCCGTAATGGTAGCCACAGAGCCGTAACGGTAGCCACAGAGCCGTAATGGTAGCCACAGAGCCGTAATGGTAGCCACAGAGCGTAATGGTAGCTACAGAGCCGTAATGGTAGCCACAGAGCCGTAATGGTAGACACAGAGCCGAAAGAAACGTAATGGTAGCCACAGAGCCGTAATGGTAGCCACAGAGCCGTAATGGTAGCCACAGAGCGAAATGGTAGCTACAGAGCCGTAATGGTAGCCACAGAGCCGTAATGGTAGACACAGAGCCGTAAGAACCGTAATGGTAGCCACAGAGCCGTAATGGTAGCTACAGAGCCGTAATGGTAGAACAGAGCCTAATGGTAGCCACAGAGCCGTAATGGTAGACACAGAGCCGTAATGGTAGACACAGAGCCGTAATGGTAGCTACAGAGCCGTAATGGTAGCCACAGAGCCGTAATGGTAGACACAGAGCCGTAAGAACCGTAATGGTAGCCACAGAGCCGTAATGGTAGCCACAGAGCCGTAATGGTAGACACAGAGCCGTAATGGTAGACACAGAGCCGTAACGGTAGCCACAGAGCCGTAATGGTAGACACAGAGCCGTAATGGTAGCCACAGGGCCGTAATGGTAGACACAGAGCCTAATGGTAGCTACAGAGCCGTAATGGTAGCCACAGAGCCGTAATGGTAGACACAGAGGCGTAATGGTAGACAAAGAGCCGTAATGGTAGCTACAGAGCCGTAATGGTAGCCACAGAGCCGTAATGGTAGACACAGAGCCGTAAGAACCGTAATGGTAGCCACAGAGCCGTAATGGTAGCTACAGAGCCGTAATGGTAGACACAGAGCCGTAATGGTAGCCACAGAGCCGTAATGGTAGCCACAGAGCGTAATGGTAGCCACAGAGCGTAATGGTAGCACAGAGCCGTAATGGTAGACACAGAGCCGTAATGGTAGACACAGAGCCGTAATGGTAGCTACAGAGCCGTAATGGTAGCCACAGAGCCGTAATGGTAGCCACAGAGCCGTAAAGGTAGCCACAGAGCGTAATGGTAGACACAGAGCCGTAATGGTAGACACAGAGCCGTAATGGTAGACACAGAGCCGTAATGGTAGCCACAGAGCCGTAATGGTAGCCACAGAGCGGTAATGGTACACAGAGCCGTAAAGGTAGCCACAGAGCGTAATGGTAGACACAGAGCCGTAATGGTAGACACAGAGCCGTAAAGGTAGCCACAGAGCATAATGGTAGCCACAGAGCCGTAATGGTAGACACAGAGCCGTAATGGTAGCTACAGAGCCGTAATGGTAGCCACAGAGCCGTAATGGTAGACACAGAGCCGTAAAGGTAGCCACAGAGCGTAATGGTAGCCACAGAGCCGTAATGGTAGCCACAGAGCCGTAATGGTAGCCACAGAGCCGAAATGGTAGCCACAGAGCCGTAACGGTAGCCACAGAGCATAATGGTAGACACAGAGCCGTAAAGGTAGCCACAGAGCATAATGGTAGCCACAGAGCCGTAATGGTAGACACAGAGCCGTAAAGGTAGCCACAGAGCGTAATGGTAGACACAGAGCCGTAATGGTAGACACAGAGCCGTAATGGTAGACACAGAGCCGTAAGAACCGTAATGGTAGCCACAGAGCCGTAATGGTAGCTACAGAGCCGTAATGGTAGACACAGAGCCGTAAAGGTAGCCACAGAGCGTAATGGTAGACACAGAGCCGTAATGGTAGACACAGAGCCGTAATGGTAGACACAGAGCCGTAACGGTAGCCACAGAGCCGTAATGGGAGCCACAGAGCCGTAATGGTAGACACAGAGCCGTAAAGGTAGCCACAGAGCATAATGGTAGCCACAGAGCCGTAATGGTAGACACAGAGCCGTAAAGGTAGCCACAGAGCGTAATGGTAGACACAGAGCCGGAATGGTAGCCACAGAGCCGTAATGGTAGCGACAGAGCGAAATGGTAGCCACAGAGCCGTAAGGGTAGCAACAGAGCGTAATGGTAGCCACAGGGCCGTAATGGTAGACACAGAGCCGTAAAGGTAGCCACAGAGCGTAATGGTAGACACAGAGCCGTAATGGTAGCCACAGAGCCGTAATGGTAGCCACAGAGCCGTAATGGTAGCCACAGAGCCGTAATGGTAGCCACAGAGCCGTAATGGTAGACACAGAGCCGTAAGAACCGTAATGGTAGCCACAGAGCCGTAATGGTAGCTACAGAGCCGTAATGGTAGACACAGAGCCGTAATGGTAGCAACAGAGCCGTAATGGTGGCAACGGGGCGTAATGGTAGACACAGAGCCGTAATGGTAGACACAGAGCCGTAATGGTAGACACAGAGCCGTAATGGTAGACACAGAGCCGTAACGGTAGCCACAGAGCCGTAATGGTAGACACAGAGCCGTAAGAACCGTAATGGTAGCCACAGAGCCGTAATGGTAGCTACAGAGCCGTAATGGTAGACACAGAGCCGTAATGGTACCCACAGAGCCGTAATGGTAGTCACGGAGCCGTAATGGTAGCCACAGAGCCGTAATGATAGCCACAGAGCCGTAATGGTAGACACAGAGCCGTAATGGTAGCCACAGAGCCGTAATGGTAGCCACAGAGCCGTAATGGTAGACACAGAGCCGTAAAGGTAGCCACAGAGCGTAATGGTAGACACAGAGCCGTAATGGTAGACAAAGGGCCGTAATGGTAGCCACAGAGCCGTAATGGTAGCTACAGAGCCGTAATGGTAGCCACAGAGCCGTAATGGTAGCCACAGAGCGTAATGGTAGCTACAGAGCCGTAATGGTAGCCACAGAGCCGTAATGGTAGACACAGAGCCGTAATGGTAGCCACAGAGCGTAATGGTAGCTAAAGAGCCGTAATGGTAGCTACAGGGCCGTAAGGGTAGCAAAAGGGCGTAATGGTAGCTAAAGAGCCGTAATGGTAGCCACAGAGCCGTAATGGTAGCTACAGAGCCGTAATGGTAGACACAGAGCCGTAATGGTAGACACAGAGCCGTAATGGTAGACACAGAGCCGTAATGGTAGCTACAGAGCCGTAATGGTAGCCACAGAGCCGTAATGGTAGACACAGAGCCGTAAAGGTAGCCACAGAGCGTAATGGTAGACACAGAGCCGTAATGGTAGACACAGAGCCGTAAGAACCGTAATGGTAGCCACAGAGCCGTAATGGTAGCTACAGAGCCGTAATGGTAGACACAGAGCCGTAATGGTAGCCACAGAGCGTAATGGTAGCTACAGAGCCGTAATGGTAGCCACAGAGCCGTAATGGTAGACACAGAGCCGTAAAGGTAGCCACAGAGCGTAATGGTAGACACAGAGCCGTAATGGTAGACACAGAGCCGTAATGGTAGACACAGAGCCGTAATGGTAGCTACAGAGCCGTAATGGTAGCCACAGAGCCGTAATGGTAGACACAGAGCCGTAAAGGTAGCCACAGAGCGTAATGGTAGACACAGAGCCGTAATGGTAGACACAGAGCCGTAATGGTAGACACAGAGCCGTAACGGTAGCCACAGAGCCGTAATGGTAGACACAGAGCCGTAAAGGTAGCCACAGAGCATAATGGTAGACACAGAGCCGTAATGGTAGACACAGAGCCGTAAAGGTAGCCACAGAGCCGTAATGGTAGACACAGAGCCGTAAAGGTAGCCACAGAGCATAATGGTAGACACAGAGCCGTAATGGTAGACACAGAGCCGTAATAGTAGCTACAGAACCGTAATGGTAGCCACAGAACCGTAATGGTAGACACAGAGCCGTAAGAACCGTAATGGGAGCCACAGAGCCGTAATGGTAGCCAAAGAGCCGTAAAGGTAGCCACAGAGCGTAATGGTAGACAAAGAGCCGTAATGGTAGACACAGAGCCGTAATGGTAGCCACAGAGCCGTAATGGTAGACACAGAGCCGTAAAGGTAGCCACAGAGCATAATGGTAGCAACAGAGCCGTAATGGTAGACACAGAGCCGTAAAGGTAGCCACAGAGCGTAATGGTAGACACAGAGCCGTAATGGTAGACACAGAGCCGTAATGGTAGCCACAGAGCGTAATGGTAGCCACCGAGCCGTAATGGTAGCCACAGAGCCGTAATGGTAGACACAGAGCCGTAAAGGTAGCCACAGAGCATAATGGTAGCCACAGAGCCGTAATGGTAGACACAGAGCCGTAAAGGTAGCCACAGAGCGTAATGGTAGCCACAGAACCGTAATGGTAGCCACAGAGCCGTAATGGTAGCCACAGAGCCGTAATGGTAGACACAGAGCCGTAAAGGTAGCCACAGAGCATAATGGTAGACAAGAGCCGTAATGGTAGACACAGAGCCGTAATGGTAGACACAGAGCCGTAAGGGTAGACACAGAGCCGTAATGGTAGACACAGAGCCGTAAGAACCGTAATGGTAGCCACAGAGCCGTAATGGTAGACACAGAGCCGTAATGGTAGACACAGAGCCGTAACGGTAGCCACAGAGCGTAATGGTAGCCACAGAGCCGTAATGGTAGCCACAGAGCCGTAATGGTAGCGACAGAGCCGTAATGGTAGCCACAGAGCCGTAACGGTAGCCACAGAGCATAATGGTAGCCACAGAGCCGTAATGGTAGACACAGAGCCGTAAAGGTAGCCACAGAGCATAATGGTAGCCACAGAGCCGTAATGGTAGACACAGAGCCGTAAAGGTAGCCACAGAGCGTAATGGTAGACACAGACCCGTAATGGTAGACACAGAGCCGTAATGGTAGACACAGAGCCGTAACGGTAGACACAGAGCCGTAATGGTAGCACAGAGCCGTAATGGTAGACACAGAGCCGTAATGGTAGCCACAGAGCCGTAATGGTAGACACAGAGCCGTAATGGTAGCTACAGAGCCGTAATGGTAGCCACAGGGCCGTAAGGGTAGCCACAGAGCGTAAAGGTAGCCACAGGGCGTAATGGTAGCCACAGAGCCGTAATGGTAGACAAAGAGCCGTAATGGTAGACACAGAGCCGTAAGGGTAGCAACAGAGCCGTAATGGTAGCCACAAAGCCGTAATGGTAGACACAGAGCCGTAACGGTAGCCACAGAGCCGTAATGGTAGACACAGACCGTAATGGTAGACACAGAGCCGTAATGGTAGCCACAGAGCCGTAATGGTAGACACAGAGCCGTAATGGTAGCTACAGAGCCGTAATGGTAGCCACAGAGCCGTAATGGTAGCCACAGAGCCGTAATGGTAGCCACAGAGCCATAATGGTAGCCACAGAGCCTTAATGGTAGCCAAAGAGCCGTAAAGGTAGCCACAGAGCGTAATGGTAGACACAGAGCCGTAATGGTAGACACAGAGCCGTAATGGTAGCTACAGGCCGTAACGGTAGCCACAGAGCCGTAATGGTAGACACAGAGCCGTAAGAACCGTAATGGTAGCCACAGAGCCGTAATGGTAGCTACAGAGCCGTAATGGTAGACACAGAGCCGTAATGGTAGCTACAGAGCCGTAATGGTAGCCACAGAGCCGTAATGGTAGCTACAGAGCCGTAATGGTAGACACAGAGCCGTAATGGTAGACACAGAGCCGTAAGAACCGTAATGGTAGCAAAAGAGCCGAAATGGTAGCCACAGAGCCGTAATGGTAGACACAGAGCCGTAATGGTAGCCACAGAGCCGTAATGGTAGCCACAGAGCCGTAATGGTAGCTACAGAGCCGTAATGGTAGACACAGAGCATAATGGTAGCCACAGAGCCGTAATGGTAGACACAGAGCCGTAAAGGTAGCCACAGAGCATAATGGTAGCCACAGAGCCGTAATGGTAGACACAGAGCCGTAAAGGTAGCCACAGAGCGTAATGGTAGACACAGGGCCGTAATGGTAGACACAGAGCCGTAATGGTAGACACAGAGCCGTAACGGTAGCCACAGAGCCGTAATGGTAGCCACAGAGCCGTAATGGTAGCCACAGAGCCGTAATGGTAGCCACAGAGCGTAATGGTAGCTACAGAGCCGTAATGGTAGCCACAGAGCCGTAATGGTAGACACAGGGCCGTAATGGTAGACACAGAGCCGTAATGGTAGACACAGAGCCGTAATGGTAGACACAGAGCCGTAACGGTAGCTACAGAGCCGTAATGGTAGCCACAGAGCCGTAATGGTAGACCAGAGCCGTAACGGTAGCCACAGGGCCGTAACGGTAGCCACAGAGCCGTAATGGTAGACACAGAGCCGTAAGAACCGTAAAGGTAGCCACAGAGCGTAATGGTAGCCAAAGAGCCGTAATGGTAGCCAAAGAGCCGTAAAGGTAGCCACAGAGCATAATGGTAGCCACAGAGCCGTAATGGTAGCCACCGAGCCGTAATGGTAGACACAGAGCCGTAATGGTAGCTACAGAGCCGTAATAGTAGCCACAGAGCCGTAATGGTAGACACAGAGCCGTAATGGTAGCCACAGAGCCGTAATGGTAGCTACAGAGCCGTAATGGTAGCCACAGAGCCGTAATGGTAGACACAGAGCCGTAAAGGTAGCCACAGAGCATAATGGTAGCCACAGAGCCGTAATGGTAGACACAGAGCCGTAAAGGTAGCCACAGAGCGTAATGGTAGACACAGAGCCGTAATGGTAGACACAGAGCCGTAATGGTAGACACAGAGCCGTAATGGTAGACACAGAGCCGTAATGGTAGCTACAGAGCCGTAATGGTAGCCACAGAGCCGTAATGGTAGCTACAGAGCCGTAATGGTAGCCACAGAGCCGTAATGGTAGCCACAGAGCCGTAACGGTAGCCACCGAGCCGTAACGGTAGCCACAGAGCCGTAATGGTAGACACAGA
>SSNP01000373.1:86953-91240 GCA_006937955.1 Pachypanchax playfairii | reverse complement strand
GGTAGCCACAGAGCGTAAGGGTAGCACAGAGCCGTAATGGTAGACACAGAGCCGTAAAGGTAGCCACAGAGCGTAATGGTAGCCACAGAGCCGTAATGGTAGACACAGAGCCGTAAAGGTAGCCACAGAGCGTAATGGTAGCCACAGAGCCATAAGGGTAGCCACAGAGCCGTAATGGTAGCCACAGAGCCGTAAAGGTAGCCACAGAGCATAATGGTAGCCACAGAGCCGTAATGGTAGCCACAGAGCCGTAATGGTAGCCACAGAGCCGTAATGGTAGCCACAGAGCCGTAATGGTAGACACAGAGCCGTAAAGGTAGCCACAGAGCGTAATGGTAGACACAGAGCCGTAATGGTAGACACAGAGCCGTAATGGTAGACACAGAGCCGTAATGGTAGACACAGAGCCGTAATGGTAGCTACAGAGCCATAATGGTAGCCACAGAGCCGTAATGGTAGACACAGAGCCGTAAAGGTAGCCACAGAGCGTAATGGTAGACACAGAGCCGTAATGGTAGACACAGAGCCGTAATGGTAGACACAGAGCCGTAACGGTAGCCACAGAGCCGTAATGGTAGACACAGAGCCGTAATGGTAGACACAGAGCCGTAATGGTAGCCACAGAGCGTAATGGTAGCTACAGAGCCGTAATGGTAGCCACAGAGCCGTAAAGGTAGCCACAGAGCATAATGGTAGCCACAGAGCCGTAATGGTAGACACAGAGCCGTAAAGGTAGCCACAGAGCGTAATGGTAGCTACAGAGCCGTAATGGTAGCCACAGAGCGTAATGGTAGCTACAGAGCCGTAATGGTAGCCACAGAGCCGTAATGGTAGCCACAGAGCCGTAATGGTAGACACAGAGCCGTAATGGTAGCTACAGAGCCGTAATGGTAGCCACAGAGCCGTAATGGTAGACACAGAGCCGTAAAGGTAGCCACAGAGCATAATGGTAGCCACAGAGCCGTAATGGTAGACACAGAGCCGTAAAGGTAGCCACAGAGCGTAATGGTAGCTACAGAGCCGTAATGGTAGCCACAGAGCCGTAATGGTAGCCACAGAGCCGTAATGGTAGCCACAGAGCCGTAAAGGTAGCCACAGAGCATAATGGTAGCCACAGAGCCGTAATGGTAGACACAGAGCCGTAAAGGTAGCCACAGAGCGTAATGGTAGACACAGAGCCGTAACGGTAGACACAGAGCCGTAATGGTAGACACAGAGCCGTAAGAACCGTAATGGTAGCCACAGAGCCGTAATGGTAGCTACAGAGCCGTAATGGTAGACACAGAGCCGTAAAGGTAGCCACAGAGCGTAATGGTAGACACAGAGCCGTAATGGTAGCCACAGAGCCGTAATGGTAGCCACAGAGCCGTAATGGTAGCCACAGAGCCGTAATGGTAGCCACAGAGCCGTAATGGTAGCCACAGAGCCGTAATGGTAGCTACAGAGCCGTAATGGTAGCTACAGAGCCGTAATGGTAGCCACAGAGCGTAATGGTAGCTACAGAGCCGTAATGGTAGCCACAGAGCCGTAATGGTAGCCACAGAGCCGTAATGGTAGCCACAGAGCCGTAATGGTAGCTACAGAGCCGTAATGGTAGACACAGAGCCGTAATGGTAGCCACAGAGCCGTAATGGTAGCCACAGAGCCGTAATGGTAGACACAGAGCCGTAAGAACCGTAATGGTAGCCACAGAGCCGTAATGGTAGCCACAGAGCCGTAATGGTAGCCACAGAGCCGTAATGGTAGCCACAGAGCCGTAATGGTAGCCACAGAGCCGTAATGGTAGCCACAGAGCGTAATGGTAGCCACAGAGCCGTAATGGTAGCCACAGAGCCGTAACGGTAGCCACAGAGCATAATGGTAGCCACAGAGCCGTAATGGTAGACACAGAGCCGTAAAGGTAGCCACAGAGCGTAATGGTAGACACAGAGCCGTAATGGTAGACACAGAGCCGTAATGGTAGCTACAGAGCCGTAATGGTAGCCACAGAGCCGTAATGGTAGCCACAGAGCCGTAATGGTAGCCACAGAGCCGTAATGGTAGCCACAGAGCGTAATGGTAGCTACAGAGCCGTAATGGTAGCTACAGAGCCGTAATGGTAGCTAGCCATGGTTAACGGAGGAGAAAAGATGAATATTAATGACAGTTGTCGCTCTTGTGTCAAAAACTTGTGAATACGAGGTGTCATTGCACACTCGGTTCAGGTATTTGACCACCCCAAGCAAACACTGTGCAAACACAGAAGTAAACACTTCATCCACAGCCGAGTCCGCCATGTTGAATGTCGAACTCTGGGTGGAAAACGCTAGTTCCATGTTTTCAGGATGACGCACAACAAAGGTGATATGTAATTGGTCCGTCATTAAATGTGACGTGGAAATGATCGGGTGCGGCTCCGGTGTCAGACCCTTCTGCATTTGAACATAATGTAGGAGGATCTGATTGGTCAGGCTAGTCATGATCCACATGCCATCACTACATATTCAGGTCCTCTGAGACTCAGACCCCCCCCTCCCCCCGTCACGGTGACTGCTCCTCTGTGGGGCACCTGGGATCTTAATGATGGTTGTAACACAGCTGATAATTTCTGGACTCGGTCTGATTGTCTGTAAACTTCATGCAGGTGTTTGATGTGGTAATTTAATCTATAAAACTTTAGATCTGTGGACGTCTGACAGTTAATTAGATCTGTTTGTGTTAGCATGTGTTAGCATGTGTTAGCATGTCATCAGTTTTATTACATTCACCTTGTTTTACTTTGTTTTTTTGTAATGAAGGACAAAATACATCAGAAATCACATTTACAGCCACCATTTAAAAAAAAAATCTATAAAAGGAAGTAAAATTCTTCATTTTTTGTTATTTTTAAAATCTTTTTTCAACAAACATTATTTCAGAAGTTATTTTTTGAAGCCCATCGAATCGCTGGAGTTTTTTCTGGAACTACTACAACTTTATTTCTTCTAACACGTCGGGCTCATCAATAGTAAAAGAGTGTTTGTTGTTACTTTTAGCAGTATAAGTGTGATTGACAAGCTAGTAGCCAATAGATAACAAAACAGGTTCGTTATCTATTGGATACTTTATTTCAAGCCCCACCAGGTGATTTATTAATATTATAACTTTTTCTTTTGCACACCATAAGGACCACTACAAGTAGATAAAAAGATTTTAAAATTTAACATTTAAATTTGCTACAAAATCCTCTTTACTACCTTTAAGTTTCCTCCTCCTCCTCCTTGTTCTCCTCCTCCTTCAATTTGTTGTTTACTCTAAAAAACAAATAAAAAAGAAGAAAATATTTCCAATATTTTTTAGAAAAGTTCACATTTTCTTCCAGTTTCATGACATTTATTTATTATTATTGTTTATTATTATTAATTAATTAATTAATTTATTATTTAAAGATTTATTCCAGAAACGTTCTGTTGTTGTTTTCTCACACAGATGCAGGTTTGGAACAACAACATCCTCAGAATTTAAAGAACGTCTCATTTTCACACCAGATGTTGGTTTTATTAGAAGTTCCCTTATAGATCACATGGTTCTGCAGACTGAGTGGAACTCAACCTTCAGGCTGCCGGTTTGAAACTGGTTTTGTCCCAGACTACTTCCTGGCAAAGGTTTTTACTCTATGTCCTGATTATATGAAGGATTTTAGGATTTAGAGTTGAATCAATGTGACTTGGTCACATTTACAGTCATTTAAATCAACATGCAGGGCTCAGTATAATCCATCATCTGTCCAGATGGGATCAGACTAAAACCTGGAGTAAACATAAGGATCATGTTGCCTTCACTGATGGATCTTTGTTTAGTTTTACAGATCAAAGACACAAACGTCACTTTTTCATCCAAATATTTTTTTTTTCTTGCAAAACTTTAATGAAAAACTTCTGATGTTTTGTCACGTCTCATCCCTCCTCGCGTGTTCATGTTTCCCAAACCTCTGGGTCCTGGTTAAACGGTTCTGGTATCGGTTAATCAGTTCTAATCTAGTTTGATCAGTCCTAGTCTTGTTTGATCAGTTCTAGTTTTGGTTGATTGGTTCTAGTCTAGTCGATTATATTTGCTTCACGTGTCCTCGTGTCTTTGTTCACAGTCTGATTCAGTTAATGTCCTGCACCTGTGTCTTAGTCAGGTCCAGGTGTCTCTCTTTTTGAATCTGCTTTCAGATCCATTTGGGTTCTTTCTTTAAGCTTTGTTCTGGACTTCAGAGGTCTGATGAGTTTCTGAGCAGAACCTGAATCACGTTATTCTTGCAGAGACGAGGAGAGTCAGACATCA
>SSNP01000373.1:74453-84453 GCA_006937955.1 Pachypanchax playfairii | reverse complement strand
TCCATCATCCACCCATCCATCCATCCATCATCCACCCATCCATCCACCCATCCATCCATCCATCCACCCACCCACCCATCCACTCATCCATCCATCCATCCATCCATCCACTCATTCATCCATCCATCCATCCATCCATCCATCCACCCATCGATCCATCCATCCACTCATCCATCCATCCATCCATCCATCCATCCATCCATCCATCCATCCATCCATCCATCCACCCATCCACCCATCCATCCATCCATCCATCCATCCACCCACCCATCCATCCATCCATCCATCCATCCATCCACCCATCGATCCATCCATCCATCCATCCATCCTGCATCCATCATCCATCCACCCACCCATCCATCCACCCACCCATCCATCCATCCATCCATCCATCCATCCATCCATCCATCCATCCATTTTCTGAACCTGCTTCTTCCTGTTCAGGGTTGCAGGGAGCTGGTGTCTCAAGCGGTCTCTGGGTGAGAGGTGGGGGACACCCTGGACAGGTTACCAATCCATCACAGGACCACACATAGACAAACAACCATGCACACTCACACCTAGGGACAATTTAGAGTTACCAATTAACCTCTTACATGTTTTTGGACTGTGGGAGGAAACCAGAGTAACCAGGGAAAACCCACCATGCACGAGGAGAACATGCAAACTCCCTGGAGGACTGAGATAGTTCCTGCAGCGGTGCTGTCTATGTGCTGGACTTCATCTCTGGCTTGTAAGGGCAATGAGCTCATTACAAGAAATTACATCATAAACCATCACAGCAGCCGGACTGGGACTGAACCCTGCAGTGTAAAACTTGGACATTCATTTTTACTGAAACTTCAAGAAGAACTGGATTTTGGATCAGAACATAAACTGAGTCTTCTCTGTGTCATTTTACAGCAACAGAGTCGACTTTCTTTTAAAATGATGTTTTTATCTTGGTGTTTGAGATGGAAACCATCTGAGCTGCAGTCAGTGTCCCCGTGTCTCACCAGCTCGTCTCCACAAGGGACAGAACAACAGATTCAGAAGGTTTTGATGGACTGAAATGATGAAAACTCTTCCATGTTTTTACTGAACAATGAAACCTGAAAGATCCAGAACAAGCTCCGCCCACGACAACACGCCACACTTACGCTGATGTTTATGAGGCTCATTTGAGACTAATTTAAAACATATAAAGAACTGCAGGCTGATGTTTGGTCCTGAGCATGTCTCCACCGTCCAGCTCTGACTAAAGGACTTCAGATTGGAGTTCAGATCCTCTCCTGGTTCCAGAGCATAGAAGCTTAAAACTTTTATTTTCAATTAAAACAGTTTATTTAAGCAGAAGAACTTCCTGATAAACATGTTTATGTAACTTTAGTTTTTTTCTTGTTTCATTATTCTTTGTGTAAAAATGTCTCTTAACTGAAGATCATACCCAGTGGGCGGAGCTTCACGCCTTTAAACCAATCAGACACCTGGATGCTCATCCCTGAGTTTGACTTATTAGTTTTCAGACACATTCGATTGGACAGACTCAGTAATACTTTGATCAAGTATTTTAACCAACATGTAGTTAAAAGCTGTAAATCAGGTTAATAATTCATCAGGTGTGTTTCACTTCACGCTTCGTGGTCATAATGTTATGGCTGATTCCTGCAGTGTGAATGCAGCTCAGTGTTAATGTGTAAACGTTTCATCTTTACTGAAGAATAAAAGTGTTTATTTGCAGTTTGTTGAGATTCAGGCAGGAATATTTGTCAGTGTTTCCCTCCATTAAACCAGGAGGCTGTAAATGATCCTTTACTTGTTAAACTCTGCTGATCCTGCAGAAGCTGCTCAAACAGAAACAAGAGCTTCAACTCTGAGTTGATGTTTGAGCTGCAGGAGAAAAAGTTCTGATTTATTGATCCGGTGAGCAGCTGAAAATGAATCTTTATTTATTCATTTTAAAACTCTTGGAAGGAGGTTCTGAGAACAGCCAGGGGCGTGGCCAGGCGTGTTTACAGGATCATGTTAGTATTAATGAATCAACTCCTTCATGTTCCTCCAGCAACAGCTAGTTTCCAATCAGGTCTATTGATCAGCTATAGATCAGTTATTAGTTATAATTCTGTTAAGTCTCAGTTTTTCTCATCACTCGACACTTATTCTGAGTTTCTGTCAGAATGTTTTGATCAGATTTATTATTAAACACTGATAAAGTTATTCTGAATCAACTTTAATTCATGTATTACTTCTAAACTTTATTATTATACAATCAGCTGTTTCTATAAACACAAAACTCTAATAATCTGATTATATTCCAGTTTGATGGAACTGATAGAACCTGAGCTTTAAGAGAATATTAGTTTTGAATTGATACACTCAAACAAACAAACAAACAAACAAACAAACAAACAAACAAACAAACAAGTACATTTTCAGTAGTTTTATTGAAAAATGCCTCTTTGTTTTCAGAAATAAATAAGAAAATAAGGCTGTGGAATTCACAATCTGCAGTTCAAACAAAGTAACATGATGCTGCAACTGGACCTGATACAGAGAAAATCTGATTAAACTAAAACGTGAACTAAATATACACCACAGACATGCAATTCCACCTCTGGTAAAACTAACTGTGACAGTAAAAATAGAAACTGATAGATATAATGTTTGTAGATACACAATGAAAGCAGTTATAATGATGTTCTGGATGAAACATGACATTGTTGTATCTAGTGCTCCGTTTAAACATGATGCAAATATGTTACAGGCAGGAAGCTCACAGGTTTGCATGAGTTCTTAACATTTCATTTCTTCCATTAAAAAAAACAAATGAAGCCCCACCCACACACAGACTCCACCCCTTCCTCCCACGGTGCGTTCAAACCCTTCTGCCACAACAAAAACAAATATTCACAAACACTTTCAGGCATTTAAAGGTTTGTTTCTTACTAACAGGTTTAAAGACACGCCCGGCTGCTCTTATAGCCGGCTGGATGGCTGTTTGGGTAGTGACCTCTTCCGGCGCTGGTTTTGTAGCAGTTGGTCCTCCTGGCGAACTGGGTCGACCCGGGTTCCTGCTCAGAGATAGTTTTTGGGTCGTGTGAGAGCAAAAGTGGAAAACACTCTCTGACTGTTTCAGCATGCAGAAGCAGGGCTGGTTAGCTGATGTTAACAAACTGCAGGGGGCGTGGCTACAGGGTGTGGCTACAGGGGTGTGGTCACAGCAGCTAAAGGTTTTAGTTAAAGTTAGTTTTAATCCTCTGAGATGACTCGGTGTTTGATGAGGAAGAAGAGAAACGTGGAGCTGAAAGAAAACCAGCTGGTTTAAAAGGTTCTGGTTTTGTTTTTCATCTCCATGTTCAGGTTCTGAAAGTTCTGAAGATAAACAACAATCATCCTTATGAATATATTTATGATTTATCATTTATATATTTACTGCTGTTTGTGTCAGCAGAGAAGGAAGAGTACCGGGTCAGTACCGGGTCAGCACCAGGAGTTCCTGCTTTCACATCTGGATGAAGAGGAAACACTGGATCTGGTTCTGGTACTTTGGACGGGTTTGGTCTGCACTGTGTTCACAGCACAGCAAATGAAAGTTTAAATTAAAGGAAATGAATCCAGAAACTGAACAAGTTGCAGTGGACACGCCCCCCAGGTGAGGAATATGTTAGTCAGGTGACCTCAACACATTAATACCACTATGTTTGTTCTATTAACAGATGATTTGAGGAGAAAAGAGGAAATGATGTGAGTCTAAAGGTCCAGGACCACGTGTGCAGGACTGATGGAGTCCAGATCTGAGCAGGTCACATGGAGACAGCTGCTGTCGTTATCTCAGTTAATCCACCTTTGTTAGTATTTGTTGTTGATGTTTGTTTCATGCTCGTCCTCTCAGCTCAGCACGTTGGTGCCATCAGCGCCGCTGCAGTTAGTACAGCTTCCCTCTTTGTTGTGGTTCTGCAGGAGTTTGTTAGTCGTTTCCGTCGGCGGTTTTCCTTTAAACTGCTTGAGAGCGTGTGAACAAGTGTTTCTGTATTTGTTCAGGGGGTCAGTGAAAGCAGCACAGGCGGCATTAACATTCTACTATGGTGAACCTGAAACAGGTCAAACAGGATGAAGGTGTCAGTCAGAGGTTTCACACATGCATCAGCTTCAGAGGGTGAGAGTCCAGGTTGTGTAGACCTGAATCAGTCCCAGTCACCCTGATCACGGAGACAGTCAGCTGGACCAGGTGTGGTGTAAACCTGGTCCAGGTGTGGTGTAAACCTGGTCCAGGTGTGGTGTAAACCTGGACCAGGTGTGGTGTAAACCTGGTCCGGGTATGGTGTAAACCTGGTCCAGCTGGGCCAGCTGTGGTGTAAACCTGGTCTAGCTGGACCAGGTGCGGTGTAAACCTGCTCCAGCTGTGGTGTAAACCTGGTCCAGGTGTAAACCTGGACCAGCTGTGGTGTAAACCTGGTCCAGGTGTGGTGTAAACCTGGTCCAGCTGGACCAGCTGTGGTGTAAACCTGGTCCAGGTGTAAACCTGGTCCAGCTGTGGTGTAAACCTGGTCCAGGTGTAAACCTGGTCCAGCTGGACCAGGTGTGGTGTAAACCTGGTCCAGGTGTAAACCTGGTCCAGCTGGGCCAGCTGTGGTGTAAACCTGGTCTAGCTGGACCAGGTGCGGTGTAAACCTGGTCCAGCTGTGGTGTAAACCTGGTCCAGGTGTAAACCTGGTCCAGCTGGACCAGCTGTGGTGTAAACCTGGTCCAGGTGTGGTGTAAACCTGGTCCAGCTGGACCAGCTGTGGTGTAAACCTGGTCCAGGTGTAAACCTGGTCCAGCTGTGGTGTAAACCTGGTCCAGGTGTAAACCTGGTCCAGCTGGACCAGGTGTGGTGTAAACCTGGTCCAGGTGTAAACCTGGTCCAGCTGGGCCAGCTGTGGTGTAAACCTGGTCTAGCTGGACCAGGTGCGGTGTAAACCTGGTCCAGCTGTGGTGTAAACCTGGTCCAGGTGTAAACCTGGTCCAGCTGGACCAGCTGTGGTGTAAACCTGGTCCAGGTGTGGTGTAAACCTGGTCCAGCTGGACCAGCTGTGGTGTAAACCTGGTCCAGGTGTAAACCTGGTCCAGCTGTGGTGTAAACCTGGTCCAGGTGTGGTGTAAACCTGGTCCAGCTGGGCCAGCTATGGTGTAAACCTGGTCCAGGTCTGGTGTAAACCTGGTCCAGGTGTAAACCTGGTCCAGCTGGACCAGCTGTGGTGTAAACCTGGTCCAGGTGTGGTGTAAACCTGGTCCAGGTGTAAACCTGGTCCAGCTGGACCAGCTGTGGTGTAAACCTGGTCCAGGTGTGGTGTAAACCTGGTCCAGCTGGGCCAGCTATGGTGTAAACCTGGTCCAGGTGTGGTGTAAACCTGGTCCAGGTGTGGTGTAAACCTGGTCCAGCTGTGGTGTAAACCTGGTCCAGGTGTAAACCTGGTCCAGCTGTGGTGTAAACCTGGTCCAGCTGGACCAGCTGTGGTGTAAACCTGGTCCAGGTGTAAACCTGGTCCAGCTGGGCCAGCTGTGGTGTAAACCTGGTCCAGGTGTGGTGTAAACCTGGTCCAGGTGTGGTGTAAACCTGGTCCAGCTGGACCAGCTGTGGTAAACTCATTAAACAGGGAACATGTTGCTGAGTTCAGCCTCCGAAGTTTGAGTTTCTGTTTCTCTGAACAGAGACATGAAGAGAATCTGGACCAGGAGTCCAGAACTACATGATGAATTTTTATATTTTAAATGGAACAAATGTCACATTTGTTTACAAGGTGGGGGCGGGGCTGGATGTGGGAGGGGCATCAGCTCCAGGTTGGGTTCTCAGGTCTGGATGTGATTCATGTTCATGTCTCTGATGAGGAAAGTTCGGCAGCATTTTATGATCAAAACTAGCAGCTGGATGAAAAACAACAAGAACTGTTTTCTATCTGATTCTGACGAGTCTGGGTACTGATCCTGATCCTGATCCTGATCCCCACCTGGACTCACACTCCTCACAGCAATCTGCAGCTCCTTGAAACACCTGTCTCCTACATACCGATGTATCCCTGTCCATTGTAAGGAATGCCCACACACTGAGAGGAGTCGCAGTATCCAGGAGGTCCTGGAGGACCACGGATTCCAGCATAGCCTGGACGTCCAGGTGGGCCACGAGTTCCAGCAGAACCTGGAGGGCCTGGGGGTCCAGTCCTACTCTCTCCTGGAGGACCTGGTGGGATCAGAGAGGAGGTTTTATGTCAGGTGATAACAGGTTAATGCAGATCAGTAACTGTGAAAGGAAGATCATGTTTATAGTAGTACTATAGGAGTACTACATGTCAGTCAGTATCTTACTCGCAGCAGACAGCACGTTAAACTAACAGCAGGAACCGTAAGCTAATCACACGGGTTGAAAGCTGCTCCTCCACATCAAAAGGAACCAGCTGATAAGGAGACCCTCTGGGCCTCCCCAGGGAGGAGTTCTACACATGTCCTACCAGATGAAGGTCTTCAGACAGAACCAAGACTTGCTGGAGAGGTTATATCAACATGGCCTGGGAACACCTTGGAGTCCCTCTGGATGAGCTGGAGGAGGACGTCTGGTACCACTACTGTAGGCGCTGACCCGTGACCCGGTTCCAGATAAACAACAGAAGATGGATGGATCCTTCTTCATCAGATGGTTAGTTACACTGTGTCATGTGCAGGTAAATGGTTCCTGTTCTGAGCAGCTATGAGGTCAGTCTTCCTGCTGCAGGAACCGGTCTGATCTGGTTTAGAGCTGCAGGAATAAAAACCCTCTGCAGAGTCAGAGAACTGTAGAACCAGCAGCAGAACTCAGACCGAACCCATCAGGGTCTGACTGGGACCCGTTTGTCTCTCTAGTCTGACTCTAGTTGGTTCTTGTGGACTTGTGAAGAATGTGACATCTTGTTGTAAAACTGCCTGACTGTGTTTTATGACCTTTGAAGCAAAAACAGATAATTAGGACTCGGTCATCACGAGTCGCTGCTGGAAACATCATAAATTTTATACCTCCTCCTCAGCTGCTGCTGACGCTCTCAGGTGAAGTATTCTGTCATTAAAAACCTCGTTTTGAGTGGAAGGAGGAAGATTTGCTGATCCGTCCCCCCTCAGCATGTCCTGACCCCCCCACCCCCGTCCTGCTCAGCCGTTTCACAGATTTACTTTCATAAATATGTTTCAGTGTCTGATTGGACAGTTTAGAAAATATTTCACATATTCACCTTGTAAAACTACCTGTAAGTTAATGTTTTCATTAGGGGCGGAGCTTCATTATAATCATTTCTACTCTACTCACGGAGTGAACAGCAGTGCAACGCTACTGGACTCAGAATTCTGTCAAAAGACTGAACTGAGGAGGTTTATCATGGGACAGAATCCAGATCTGATCCTGAAGCAGAATGTGTTGGAGCTGTACCTGAAGGTCCTCGCGGTCCTTTCTGTCCAAGTCCTGGAACTCCTCGGTCGCCCTTCTGTCCTGCAGGACCTAAATGCAACATGAAGTGCAGTAACCCTTAATGTCCCTTTAATAATAATGAAACCTGATCTAGAAGGTTTTAGTTTGAATATAAACTTCATTCAATCTTTCAGACTGTTTGTTACTGAAACTATTTCAGTTCTGTTCTTTGGATCATCACACTGGTTTCTGGGTTCTAGATGAAGTCTGAGCAGATGACTGTACCTGTCTCTCCCTGCTGACCGGGTAACCCGGGGCTTCCAGGGAAACCATTCCTTCCTGTTGGACCTGGTTCTCCACGAGGTCCCTGACTGCCTGGGAGTCCCGGAGGCCCAGGGGGACCCGGGTTGTTGCTGCGGTACATGCCATTGGGAATCTGGTTTACCAATGAGCTTACACGAGACATTTGATCTGAAACACAGAAAAAGGGACATTAGTACAAAAACCCAAGTGGTGGACAACAGCTGACGGGCAGAACCACCCACCGTTTACCAGCTGAGAACACACTTGTCTGGCAATGGACCGCATCATGTTCTGAGGAGCAAAGTCACCCTGAAACAGGTGTAGAAGAGAGTTGAAGTTCCTTCATAAAAGGAGACAATTGAGTCCAACAAGCTCCTGGACAGAAGTTTCTTTCTGAACCAACATTCAAACCAGTTCTGACTGACCCGTTTCAGCAGAAGACGGAANGGAAAACAAGACGGAAAATTCAAGCAGAAACTTTCAGAAACAGAATCTCTACTGGTTCTTCTCAGGTGGTTTTCAGCTCATGAAACAAAGTCAAGTTCAGTGAGGACTCTAAAATCAATCATAGGCCAAGACCACTGCAGACCGGTTTTAATCTAAAACAAGATATCTGTCAGAACATGGTCCGGGTTTACCCACTCGTTCTCCCTTGTCTCCTTTGGGACCGATGGCTCCCTGAAACCAGAAGAATCAAACCACTGAAACATCAGACTCAACATATTGCTTTTGAAATGCACCGTACTGCCATAACACTCACAGGAGGACCAGAGTCTCCAGAATTTCCAGGTTTTCCTGTAGGTCCTTGTGTACCGGGAGATCCTGGAGGTCCCTGCATGGAAACAGAAACACCAAAGATCAGCTGGATTTCTGTGCTGACTGATCACTCAAATGAGTTGAAGCACTGAAAGTCCCACCATGGGACCAGGTGGTCCTCTGGGTCCAATTGGTCCTTCCTTTCCTGGAGGTCCCTGGAAACATAAAAAAATCCGACATAAAAACCTGATCTGATGATGTTCAGCCCTAAAGAATTCAGAGCTGCCTTTAAAAACAAACTGTCTGCGCTCACCCTCACGCCAGATGGTCCGACCGGGCCAGCAGGACCAGTAGAACCTGGAGAACCCTGCAAAAAGAAGAAGATGTCTAAAAGGATCCATTTTGCTTGGTGCTTGTTGGGGTTACTGACGGGTCTCGTTATGGTCAATAAATGGTCTCGTTATTGTGAATGACGGGTCTCGTTATGGTTAATAAAATGTCTCGTTATGGTTAATGACGGGTCTCTTTATGGTCAATAAATGGTCTCGTTATGGTTAATAAAATGTCTCGTTATGGTTAATGACGGGTCTCGTTATGGTTAATAAAAGGTCTCGTTATGGTTAATGACGGGTCTCTATGTGGTTAATAAAAGGTCTCGTTGTGGTTAATGACGGGTCTCGTTGTGGTTTATAAATGGTTTCGTTATGGTAATGATGGGTCTCGTTATGGTTAATAAAAGGTCTCGTTATGGTTAATGACGGGTCTCTATGTGGTTAATAAAAGGTCTCGTTATGGATAATGACAGGTCTCTATGTGGTTAATAAAAGGTCTCGTTGTGGTTAATGACGGGTCTCGTTGTGATTAATAAAAGGTCTCGTTATGGTTAATAAAAGGTCTCGTTATGGTTAATGACGGGTCTCTATGTGGTTAATAAAAGGTCTCGTTGTGGTTAATGACGGGTCTCGTTGTGGTTTATAAATGGTTTCGTTATGGTAATGATGGGTCTCGTTATGGTTAATAAAAGGTCTCGTTATGGTTAATGACGGGTCTCTATGTGGTTAATAAAAGGTCTCGTTATGGTTAATGACAGGTCTCTATGTGGTTAATAAAAGGTCTCGTTGTGGTTAATGACGGGTCTCGTTGTGATTAATAAAAGGTCTCGTTATGGTTAATAAAAGGTCTCGTTATGGTTAATGACGGGTCTCTATGTGGTTAATAAAAGGTCTCGTTGTGGTTAATGACGGGTCTCGTTGTGGTTTATAAATGGTTTCGTTATGGTAATGATGGGTCTCGTTATGGTTAATAAAAGGTCTCGTTATGTTAATAAAAGGTCTCGTTGTGGTTAATGATGGGTCTCGTTATGGATAATGACAGGTCTCTATGTGGTTAATAAAAGGTCTCGTTATGGTTAATGACGGGTCTCGTTGTGGTTTATAAATGGTTTCGTTATGGTAATGATGGGTCTCGTTATGGTTAATAAAAGGTCTCGTTATGGTTAATGACGGGTCTCGTTGTGGTTAATAAATGGTTACGTTATGGTGAATGATGGGTCTC
>SSNP01000373.1:58853-74445 GCA_006937955.1 Pachypanchax playfairii | reverse complement strand
TAATGATGGGTCTCGTTATGGTTAATAAAAGGTCTCGTTATGGTTAATGACGGGTCTCTATGTGGTTAATAAAAGGTCTCGTTATGGATAATGACAGGTCTCTATGTGGTTAATAAAAGGTCTCGTTATGGTTAATGACGGGTCTCGTTGTGATTAATAAAAGGTCTCGTTATGGTTAATAAAAGGTCTCGTTATGGTTAATGACAGGTCTCTATGTGGTTAATAAAAGGTCTCGTTATGGTTAATGATGGGTCTCGTTGTGGTTTATAAATGGTTTCGTTATGGTAATGATGGGTCTCGTTATGGTTAATAAAAGGTCTCGTTATGGTTAATGACGGGTCTCGTTGTGGTTAATAAATGGTTACGTTATGGTGAATGATGGGTCTCGTTATGGTTAATAAAAGGTCTCGTTATGGTTAATGATGGGTCTCGTTATGGATAATGGTGAGTCTCGTTATGGTTAATGATGGGTCTCGTTATGGTTAATAAAAGGTCTCGTTATGTTAATAAAAGGTCTCGTTGTGGTTAATGATGGGTCTCGTTATGGATAATGACAGGTCTCTATGTGGTTAATAAAAGGTCTCGTTATGGTTAATGACGGGTCTCGTTGTGGTTTATAAATGGTTTCGTTATGGTAATGATGGGTCTCGTTATGGTTAATAAAAGGTCTCGTTATGGTTAATGACGGGTCTCGTTGTGGTTAATAAATGGTTACGTTATGGTGAATGATGGGTCTCGTTATGGTTAATAAAAGGTCTCGTTATGGTTAATGATGGGTCTCGTTATGGATAATGGTGAGTCTCGTTATGGTTAATGACAGGTCTCTATGTGGTTAATAAAAGGTCTCGTTATGGTTAATGATGGGTCTCGTTGTGGTTTATAAATGGTTTCGTTATGGTAATGATGGGTCTCGTTATGGTTAATAAAAGGTCTCGTTATGGTTAATGACGGGTCTCGTTGTGGTTAATAAATGGTTACGTTATGGTGAATGATGGGTCTCGTTATGGTTAATAAAAGGTCTCGTTATGGTTAATGATGGGTCTCGTTATGGATAATGGTGAGTCTCGTTATGGTTAATGATGGGTCTCCTTATGGTTAATAAAAGGTCTCGTTATGTTAATAAAAGGTCTCGTTGTGGTTAATGATGGGTCTCGTTATGGATAATGACGGGTCTCTATGTGGTTAATAAAAGGTCTCGTTATGGTTAATGACGGGTCTCGTTGTGGTTTATAAATGGTTTCGTTATGGTAATGATGGGTCTCGTTATGGTTAATAAAAGGTCTCGTTATGGTTAATGACGGGTCTCATTGTGGTTAATAAATGGTTACGTTATGGTGAATGATGGGTCTCGTTATGGTTAATAAAAGGTCTCGTTATGGTTAATGATGGGTCTCGTTATGGATAATGGTGAGTCTCGTTATGGTTAATGATGGGTCTCCTTATGGTTAATAAAAGGTCTCGTTGTGGTTAATGATGGGTCTCGTTATGGATAATGGTGAGTCTCGTTATGGTTAATGATGGGTCTCGTTGTGGTTAATGATGGGTCTCGTTATGGTTAATGATGGGTCTCGTTATGGTTAATGATGGGTCTCGTTATGGTAATGATGGGTCTCGTTATTGTTAATAAAAGGTCTCGTTATGGTTAATGATGGGTCTCGTTATGGTTAATAAACGGACTCGTTGTGGTTAATGACGGGTCTCGTTATGGTTAATAAAAAATCTCGTTGTGGTTAATGATGGGTCTCGTTATGGTTAATGATGTGTCTCGTTATGGTTAATGATGGTCTCGTTATGGTTATTAAAAGGTCTCGTTGTGGTTAATGATGGGTCTCGTTATGGTTAATAAACGGTCTCATTGTGGTTAATGACGGGTCTCGTTATGGATAATGGTGAGTCTCGTTATGGTTAATAAACGGTCTCATTGTGGTTAATGACGGGTCTCGTTATGGATAATGGTGAGTCTCGTTATGGTTAATGACAGTTCTCGTTGTGGTTAATAAAAGGTGTCGTTGTGGTTAATAAATGGTTTCGTTATGGTGAATGATGGGTCTCGTTATGATTAATAAAAGGTCTCGTTGTGGTAAATAAATTGTTTCGTTATGGTTTCGTTATGGTTAATGACGGTTCTCTTTGTGGTTAATAAAAGGTGTCGTTGTGGTTAATAAATGGTTATGTTATGGTTAATGATGGGTCTTGTTATGGTTAATAAAAGGTCTGGTTGTGGTTAATGATGGGTCTCGTTGTGGTAAATAAATGGTTTCGTTATGGTTAATGATGGGTCTCGTTATGGTTAATAAAAGGTCTCGTTATGGTTAATGATGGGTCTCGTTATGGTTAATGACGGGTCTCGTTGTGGTTAATAAAAGGTCTCGTTATGGTTAATAAAATGTCTGGTTAAGGTTAATGATGGGTCTCGTTGTTTATAGGTAATTAAATAATTTTACATAAACTTTTGACAGGTATGTCATGGCCGCTCCCTTTTTAATTTTTGTGTGTATTCATGTTTATACTTTATAATTTATCTGCTTTATTCTGAAGTTTAACAACCACAACAGAAATTGTACTTTTAAATTTGATCATAAATTACTTCTATAAAATACATTTAGGTTTGAAAGATTTGCTGATTTCACTGATTAAATTAGGTAAAGTTTGCTATATAACGCAACATTCAGCCATCCATTTTCTCTGTCTGCTTGGTCGGTTCAGGGTCAGTGGTGGGGGGCGGGGTTTACCCTCCGGTGAGAGGTGGAGTTTCACCTGGACAGGTCACCTGTCCATCACAGAAACAAAATCTCTGTCTGTTTTGTGTTGTTTCTGTTTTCATTATCTTGTTGTTATGATTAATAAGGTTTATTATTATTATTAGCTGAATCAGCTTATTAGTTCCCTGTTTTATTTTCATTTTAATTTCTGCTCTACTGTGTTTTTATCAGGTTTTTCTTCTACTTAAGTAGCAGTTATTGTTAAAAAGGCACTTTAAACTTTGCCTTCTGCGTCTTTATAACCCATGAAACTTTCAGGAACAAGATGAACAGCACGTTCCCGTATTTCATCCCGCTCTTAAACCAACAACGTTACAGTTTCTCCTCTCTGGCGTCTCATCACTCACCAGAGAAAACAATGAGGAGAATCTACTGACTGCTGCCAGGACTGAATCTGTGATGTTAATCAATCCGACTTATTTTGAGTTTATTCTGCAACAAATTTTTAGCTTAATTCAGAATCTTCAGCAGCAGAATGACTCAAACCTTCACTTCACCAAACAGCTGGAAAAGCATCTGCATGCAGCAGCATGGCCAGACTCCAGGTCTACAGTCATGAACATGAATTATCTGTTTCCAGTCTGAAAGATAACTCACTTTCTGTCCAGGAAGACCAGCATCACCAGGGTCTCCCTTGGGTCCAGGACGACCCTGTAGGCAGAAAACATCAGAACAAGAACATCAGGATAAACTAGCCAGTGTGTGTGCGCGTGTGTGTGCGCGTGTGTGTGTGTGTGTGCGCGTGTGCGTGCGTGTGACAGGTGTGTTTACACACGTACCGCCTCTCCAGGAATCGACAGCCCACTGGGTCCCTGAGGTCCAGGCAGACCCATGGGTCCAGGTGGTCCGTTATCTCCTCGTGGGCCGATGGGTCCCTGTGAGACACGCAGGAGGAATTTGTTTGATGTTTTTTTCACTTCAAAGTTAAACTAAAACTCTGGATGAAAGAGATCAGATATTCTCTCTCTCCTCCACACCTTTAAAACTTTAAACTACTTTGTATTTCTGCCTCCAAGGACAATCAGGTCAGGAGGTTTTAATGGTTCATAAGATGAATCAGCAGATGTTAAAGAGACTTGACGTTTCAGTAAAGTACTCACAGGAGAACCGGGATCTCCTCTTTCACCTCGGGGGCCTTTGCTGCCAGGAGCTCCCTGAGGATGAAGAAGCATCATGTGACATTAACACAGAATCAAATGACTCAACGCTGTAGAAGATGTCCATCAGAGAGTTCCTGAAAACCTCTCGTCAGATTTAAGACTCAACATAAAAGCTGTGGATCAGTTTTACATGTTCAAAGTTTCACAACTTCCTTTAATATCAAACGTAAGAGGAATTTTAAATAAGAAAAAATAACCAACAATCATTCTGGGGACTACGTTACCCATGATGCAACAGTTTATCATTTCTGTCATTTAAATCCCTCATGATGTTTTATAAACACAAATGAGAGAAGAAACAACATGAAACCTAAAGAAAGTCCAGCAGGTGATTCTAAACAAGAACTTGTCTCAGTTGATGATGAACACATCGCAACATGTTCAGTTTATCTCAACTTCAACTTGTTCATCTGGAACTCATTTTCCTCGTGTCACTACTGTCTTGTAAATAAAGTGAGACTGTGCTGGATTGTGCTGGTTGCAGATGAAGCAGGTTCCTGTCTGACAGCTGATAGATGGACCTTAATCCTCCTCCTCTTATTGAACCTTTGACTTCAATGATGTGCAGATAAAATGTTCTTCTGGAAAACCCGCCGTGTTTTCTGATTCTTTAACCCTCTCAGAGCTGA
The DNA here is from genome assembly GCA_006937955.1 of Pachypanchax playfairii. Taxonomy (NCBI): domain Eukaryota; kingdom Metazoa; phylum Chordata; class Actinopteri; order Cyprinodontiformes; family Aplocheilidae; genus Pachypanchax; species Pachypanchax playfairii. Next base: position 69,894 of record SSNP01000373.1, on the reverse strand, counting down.
AGTCCTTCAGCAGACAGAGCAGCATGTTAAAGAGAACGAACTGTTGTTTGGATTTTTCCTAAAAACTGAAAATGAAGACCAGAACCAGACTGAGCTGATAATCAGACCTGGACCTGAACGAAAAAGCAGTTCTGTTGTCTCAGACTGACTCTAATGCTGTTTTCTATATCTCACTTTCACAAAAACATGACAACAAATACTTCTCACCACTGGCCCCTGGGGGCCCGGCTGCCCGGTGGCCTCCGAGGTGCATTTGCAGGAATTTGGAAGGGAGGGACACTTCAGCTCATCTCTCTGAAGAAGACAAAGAATAAAAAATAAAATTAATGATAAAAAACAACATACTGAGCTAACGTTGAGAGAGAAGATGAGAAGGAACCTGAACAGCTGAGCGATCACATGATCACGGTTCTGCTGAACCTGAACAGCTGAGCGATCACATGATCACAGTGCTGCTGAACCTGAACAGCTGAGCGATCACATGATCACGGTGAAACCGGGAGGTTCTGCTGAACCTGAACAGCTGAGCGATCACATGATCACAGTGCTGCTGAACCTGAACAGCTGAGCGATCACATGATCACAGTGCAACCGGGAGGTGCTGCTGAACCTGAACAGCTGAGCGATCACATGATCACAGTGCTGCTGAACCTGAACAGCTGAGCGATCACATGATCACAGTGCTGCTGAACCTGAACAGCTGAGCGATCACATGATCACGGTGAAACCGGGAGGTTCTGCTGAACCTGAACAGCTGAGCGATCACATGATCACGGTGAAACCGGGAGGTTCTGCTGAACCTGAACAGCTGAGCGATCACATGGTCACGGTGAAACCGGGAGGTGCTGCTGAACCTGAACAGCTGAGCGATCACATGATCACGGTGAAACCGGGAGGTTCTGCTGAACCTGAACAGCTGAGCGATCACATGATCACGGTGAAACCGGGAGGTTCTGCTGAACCTGAACAGCTGAGCGATCACATGATCACGGTGAAACCGGAAGGTTCTGCTGAACCTGAACAGCTGATTTAGCTCAGATTAAAGGAAGTTCAGCTTTTAGAGACGGACATAAAGCACAAGCTAGGTATGATTAGCTGATAGTTCCAACTGTGTTTCTTTATGGGAAACTTTCTTTTTCCTTTAAGTTCAAACTTTCATTTCAGTTTGGATCATTAAAAAGTTTAAATCTGTCTATTCCAACAGCTGTTCCTGCTCTGCAGTCATTAGGATAAAAACCCTCTGGATCTGAATTCATCTCAGGGTTTCTGTTGCCCAACTGCAGATTCAGACAAAGCTTTATTTGTTTCACAGTCTCAGGAGTGAGAAAACGTCATGTTGAAAAAGGCCAGAGTCCAACTGAGCTGAGAAAACCCTGAGGAACACCAGAGTCCATGTTGAGTCTGCTGTGGGCTTTAACATGCTGGAATGTGATGTCTGCAGGAACATGTGAGTTCACTGCTAACGAGGCTCCTCCCACATCTTTCTTTCTGAAGCACAGCGGGGGGGGGGAAAGGGGGGTGCTTTGAAGGCTCCTCAAACAGAGAGGGATCATTACCTGATCATTACCCTGATTATTGATCACGGGGACTCCTGCCACACAGTTACACTGTAGAGTCCTCAGCTCGGGACTCAGAGACAAAGTGGAGCAGAAAACAAACACTCATCATCTCAACTCATCAGCAGATGTGGATTTTTTAGATTTTTAGGATTTCTTTTGGGGGGGCGGCTGAAATAATCCTGGGACAGAGCGTAAACACAATGAAACTAAATAAAATACAGCCTATTTTCCTTTGAGACTCACTTATCGGATGACTTCACCATGTTGTCAAGGCTTAGAGTAAAAAAACATGTGCATTAAAAACACATGTCACAAACCCACAAGCGTCCTGCTTCAGTTTCCCGACTTTTACACCATTTATTTAATTATTTTGAAGGGTATAATTAAGACTGAGAAGAGTTTTTCCTCTCCTGGATCTGAATCACATGACGCAGCCAGCTGATTGTCTGGAGACTGATATGGAAGTTCCACTCAGACTCTGGACTTTCACTCTGAGGGTTCTTTTGAACTTGTGGAGTGTGTTTATGTTGAGAATGGCGAGGCTTTTCTTACCATCGATGGCAGGTCACAACATCTGTCCCTGCTGTTCCAGGCCAAGCTACAGATGATGTCAAACATCTGGAGCTGGAACTGTGGAAAAGGGGAGAAGACGAGATGGGATTAATGTTGTGGTACACGTTTCTGATCCGACCCTGACGTTTCCAAACACAAACAGAACAACAGCCATGTTCCATCAGCCTGAGAGCAGCAGGACGGGATCAGACTACAGATGTGCTGATGGCTCCACAAACACAGACTCTCGTCGTCCAGACCAAGTATAGATGGTGTGAACAAGCATCCACACGGTGGTTCAGCCACATGTTTATTATTTACTTACCAATAAGATCAAGAGTTTCTAATTCAGCTGTAAAGTTTGTATGAGGAACAAACGTTCATGTTAATGTGTAACTCATAAAACAGGTGACCTTTCACCTCATCAGGTGAAATGAACCTTCAGTTCATCACGTGACCATCAGTCTGTTTTCCTCATCAGAACCAGAGAGGACAGAAGACACTGAACTTCAGTACATGAGTCACTGACAGCCAGTGGGAGGAGTCTGGTCATGTGATTTACTGTCTCAGATGAGGTGGAAGATTTTACACCTGTGTTAACTCTCACCTGACCAGGTGAACATGTTAATCTGTGACAAGCTGTACGTTGCCTTTAATTATCTGCTGAATCCTGATGAACTTAATAAATTCCATCTCATTAAAATAAAAACAACATCAGAGTGAATCTGTGGTTCTGGTTAGTGTTGACTCACGGTTGCTGACTCTCCTTTGGAACCGATGGATTTGGACATTTTGCCCAGAACCTGGTAGCCATCACTGGACGTGTTCCCAGCAGCTTTGATCTCCTTCTCAGCTACCTCCTGGCAGTCCAGATTCATTCTGACGCTGGTGGGTGAAACCAGGATGTGGAGCTTTAAAGACAACAGAAGATAATTTACTGTCTCATTCCTTGTTGTACGAGTTGGTTCTGAACCGCGGGTCTGGTTTGTGTCCTGACAGCCGGTTTAAGTCTCATCTGGTTGTTAATGTCTAGCAGAAGGTGGACGGACTCCACCGTCTCTGATGTAGTTATGTTTACTGAAACATCAGAAGAAAACCAGCATTCTTCTCAGATCATTTAGAATCAAGAACTGGGTTCTGAGTGACGGTACCACTAGCAGAACCACAGCTTGGATCAGATGGACCGAACAGAAACTCCTGAACTGAGTTTTGTTCAAGCTTTTAGTTGTTTGAGTAAGAATCCTGCTGCACAGACAGACGAGTCCATCCGGTACCAACAGAGACGGACCTGTTTGAATGGATCAAACAGACGTATGAAACGTGTTTCACCGAGTTCTTCCGGACCGGTTGGAGTCGATCCAGAAGATCAAACGTTTCTGTAGTTTAAATGTTGGACACATGAATCCTAATTAAACTTCAGAGTGTTTTACTGCTTCATGCTTTTATTTTGTAGTTTAATTAGTGATGTAACATAATCTGGTTCTTTCATCTACAAAGAAAAGAACATCAGCTCACTGACGTGGTTCTGATGTGGTTCTGATGTGGTTCTGATGTGGTTCTGATGTGGTTCTGATGTGGTTCTGAAGAGTTCTCCCTTTGCTTCAACCACATCAAACATCCAGAACAGTTTGTGTCGCGTTCTGGAAGTTCAGTGGATCACAGGTGTTTGTAAAGCCTCCTGCAGACATCAGCTGATTGTTCAGACAGAACCCGTCTCAGCAGAACCCGTCTCAATAGAACCCGTCTCAATAGAACCCGCCTCAGCAGAACCCATCCCAACAGAACCCGTCCTAACAGAACCCATGTCAGCAGAACCCGTCTCAGCAGAACCCGTCCTAACAGAACCCGTCTCAGCAGAACCCGTCCCAACAGAACCCGTCTCAGCAGAACCCGTCCCAACAGAACCCGTCTCAGCAGAACCCATCCCAACAGAACCCGTCCTAACAGAACCCGTGTCAGCAGAACCCGTCTCAGCAGAACCAGTCCTAACAGAACCCATCTCAGCAGAACCCGTCTCAGCAGAACCCGTCCTAACAGAACCCGTGTCAGCAGAACCCGTGTCAGCAGAACCAGTCCTAACAGAACCCATCTCAGCAGAACCCGTCTCAGCAGAACCCGCCCTAACAGAACCCGTGTCAGCAGAACCCGTGTCAGCAGAACCCGTCTCAGCAGAACCTATCCCAACAGAACCCGTCTCAGCAGAACCCATCCCAACAGAACCCGTCCCAGCAGAACCCATCCCAACAGAACCCGTCCCAACAGAACCCATCCCAACAGAACCCATCCCAACAGAACCCGTCCTAAAAGAACCCGTCTCAGCAGAACCCGTCTCAGCACAACCCGTCCAAACAGAACCCGTCCTAAAAGAACCTGTCTCAGCAGAACCCGTCCCAACAGAACCCGTCTCAGCAGAACCCGTCCTAACAGAACCCGTCTCAGCAGAACCCGTCCCAACAGAACCCGTCTCAGCAGAACCCATCCCAACAGAACCCGTCCTAACAGAACCCGTCTCAGCAGAACCCGTGTCAGCAGAACCCGTCCTAACAGAACCCGTGTCAGCAGAACCCGTGTCAGCAGAACCCGTCTCAGCAGAACCCGTCCCAACAGAACCCGTCTCAGCAGAACCCGCCCTAACAGAACCCGTGTCAGCAGAACCCGCCCTAACAGAACCCGTGTCAGCAGAACCCGTGTCAGCAGAACCCGTCTCAGCAGAACCTATCCCAACAGAACCCATCCCAACAGAACCCGTCCTAACAGAACCCGTGTCAGCAGAACCCGTGTCAGCAGAACCCGTCTCAGCAGAACCCGTCCCAACAGAACCCGTCTCAGCAGAACCCATCCCAACAGAACCCGTCCTAACAGAACCCGTGTCAGCAGAACCCGTGTCAGCAGAACCCGTCTCAGCAGAACCTGTCCCAACAGAACCCGTCTCAGCAGAACCCGTCCTAACAGAACCCGTCTCAGCAGAACCCGTCTCAGCAGAACCCGTCTCAGCAGAACCCATCCCAACAGAACCCGTCTCAACAGAACCCGTCCCAACAGAACCCGTCCCAACAGAACCCGTCTCAGCAGAACCCGTCCCAACAGAACCCGTCCCAGCAGAACCCGTCCCAACAGAACCCGTGTCAGCAGAACCCGTGCCAGCAGAACCCGTCTCAACAGAACCCGTCCTAACAGAACCCGTCTCAGCAGAACCCGTCCCAACAGAACCCGTCTCAGCAGAACCCGTCCTAACAGAACCTGTCTCAGCAGAACCCGTCCCAACAGAACCCGTCTCAGCAGAACCCGTCTCAGCAGAACCCGTCTCAGCACAACCCGTCCAAACAGAACCCGTCCTAAAAGAACCTGTCTCAGCAGAACCCGTCCCAACAGAACCCGTCCCAACAGAACCCGTCTCAGCAGAACCTATCCCAACAGAACCCGTCTCAGCAGAACCCATCCCAACAGAACCCGTCTCAGCAGAACCCATCCCAACAGAACACGTCCTAACAGAACCCGTGTCAGCAGAACCCGTGTCAGCAGAACCCGTCTCAGCAGAACCCGTCCCAACAGAACCCGTCCCAGCAGAACCCGTCCTAACAGAACCCGTCCCAACAGAACCCGTCTCAGCACAACCCGTCCAAACAGAACCCGTCCTAAAAGAACCTGTCTCAGCAGAACCCGTCCCAACAGAACCCGTCTCAGCAGAACCCGTCCCAACAGAACCCATCCCAACAGAACCCGTCCCAACAGAACCCGTGTCAGCAGAACCCGTGCCAGCAGAACCCGTCTCAGCAGAACCCGTCCCAACAGAACCCGTGTCAGCAGAACCCGTGTCAGCAGAACCAGTCCTAACAGAACCCATCTCAGCAGAACCCGTCTCAGCAGAACCCGTCCTAACAGAACCCGTCCCTAACAGAACCCGTGTCAGCAGAACCCGTGTCAGCAGAACCCGTCTCAGCAGAACCTATCCCAACAGAACCCGTCTCAGCAGAACCCATCCCAACAGAACCCGTCCTAACAGAACCCGTGTCAGCAGAACCCGTGTCAGCAGAACCAGTCCTAACAGAACCCATCTCAGCAGAACCCGTCTCAGCAGAACCCGTCCTAACAGAACCCGTCCCAACAGAACCCGTCTCAGCAGAACCCGTCTCAGCAGAACCCGTCTCAGCACAACCCGTCCAAACAGAACCCGTCCTAAAAGAACCTGTCTCAGCAGAACCCGTCCCAACAGAACCCGTCTCAATAGAACCCGCCTCAGCAGAACCCATCCCAACAGAACCCGTCCTAACAGAACCCGTGTCAGCAGAACCCGCCCTAACAGAACCCGTGTCAGCAGAACCCGTGTCAGCAGAACCCGTCTCAGCAGAACCTATCCCAACAGAACCCATCCCAACAGAACCCGTCCTAACAGAACCTGTCTCAGCAGAACCCGTCCCAACAGAACCCGTCTCAGCAGAACCCGTCCAGCAGAACCAGTCCTAACAGAACCCATCTCAGCAGAACCCGTCTCAGCAGAACCCGTCCTAACAGAACCCGTCCCAACAGAACCCGTGTCAGCAGAACCCGTGTCAGCAGAACCCGTCTCAGCAGAACCCGTCCCAACAGAACCCGTCTCAGCAGAACCCGTCCTAACAGAACCCGTCTCAGCAGAACCCATCCCAACAGAACCCGTCCTAACAGAACCCGTGTCAGTAGAACCCGTCTCAGCAGAACCTATCCCAACAGAACCCGTCTCAGCAGAACCCATCCCAACAGAACCCGTCCTAACAGAACCCGTGTCAGCAGAACCCGTGTCAGCAGAACCCGTCTCAGCAGAACCTATCCCAACAGAACCCGTCTCAGCAGAACCCGTCCTAACAGAACCCGTCTCAGCAGAACCCGTTTCAGCAGAACCCGTCCTAACAGAACCCGTCTCAGCAGAACCCGTCCTAACAGAACCCGTCTCAGCAGAACCAGGGTAAGGGTTAGTCTCTTTTTAATGTTCCGGTTCTGTGAAACCCGAAACCTTCATCAACACTTTTCAGCCAACGTTTCGTAGTTTCAGTTACATTTCTGAGTCCAAACTCCAGCTGATTCTGTCAGAACCGGTTCTAAAGATCTCCACTCAGCTGATGTTTCTGGTTTAATCAGCAGATTATTGGTTTGATGGTTCTCAGTGATGCAGGCTGATTTAAACTGGTCACGACTGTCTGATACCTGATCCACTGCATCTGCTCCGAGTCCGATCGGTTCAGACACTCGGAACCAGCTGTTTATCTTCAGTAAAAACTGGACAGACAAACCCTTCAGAACCCTGTAGAACTCCAGTTTCTATCTAACACCACAGTCTGCATTCCTCCTGACTCGCCACATCTTCACATGTCGTCATCCTGCTGACCAATCAGCACCAAGCAGCTGCAGGAGGAACTCCAGCTCTACCAGAAGCTGCAGCCAGCTGCTTGTGGTCCGTCTGTGGAAACACAGGCGCATGTTTAACAGACCGCAGCGACGTCCAGAGAGACCCGCCGGAGGGCTTCCCACTCACACCTCAGATGGATCTGGAGATCTTAACACTTCCTCTGAAAGCTCTGGAGATCTAAAGCTGCCGATTCTGATCCGATTACAGAGAAGAGCTTTACAGGAAGCAGATTCTACTGACTGACGTGTTGATCTCATGTGGATCTTCTCATTACGTCAGCTGCAGCTGCAGGAAGCAGAACTTCTGGTTTGAGTACGACCTCGCTGCAGATGGAAGTCTCGCTGCATCAGCAGTCGGTCGACCCAAAGTCCAGGAACCAGCAGAAACCAGAGCTGAAGGTCTCAGCTGCACCAGAGTAGAACCAGAACATATCTCAGATGAATCTGCTCCACAACAAATAAATAATAAAATACAGATCCAGATAAGAAAGAGACACATTTAATCTCAGACTATAAAACCAAGACCCAGATGGATCCAGGGTCCGGTTAGAGGGGTCAGAACCATAAAGGAAACTTTAAATAAAAGCTTTAAAGATCAGATGTTCTTCAGCTTACAGAACCTCTCAATACCATGTAGAACACCAGAATCTATTAGTTCAGAACCGCTCAGGGTATCAGAACCTATCAGAACCTCTCAGGACATCTCAGAGTATCAGAACCTCTCAGGACCTCTCAGGGTATCAGAACCTCTCAGGACCTCTCAGGGTATCAGAACCTCTCAGGGTATCAGAACCTCCCAGGTTATCTCAGGGTATCAGAACCTCTCAGAACCGCTCAGGGTATCAGAACCTCTCAGAACCGCTCAGGGTATCAGAACCTCTCAGAACCGCTCAGGGTATCAGAACCTCTCAGGTTATCTCAGGGTATCAGAACCTCTCAGAACCGCTCAGGGTATCAGAACCTCTCAGGGTATCAGAACCTCTCAGGGTATCAGAACCTCTCAGGACCTCTCAGGGTATCAGAACCTCTCAGGACCGCTCAGGGTATCAGAACCTCTCAGGACCTCTCAGGGTATCAGAACCTCTCAGAACCGCTCAGGGTATCAGAACCTCTCAGGACCTCTCAGGGTATCAGAACCTCTCAGAACCGCTCAGGGTATCAGAACCGCTCAGAACCGCTCAGGGTATCAGAACCTGTCTGGGGGCCTCAGTCGGACTGGGCTGCTGGCCTCCATCAGAGTGTTTGAACTGTTTGTAACAGAACAGCCTGTCGGCACCATCTGTTCTTCTGAACCTACAGAACTCCTGATGCGTTCTGCTGCATGCGACCCGGCCCGTCTGTAATCTGTTACAGAGTTGGAATGTGAAGAATGTGCAGCACTTCTCCGACCTCAGGACGTTGAGCGAGAACAAAGAGGAGCGGTCCGATTGATGTGTCGAACATTCTGTCATTAAAGACACATTTAAAGTCCACCTTCATTCGGTTCTGACTTATGATTCAGACTCAAACTGCACATGTGGAACCAGAACTGCTCTGGACTTCACTTTCCTTCATGATTAATGATCTGTGGTTATAGTTTTCTTTCTGCTTCCACCGGGTCCAGAGTACTGCAGAACCTGAACCAGGTTTACCTTGTGAAAGCTTCCATGGAAAATCCTCTTGACCTGAGAGTTGTCGAAGATGACTCTCTGGATCTCACCACGTTCATCTTTGTTGTAGAACGACACCGTTTGGCTGGAAGCTGAACACAACCAGAACACATCAGTCAGTCCAGAACCCAAAATCCTGGTTACAGCTGAGTTTGTTTCTTTCTTAGACACTAGCTACGTTTACATGCGCCAAATTTCCCCGATCTGATTAAAATCTTGGTCGATCAGAATTCCCAAATCCCTGTTTACATGGACACTAACTGAAATGATCTGATCATGTCATGAGTACACATGCACCAAACACTCAATCAGGTTAAATGAGTTGAGCATGCGCACAGCGAGTTGTCTTTCCCGCCCCATCGTGTGCTCGATCTGACTCACGTTATCCCCAATATGGACCTTCTGCAGGTGATTACCTTTATGTTTGGGTTTTTACTGGTCGCATTAACCAAGCTAGAGGCTGAATACATATTACTACTGCTCCTCCACCACAGGAGAGGAGAGCAGGATGACAGGATGACTGCGCCAGCAGACCACTTCTGTTTACCTCCCGCTATGTTTTCTACTTGGGTCTGAGAAAGCGGAAAGGCGTCACGCTGAAGTTGTACGCATGCGCAGTGGGCTTTTTTCACCCTTTCATTCTGAATGGGTGTATACATGCACGTCTATCTGAATGAAGATCGGACAAAACCACCCCTCTCGATCGGAAGGAAATTTCATTCTGATCAGGCTGCATCGGATCAAAACATTCTGATTGACATGTTTACATGACGTGTTTTTTATCCGATTGGGCGTTTATTCCGATTAAATGTGCCCATGTAAACGTAGCTACTGATCAAAGAGTTTATTTAATCTGGTTTATAAATCTGAGTTTTAATCCAGACCTGACAGAGACGACAAGTATTAAAAACATCTGAGAAGCTTGTGGATTAAAAACTCTGCTGCAGATGATAGACGTGTTTGTGTGATGCTGCTGGGAACAAAGATCCAGATCCAGATCCAGATCCAGATCCAGATCCAGATCCGGTTCTATCAGTTCTCTGTTTGTCGACACAACTTTGGTTCATCCCTTGAGTTTAGGATCTTTTCTGTCTGAATAATTTACAGTTGAAAGTTCTGAACATTCCTCTGAAAATGTTCAGGTACAAGAACCGAAAACCAGACAAAGTCCAAAGAAAACCTCTTCTGAGCTTCAGAAAGTCTAAAGATGTTGATCAAGACCCAGTACCAGACCGAGAACCTCAGTTCTTTTTATTTTTAGACTTTACTGTAATGGTAGTGGTTTTCTAATATGTCCTGCTGCCGGATGGAAAGTGGACCAGCTGAGTCCATGACATCGGACTCTGCTTCAGACCCGGGACATGGGACTCTGCTTCAGACCCGGGACATCGGACTCTGCTTCAGACCCGGGACATAGGACTCTGCTTCAGGCCCGGGACATCGGACTCTGCTTCAGACCCGGGACATAGGACTCTGCTTCAGGCCCGGGACATCGGACTCTGCTTCAGACCCGGGACATCGGACTCTGCTTCAGACCCGGGACATAGGACTCTGCTTCAGACCCGGGACGTAGGACTCTGCTTCAGGCCCGGGACGTAGGACTCTGCTTCAGACCCGGGACATCGGACTCTGCTTCAGACCCGGGACATCGGACTCTGCTTCAGACCCGGGACATAGGACTCTGCTTCGGGCCCGGGACACCGGACTCTGCTTCAGACCCGGGACACCGGACTCTGCTTCGGACCCGGGACACCGGACTCTGCTTCGGACCCGGGACACCGGACTCTGCTTCGGACCCGGGACACCGGACTCTGCTTCGGACCCAGGACACCGGACTCTGCTTCGGGCCCGGGACATCGGACACTGCTTCGGACCCGGGACACAGGACTCTGCTTCAGACCC
>SSNP01000373.1:19478-50705 GCA_006937955.1 Pachypanchax playfairii | reverse complement strand
AGTTTCAGGGTGAGTCTCTGGTTTCAGGGTTTGTCTCTGGTTTCAGGGTGAGTCTCTGGTTTCAGGTGAGTCTCTGGTTTCAGGTGAGTCTCTGGTTTCAGGGTTAGTCTCTGGTTTCAGGGTGAGTCTCTGGTTTCAGGGTTTGTCTCTGGTTTCAGGTGAGTCTCTGGTTTCAGGTGAGTCTCTGGTTTCAGGGTGAGTCTCTGGTTTCAGGTGAGTCTCTGGTTTCAGGGTGAGTCTCTGGTTTCAGGGTGAGTCTCTGGTTTCAGGTGAGTCTCTGGTTTCAGGTGAGTCTCTGGTTTCAGGTGAGTCTCTAGTTTCAGGGTGAGTCTCTGGTTTCAGGTGAGTCTCTGGTTTCAGGGTTAGTCTCTGGTTTCAGGTGAGTCTCTGGTTTCAGGTGAGTCTCTGGTTTCAGGGTCAGTCTCTGGTTTCAGGGTCAGTCTCTGGTTTCAGGGTTTGTCTCTGGTTTCAGGGTTAGTCTCTGGTTTCAGGTGAGTCTCTGGTTTCAGGTGAGTCTCTGGTTTCAGGTGAGTCTCTGGTTTCAGGTGAGTCTCTGGTTTCAGGTGAGTCTCTGGTTTCAGGGTGAGTCTCTGGTTTCAGGGTGGGTCTCTGGTTTCAGGTGAGTCTCTGGTTTCAGGTGAGTCTCTGGTTTCAGGTGAGTCTCTGGTTTCAGGGTTAGTCTCTGGTTTCAGGGTGAGTCTCTGGTTTCAGGTGAGTCTCTGGTTTCAGGTGAGTCTCTGGTTTCAGGGTGAGTCTCTGGTTTCAGGGTCAGTCTCTGGTTTCAGGGTCAGTCTCTGGTTTCAGGTGAGTCTCTGGTTTCAGGTGAGTCTCTGGTTTCAGGGTTAGTCTCTGGTTTCAGGGTTAGTCTCTGGTTTCAGGTGAGTCTCTGGTTTCAGGTGAGTCTCTGGTTTCAGGGTGAGTCTCTGGTTTCAGGGTGAGTCTCTGGTTTCAGGTGAGTCTCTGGTTTCAGGGTTAGTCTCTGGTTTCAGGTGAGTCTCTGGTTTCAGGTGAGTCTCTGGTTTCAGGTGAGTCTCAGGTTTCAGGGTGAGTCTCTGGTTTCAGGGTCAGTCTCTGGTTTCAGGTGAGTCTCTGGTTTCAGGGTCAGTCTCTGGTTTCAGGGTCAGTCTCTGGTTTCAGGGTGAGTCTCTGGTTTCAGGGTTTGTCTCTGGTTTCAGGGTGAGTCTCTGGTTTCAGGTGAGTCTCAGGTTTCAGGGTGAGTCTCTGGTTTCAGGGTCAGTCTCTGGTTTCAGGTGAGTCTCTGGTTTCAGGGTCAGTCTCTGGTTTCAGGTGAGTCTCTGGTTTCAGGGTTAGTCTCTGGTTTCAGGGTGAGTCTCTGGTTTCAGGGTTTGTCTCTGGTTTCAGGGTCAGTCTCTGGTTTCAGGTGAGTCTCTGGTTTCAGGTGAGTCTCTGGTTTCAGGTGAGTCTCTGGTTTCAGGTGAGTCTCTGGTTTCAGGGTTTGTCTCTGGTTTCAGGGTTAGTCTCTGGTTTCAGGGTTAGTCTCTGGTTTCAGGGTGAGTCTCTGGTTTCAGGTGAGTCTCTGGTTTCAGGTGAGTCTCTGGTTTCAGGGTTAGTCTCTGGTTTCAGGGTTAGTCTCTGGTTTCAGGTGAGTCTCTGGTTTCAGGTGAGTCTCTGGTTTCAGGGTGAGTCTCTGGTTTCAGGGTGAGTCTCTGGTTTCAGGTGAGTCTCTGGTTTCAGGGTGAGTCTCTGGTTTCAGGGTTTGTCTCTGGTTTCAGGGTGTGTCTCTGGTTTCAGGTGAGTCTCTGGTTTCAGGGTTTGTCTCTGGTTTCAGGTGAGTCTCTGGTTTCAGGTGAGTCTCTGGTTTCAGGGTGAGTCTCTGGTTTTAGGGTTTGTCTCTGGTTTCAGGGTGAGTCTCTGGTTTCAGGGTGAGTCTCTGGTTTCAGGTGAGTCTCTGGTTTCAGGGTGAGTCTCTGGTTTCAGGTGAGTCTCTGGTTTCAGGGTTTGTCTCTGGTTTCAGGGTTTGTCTCTGGTTTCAGGTGAGTCTCTGGTTTCAGGTGAGTCTCTGGTTTCAGGTGAGTCTCTAGTTTCAGGGTGAGTCTCTGGTTTCAGGGTTTGTCTCTGGTTTCAGGTGAGTCTCTGGTTTCAGGTGAGTCTCAGGTTTCAGGGTGAGTCTCTGGTTTCAGGTGAGTCTCTGGTTTCAGGGTTGGTCTCTGGTTTCAGGTGAGTCTCTGGTTTCAGGGTCAGTCTCTGGTTTCAGGGTCAGTCTCTGGTTTCAGGGTGAGTCTCTGGTTTCAGGGTTTGTCTCTGGTTTCAGGGTTAGTCTCTGGTTTCAGGGTTAGTCTCTGGTTTCAGGGTGAGTCTCTGGTTTCAGGTGAGTCTCTGGTTTCAGGTGAGTCTCTGGTTTCAGGGTGAGTCTCTGGTTTCAGGGTGAGTCTCTGGTTTCAGGTGAGTCTCTGGTTTCAGGTGAGTCTCTGGTTTCAGGTGAGTCTCAGGTTTCAGGGTGAGTCTCTGGTTTCAGGTGAGTCTCTGGTTTCAGAGTTTGTCTCTGGTTTCAGGGTCTGTCTCTGGTTTCAGGGTCAGTCTCTGGTTTCAGGGTCAGTCTCTGGTTTCAGGTGAGTCTCTGGTTTCAGGTGAGTCTCTGGTTTCAGGGTCAGTCTCTGGTTTCAGGTGAGTCTCTGGTTTCAGGTGAGTCTCTGGTTTCAGGTGAGTCTCTGGTTTCAGGTGAGTCTCTGGTTTCAGGTGAGTCTCTGGTTTCAGGTGAGTCTCTGGTTTCAGAATGAACCGTAGCTGCAGCTGATGTTCAACAGCTGATAAGTGATTGACAGATTTCGGTGGTCATTAATGAACTGAAACACTTACAGGTTCTCTCATCGGTACTAACTCCTGGACCTTCCAGGTTTGGAGTCTGAACAAAGACTGTGGCGGTGTAGAGAGCGTCCGGAGAGAGTCCGTCAAAGCAGTACTGAGGCAGGCCGGCGGGGATGGTCATCTCATGTCGGCCTTTACTGGAGGCTGAAGAGGAAAACAGCAACATCTCCATCATTATTCAGGGTTCTTGCAGCTGAAGACCAACAACTATAACTGGTCAGATTATTTATCAAAGTTAAACAGACACCTGACCAGGTGATCAGGATCAGGCTGCTGTGTCCCGAGTCTTCTTAGTTTAATAAATCAGTTTCAACAATTACTGATCTAAATTTAATTGTAGCAGATTTTATAGTTCCTGACAGAATAAGATGGTTAACAGTAATTAGTCTGTTGGAGGTTTGACCCTGTTGGACTGGATCCAGAGGCCCCTTTCTCTAGTCCTGAAACTGAACCACCTGCTGGGTTTAAAATCAGGAAGTCATTTAAAGGCATGTGTGGTTCTGTTGCTAACAGAGTTCCTGTCGTTGTGTGATGCAAGAACTGGGATTTATTAATAATAAGATGTTCTGTTTACACCAGCTGCTCCAATAAGTACACAAAAACAAAGAGGGTCTGCTGCTGCTGGAGGAAGCTAGCGATGAGATCAGAAAGTTCCAGAACCGGAGGCCCTGATACAAGCCTGGTGCTGATAAACCCTGGTCAGCTGAAGGTGAGAAGGATGGTTGACCAACACGCGTCTCACCTGAGCAGATTCTTGTTGTTCTGGCGGCTCGTTGTGGGTCTGAAGGATCATGACTAACACAGACTCTCGTCTCAGAACTCATGACCGTGTGTTAATATAAACCAGATGGAACTCAAAGACTAAGAGATAATTGAAAAGGATGTTTTCTTCTTAAACAGAGGAGGTTACAGCTTCGTGTTTGAACTGTTTCAGTCACGGCCCAAACCTGCATCGTTTTAATCACAAGAAGAAGAACTGAACATAAACAGTCTCCTCAGGGAAAGAAAGTCTCGACCCAGTCACCAGCAGTGATGTCATCTGGATAAACATCACAACACACACAGAGTCAAACCCAACAAGAGCAAACACACCAGGTGAACTCTGAGGTGAGACATTAGATATGGCAGGGAGACACTGGACATACAGTCAGCAGGGTTCAGGTTCAGGACTGAGGAGACTTACGGTCAGCAGGGTTCAGGTTCAGGACTGAGGAGACTTACGGTCAGCAGGGTTCAGGTTCAGGACTGAGGAGACTTAGGGTCAACAGGGTTCAGGTTCAGGACTGAGGAGACTTACGGTCAGCGGGGTTCAGGTTCAGGACTGAGGAGACTTAGGGTCAACAGGGTTCAGGTTCAGGACTGAGGAGACTTACGGTCAGCAGGGTTCAGTTTGATGCGGTATGACGTGGCCGATCTATGAGGAGTCCATTTGATGCAGAACTTGTCATGGCTGATGTCGTAGGTCTCGATGTTGGTCACATTCAGATAAACTGCAGCAGACAGACACATCAGAGAGACACGTTCAGTTTTTCTGATGACATGATGCGTGTGAAGCAGCTGCACTGGAACATACGTGTTGTTCCCTCTCCAACAAGCGGAGCACTGATGCCAGTGGTATACTGAGCGAGAACCTTCACATCGTAGGTGGTTCCAGGCTGCAGGTTGGTCAGGGTGAACGAGGTCACGTCACCAACAAAGAAGTTGACGGGCTGGTCTTTCCCTGTAAACACCATGACAGGAAGTCAGAGACCTGTGGTGTGCGACACCGAGTGTTTGTGCTGATGGGACTCTCACCTTTAGGACTATAGATGAGTCTGTATCCCTGAACCGGAGCAGAAACAGGTTCCCAGGACACCCGGAACCTGGTGTACCACTCATCTGATACCCGCAGGTTTCTAGGACTCAACATTCCAACTGAGACAGAGAACAAATTAATTAATGAAGGTGTTTATAAACATATAAAGACGAACTCATAAACAGGATGTCTGTAAACCTCCCGATGGTCTGAGTTCAGCATCAGCAGCTAGTTTTCTGTTGACTGAGAGACAGAGGACACATGTCTCACATGTACGCACACACACAAACGCACGCGCTCACACACACGCACGCACGCACACACCCAAACGCACACACAGACACACACACTCTCACACACACACATCCTCACGCAAGCACACACGCTCATGCACACCCTCACGCACGCGCACACCCTCACGCACACACTCAAACGCACACACACACACACACACAACAAATGCACGCGCTCTCACACACGCACGCACGCACACACCCAAACACACACACAGGCACACACACTCTCTCACACACACACACACACACATGCACGCACGCGCATACACACGCGCACACCCCCACGCACACACTCAAACGCACACGCTCACACACCCTCACGCACGCGCACACCCTCACGCACACACTCAAACGCACACACACACACACATACAACAAACGCACACGCACGCGCTCACACACACCCTCATGCACGCGCACACCCTCACGCACACACACACACACACACACACACACGAGACACACACACTCACACACACACACACACACACACACACACACACACACACACACCACACACACACACACACGCAAACGCACACACACACACACACACAACAAATGCACGCGCTCTCACACACGCACGCACGCACACACCCAAACACACACACAGAACAAACGCACACGCACGCGCTCACACACACCCTCACGCACGCGCACACCCTCACGCACACACTCAAACGCACACACACACACACACAACAAATGCACGCGCTCTCACACACGCACGCACGCACACACCCAAACACACACACACACACACACACCGACACACACACACACACACACACACACACACACACACACACACACACACACACACACACACACACACACACACACACACACACACACACACACAACTGGGGAGGTATTATTGGATATTTTATAACTTTTAATCAAATTATTAATAATTGATCAGATCAGGAACACCTGGATCAGTGCCGACCGCCTCACCTGTCTTTCCGTGACCATTCAGAGACCCTCCGGTCCCCTCAGTGTAGAGTGCTTCTACAGTGATGTTATACGCTGTGTCTGGGAACAGATTCTGCAGCAGGGCGGTGTTCCTGTTTCCTGGAACGGTGGTCTGAAAAGATCCAGACAATCCCACACAGGTGAGGATTTAACTCTACAGTCATGTCATTTGTTTGTCCCTTACAGATAGAAGGGGACATCAGTATGTGTCTCCCCAGTTCTGTCCACACAGTCAGATGGTTCTGTAATCTAGTAAAGTGTTCTGGATCAGCAGTTCTCCAGAACCTTTACAAGTTTTCTCTCAGTTTTACTTCTTATAAAGATTCAGACAGAAAAAAGCTCCAGAACTCAAAGTAAAACCAGAGTCGTGTCACAATTTACAGATACTGAACAAAGAAACAGATTTAAACTGGATCTTTAGGGTCCTTGTTTCTAACAACCTGTTACTTAGTTCAGGTTTGACCTCCATCAAGGTGATTAACTTTCATACATGATGATCAGCTGCAGGATAAAGGAGCTCTCTCAGGTTCTGGTTCTGGTCTCTGATGGATTTGTTTCCATTTCCAGGTTTTAAACACACTCTTTACATGATGATATAAAGTTCAGGTAAAAGGACTGAAACAGTGAAAAATCAGCCAAAGTCCAAAGAAAAACTCTGAAAGACCTTTAAAAGTCTGGAGAACTGCTGATCCGGATCACTTTAAAGGGGGCACAGGAGAGTCTGTGAAATCTCTGACAAACTTTCAGCCTTCCTGTCCTACCGAGGCTCTGAGGTCAGCAGGAGAACGTTCTCCGTGTGGACCGACCTGTCTGACCAGGTCAGACCTGTTTACTCCAGGTCAGGGGGACGTGTTTCTGGGGGACTGTGAAGTACTTTGGGTCTCTGTGGGATACTAACAGATCCTGACTCGATTCTCACATCACACAGAGCTGCTGTGTCATACATGTATCACGCTTTAAATGACATGTCAGCTGTGTTTAACTCAGCGTAAACATACAGAGTCAGAATAATGAGAGTCTGGACAGAGAGCAGCCGTCAGCGCCGGTGTGAACTCTTCACATCTAGTAACATCGAGACTTCACGCTCACTTTGATTAAGATGTTGTTTAAAACAACAGAGTGAAATAAATCTGCTCCTTTAAAACTCTAAGATTAAAGTCCTGGTTTTGTTGTAGAGAAACATGGCCGGGGCCGGGGCCGTGGTCGGGGTCGGGGTCTGGGGGTCTGGGTCGGGCCGGGGCAGGGGTCTGGGCAGAGGCCGGGGTCGGGGCCGTGGTCGGGGTCTGGGGGTCTGGGTTGGGCAGAGGCCAGGGTCGGGGTCGGGGCCAGGGTCGGGGCAGAGGCCGGGGCCGGGGCCGGGGTCTGGGTCTGGGTCGAGGCCGGGGCCAGGGTCGGGGCCTGGGCCTGGGCCTGGGCCTGGGCCTGGGCCTGGGCCTGGGTCGGGGTCGGGGCCGGGGCCGGGGTCGGGGTCGGGGTCGGGGTCGGGGCCACCAGTTTATCCACGACGTGGATCAGATGTGAAGGAGATTCAAATGATGCAACAGGATTATAAATCTGAGTTTTTTATGATGCAGATTGTGAAACAAACCGGCTGCTTTTCCTTTTTCAACAGACAGGAAGTAAAAACAATCTGTGACAAATCAGAACAACGTCAGCTGTTCAGACATGTCAGAGGCAACAAACTGAAATCTGTTAAAACACTAAAGGAAATTCAAACAATGATAAAATCTCATCACTGATTCCTGTTTTACACACAAAATCAATTCACTCACAAATTCAGTGATTGGATCTCCAGTCAGGGGAGCGTAGGCGATCCTGTACTGCCTCACGGGACCCTCAGCGTGGTCCCAGCGTAGGGTCAGGGTGCTGGTGGTGGCATCAAACACTCGCATGTTCCTGGGTCCAGCGCGAGGCACTGCAGCAGAAAACCCACAAAACACTCAGTAAAACTTATAAACTATTTGTTTTCTAACAGAAACACGAGTTTCCTGAAGGATTCGTGTTTCTGTTATTACACTGATACAAAACAAAGAACAGGATCTCCACAGTGTTTCACAGCTGAGGGTCAAAAGGTCACTTAAAGCTGTTGCTAAGGAAACAAACAGCTGGTGGTCTGGTGCCGCTCAGCTGCTGCAGCTCCTTACGTGTTTTTCCGTTGCCATCCACTGATGATCCCTCAGCGTCAGCGTACAGAGCAGAGACGCTGACGGAGTACGGAGTATCAGGAATCAAGTTGTCCAGGAAAGCGTTGGTAATAGTTCCTGGAACCAGAACCTGTTTGGAGAACAAGAGTAAAACAGAACATTAATCATGACAAGCTTTCTGATGTCCAGCTGAATCAGCTGAGTGAGACGTCCATCAGAACCAATCAGATCATCACAGAGAGGATCAAAGCTTCACTGTCAGACCTCTGACATCACAGGAAACTGATCTGCTGCTTGAACAGCAGCTTCTGTTCTGAATAAAGAAACTATCTCAGGGAGTTTCGGATCAAAAGGTTTTGGACTCTGACAAAGTAGCTGATGTCCCACCAGCAGGTGATGAAACGGGGCTTCTGGCCAGGGGTCAGAGTGCGGTGGACTAACGGGCATCTGGCCGGTGGACTAACGGGCTTCTGGCCGGTGGACTAACGGGGCATCTGGCCGGTGGACTAATGGGGCTTCTGGCCGGTGGACTAACGGGGCTTCTGGCCTGGTGGACTAACGGGGCTTCTGGCCGGTGGACTAACGGGGCTTCTGGCCGGTGGACTAACGGGGCTTCTGGCCGGTGGACTAACGGGGCTTCTGGCTGGGATTCAGAGTGAGGCCGGTGAAGTAACGGGGCTTCTGTTCGGTGGACTAACAGGGCTTCTGGCCGGTGGATTAATGGGGCTTCTGGCTGGTGGACTAACGGGGCTTCTGGCTGGTGGACTAACGGGGCTTCTGGCCGGTGGACTAACGGGGCTTCTGGCCGGTGGACTAATGGGGCTTCTGGCCGGTGGACTAACGGGGCATCTGGCCGGTGGACTAACGGGGCTTCTGGCCGGTGGACTAACGGGGCTTCTGGCCGGTGGACTAACGGGGCTTCTGGCTGGGATTCAGAGTGAGGCCTGTGAAGTAACGGGGCTTCTGGCCGGTGGACTAACAGTGTTTCTGGCTGGTGGACTAACAGGGCTTCTGGCTGGTGGACTAACGGGGCATCTGGCAGGTGGACTAACGGGGCTTCTGGCCGGTGGACTAACGGGGCTTCTGGCCGGTGGACTAACGGGGCTTCTGGCCGGTGGACTAACGGGGCTTCTGGCTGTGGACTAATGGGGCTTCTGGCCGGTGGACTAACGGGGCATCTGGCCGGTGGACTAACAGGGCTTCTGGCCGGTGGACTAATGGGGCTTCTGGCTGGTGGACTAACGGGGCTTCTGGCCGGTGGACTAACGGGGCTTCTGGCCGGTGGACTAACGGGGCATCTGGCCGGTGGACTAACGGGGCTTCTGGCCGGTGGACTAACGGGGCATCTGGCGGGTGGACTAACAGGGCTTCTGGCCGGTGGACTAACAGCGCTTCTGGCCGGTGGACTAACAGGGCTTCTGGCTGGGATTCAGAGTGAGGCCTGTGAAGTAACGGGGCTTCTGGCCGGTGGACTAACAGGGCTTCTGGCCGGTGGATTAATGGGGCTTCTGGCTGGTGGACTAATGGGGCTTCTGGCTGGTGGACTAACGGGGCTTCTGGCTGGTGAACTAACAGGGCTTCTGGCCGGTGGACTAACAGGGCTTCTGGCCGGTGGACTAACGGGGCTTCTGGCCGGTGGACTAACGGGGCATCTGGCCAGTGGACTAAGGGGGCTTCTGGCCGGTGGACTAACGGGGCATCTGGCGGGTGGACTAACAGGGCTTCTGGCCGGTGGACTAACAGCGCTTCTGGCCGGTGGACTAACAGGGCTTCTGGCTGGGATTCAGAGTGAGGCCTGTGAAGTAACAGGGCTTCTGGCCGGTGGACTAATGGGGCTTCTGGCCGGTGGACTAACAGGGCTTCTGGCCGGTGGACTAATGGGGCTTCTGGCCGGTGGACTAACGGGGCTTCTGGCCGGTGGACTAACGGGGCATCTGGCCGGTGGACTAACAGGGCTTCTGGCCGGTGGACTAACGGGGCATCTGGCCGGTGGACTAACAGGGCTTCTGGCCGGGGGACTAACGGGGCTTCTGGCCGGTGGACTAACAGGGCTTCTGGCCGGTGGATTAATGGGGCTTCTGGCTGGTGGACTAATGGGGCTTCTGGCTGGTGGACTAACAGTGTTTCTGGCTGGTGGACTAACAGGGTTTCTGGCCGGTGGACTAACAGGGTTTCTGGCTGGTGGACTAACAGGGCTTCTGGCCGGTGGACTAACAGGGCTTCTGGCCGGTGGACTAACAGGGCTTCTGGCCGGTGGACTAACAGGGCTTCTGGCCGGTGGACTAATGGGGCTTCTGGCCGGTGGACTAACGGGGCATCTGGCCGGTGGACTAACGGGGCTTCTGGCCGGTGGACTAACAGGGCTTCTGGCCGGTGGACTAACAGGGCTTCTGGCCGGTGGACTAACAGGTTTTCTGGCTGGTGGACTAACAGGGTTTCTGGCTGGTGGACTAACAGGGTTTCTGGCTGGTGGACTAACAGGGCTTCTGGCCGGTGGACTAACAGGGCTTCTGGCCGGTGGACTAACAGGGCTTCTGGCCGGTGGACTGGCACGCTGGTTGAACACTGTGTAGTTTAGTTTAGTTTATTTAAGGATCCCCATTAGTCTTCATCATAGTGAAGACTATTCTTCCTGGGGTCCACATCAGTTGTGGATATAAACTGATTATAAATTAGAAAGTTGAGTGTTTGACAAGTCACATGACCAACAACAGAAATAAAAACTACAACACATTGTAGAACTTTTTATAACGTTGTTATTTTGTCAGATGTAAACCAGACCAGAGGACCAGAGTCTCCACTTGGATCAGTCCCAGGTGTGTCCAGCAGGTAGAAGAACCAGAGTTCTCACTTTAAAAACCAACTTTGTTCCACTCAGATCCAGATTTGTTCACTGGTGTATTACATCCAAAAAAAAGAAACGTCAAGATTTTGATTTTTAAGAACAATATCCTAATCACATCTGTTTAAACATCTGTCTCTCAATCTGCACTGAAACAAGCAGAAAGAACCTGAAGGGCTCCTTCCCGGAACTAGACGGACCTGCTGATACCAAACTCATCATGATCGATCCCAGACTGACTGAAGGCTGCAGCGGAACGACGTCTGTTTGTAAAAGAGATTGGGTGAAACATCAATCAATAATCCAGTTTAGTGTTTGGATTATTGTGTTTCTCATCACTTCACACCTTGTTCCAGTTAATCTAATCAAATCAGTCAATCAATCAAATCAAAAATACTTTATTAATCCCCGAAGGGAAATTAAGTAATGATTAAGTTATCATTCAAGTTGAACATTTCATCTGAGAAAGTATAATGAATTATAAATCCAATAATCTGTCAGATAATCTCAGCTTCGATATAAAACAACCATATTTTAAACTTTTAATAAACCCACGTTCACAGAAATACGTTGACATTTGATCCATGAAGTTGTAGGTAAAATATTTTTTCATGTTTTTATTGAATCTAGTGTTCATATGTAACTCACCGACTCGGTCTGTCTGACTGCAGTCAGGGGGGAGTAAGCCACCCGGTACTGCTGAACCCGACCCGAAGCGGCCTCCCAGCGCACGTTCAGGCTGCTGGTGGTGGGGTTGTACACCTGGATGTTCCTGGGTGGTGTCCGGGGAACTGCAAACATCACGGAGGTCAAGAGAACGTGACGTGAGGCACGAGGGTGAGTTTTCTTCACTTAGCAACGAAACATGAAAACAACCCGAGTACGAGCGACGAGCCAGCTGAGCCTGATGAGTTTACAAAAACAACTGATTACATTCCTGAATATGTTCGTGTTGGTCAGGAAAGTGCTAAACAAACAGCATCAGACTGATGGTTCAGGTCTGGCATCATGAATTCCTCCAGCAGATGAAACTCACAACCAGAAACATTTTGAGTTGATTCTGTCAAAAGAGAAAAAATCTGGTGCTTTTTAAATAAAATCAACTAAACTGGAAGTTAAACTGAAACGCTGAGAGCAGCAGAAGCCTGCAGGACGCTTATTTTACAGAATCTGTGAAGGAGAAGTAGCATTCTTTTGAGTTGATGCAAAAACTCTTCACTTCCATTTTAAATGCAACCAGATGTGCAAAACCTCTGGTATCTGGAGCAGGCTGAAGGAGTCTCCTCCTCCTCCTCCTGGTCTTTTGGAAGGAAACCACCAGAGTGAAACTCTGTTGTATAACCACAATAATACCGTCACACAGCCACTGAGTTATTATGTCCTTCAGATTATGTAACAGGAACTGCAGCCTCGTTTCTTTCTGTTTGTGTCTGTAGAAAATGTGACAAACCTCCTGAGTCCTTCTAAAACTAACAGGATCCAGAGTTTCACCAAGTCCTACTGACAGACATCGAGTCACTGCTGCTGTGATGAACAACCCCCAACGGCTTCTGGACTCCTCAAGATCCAAACATCAAAACACTTCAGATTTAAAGTAAAGCAACATCCCACAGGTCTCTGAAGGTCCACCAGCATCTCAGTCAGGTTCAGGTCTCTGCAGGTCCACCAGCATCTCAGTCAGGTTCAGGTCTCTGAAGGTCCACCAGCATCTCAGTCAGGTTCAGGTCTCTCTAGGTCCACCAGCATCTCAGTGAGGTTCAGGTCTCTGAAGGTCCACCAGCATCTCAGTCAGGTTCAGGTCTCTGAAGGTCCACCAGCATCTCAGTCAGGTTCAGGTCTCTGAAGGTCCACCAGCATCTCAGTCAGGTACAGGTCTCTCTAGGTCCACCAGCATCTCAGTCAGGTTCAGGTCTCTGAAGGTCCACCAGCATCTCAGTCAGGTTCAGGTCTCTGAAGGTCCACCAGCATCTCAGTCAGGTTCAGGTCTCTGAAGGTCCACCAGCATCTCAGTCAGGTTCAAGTCTCAGAAGGTCCACCAGCATCTCAGTCAGGTTCAGGTCTCTGAAGGTCCACCAGCATCTCAGTCAGGTTCAGGTCTCTGAAGGTCCACCAGCATCTCAGTCAGGTTCAGGTCTCTGAAGGTCCACCAGCATCTCAGTCAGGTTCAGGTCTCTCTAGGTCCACCAGCATCTCAGTCAGGTTCAGGTCTCTGAAGGTCCACCAGCATCTCAGTAAGGTTGGTTAAAGCGGTTGTCCTCCAACTTGAAGGTTGGTGGATCGATCCCGGTTTCCACCACCACATGTCGAAGTGTCCTTGGGCAAGACACTGAACCCCATGTTGCGTATCGGGTTGTGTGAGTGTTAGCCCCGCCCCTCTCCCGTGTGAATGGGTGAATGACAAAAAAAAAAACTGTAGTGTGTGAAGCGCTTTGGGGGTCATAGGACCTAATTAAAGAGCTATACAAGTGCACGCCATTTACCATTTTTATATCTGAATTGTTGTTTTCTGCTGAAATTTCCAGACTAAAATCCTCAGGAAGCATCTCTTGTGCCATATGAAACATTTGTGAAGAATCAAAACCAACTTTCCATGAGGATGTGAACTCAGAGACGCTCCAGTGTCTGAGAGAAAGTTTCCAAACTGTCATTTGAACATTTCTTCTGCAGACTGTTGCAGAGTTCCAGAGTTTCTCTTCAGGAAAAGATTCCAGACTGGAGATGATTTAAGTGTTTTGGCATTTTTTTAGGATTTCTGTGAAAGCTTAGAGTTGATCTGGGGTAATGATTCTCTTTAAAGATGTGAATTCTTCTTTCCAAAAGGTGGATAAAAACTGGAGTTAAACTCAGGACATCCAATGTTCACAACGTGTGTCTCAGTTGGATTAAACAAAAAGATTCTGTTTCTAACCGGGACGGTCCACTGCTGGAGGAGACGGGGTCTGACTAATGAGAAGCTCCTGCGTGTTAGTGTTGAAGAGCTGAAATCTGATGACTTATTCAGCTAATATCAGCAGCACAAAACACACCTCTAATATTTACCTAAAATATTAAAGGTTTTTACGAAGAATATCTTGAAATTATTTTTAACCGACTGATTCAAAGGAGAAAAACAAAACAAGGCAATAAAAAAACTGACTTTACATTATAGATCTGACCTGCAATCAGTTTCAGTTTCTCTTAAAAGACAGTCAAAATATTAGTTCTATTTCATCCCTACTGACCGCCAGAGGCGGTGCCTTAAGCACTGAATGATCCATCTTGCGCATTCGCAGGTCAAGTGTTTATACCAACAATGTCACGTGTGACCCCTGATGACCCCGGAGACCCTATATCTTCCGGTGACATCAGAGGCTCTGTTCCTCCTTGCAGGTGGCCTTGTGACTTTCTGTCCGAGCTGCGAGATGCTCTTCTTCCACGTTCCTATAGTGCCGCGCCACTGGCAGTTTCTGCGGTTCGCTTTTCAGGGGCGTCACTTTCAGTTCAGGGTGCTCCCATCTGGTCTCTCCCTTTCCCCTTGGGTGTTCACCAGGTGTGTGATGGCTGCCCTCTCGCACCTGCAGTCGCAGGGCATGAAGGTCATGCCGTATCTGGACGACTGGCTCGTCTGTGCACCGTCCCAGTCTCAGGTGTCCCTGGACATGGCACGTCTCCTATCCCATGTGGTCCGCTTGGGCCTCCGGGTGAATTTTACAAAGAGTTGCCTGGTACTGTCGCAGAGCACAGTCTTTCTTGGGGTTGCTCTCAATACTGTCACCATGAGGACTTGCCCGTCGCCACAACGAGTGGGCGACATCCTCCGCCTCCTCCTCCTGTTTCGGGGGGGCAGGCAGTTGCGCCTCCTGGGGAGACCGACGGCTGCTGCTGCCATGGTTCCTCTAGGGCTGCTGTCGCTGCGTCCCACTCCAGAGGTGGTTGCACGCCTTTCATCTGGATGTCAAGTGGCACCGGCACAGGAGACTCAAAGTGTCACGCCGTTGCCTTGTGGCTGTGGCCCTGTGGAGGGAGAGATTGTTTCTCCTCCATGGCGTGCCCATGGGAATGTCGTATCCCGTCGGGAAACCCTCACAACAGACACATCCCCCTTAGGGTGGGGTGCTGTGTGGCAGAACCGGACAGCTCAGGGGCTGTGGTCTGCGCAGGACCGCTCACAGCATATCAATAGTCTGGAGATGTGGGCCGTGCACAGGGCGTTGCAGGTCTTCCTTCCTTTTCTGGGAGGCCAGCATGTCCTTGTGCGGTCAGACAATACTGCAACGGTCTCTCACATAAACCGCTAAGGGGGTACCAAGTCTGCACGGCTATTGCAGGCATCCCAGGACCTCCTGCTGTGGGCAGCACCACGCCTGGCCAGCTTGAGGGCAATGTTCTTGCCTGGGGAACAGAATGAGGTGGCAGACTTACTTTCCCGTCGCAAGCCCCCACTGGGGGAGTGGCGGCTTTATCCCGAGGTGGTTCTCAACATCTGGGAGATCTTCGGCAAGGCGAGGGTGGATCTCTTTGCATCAGAGGAGTTGACCCATTGCCCCCTCTGGTTCACCTGGATGCAGGGGAGCAGTCCCCTGGGCCAGGATGCTCTCGCCCACAATTGGCCAGAGGTTCTCCTCTGCGCATTTCCGCCAATCCCTTTGATTCTTCTAACGCTAAAGAGGGTCCTCCAACACGGTCACAGGCTGCTATTGGTAGCCCCCTTGTGGCCGGACAGGACATGGTTTCCACTGCTGTACAGGCTCTGCAGCAGTCTGCAGTGGCACCTCCCAGACAGGAGGGATCTCCTGTCACAGTTACAGGGCCAGATCTGGCATCCCGACCCAAGCCGCCTGAAGCTGTGGGTCTGGCCGCTGCAGGGCCCGACCTGCTGCTGATTGAGTGTTCGGATGGTGTCTGCAATACCATTTTGAATGCAAGGGCGCCCTCCACCCGGGTACAGTATGAGAATAGGTGGCGGCTGTTTACTGCTTGGTGTGCAGACAAGAGTGAGGACCCTGTGCATTGTTCGGTTCCGAGGATTTTGGAGTTCCTCCAGTCACTCCTGGATGGCGGCTGGTCCCCGGCTACTCTGAGGGTGTACATAGCAGCCATTTCCTCTCAACATGTTCGGGTTGGTGATAACACTGTGGGGTATCACAAACTGGTGTCCCTTTTTCTGAAGGGTGCATGGCAGTTGCGCCCCCCACGAGTGCTGCGCACTCCAGCATGAGATCTGCACATAGTGCTTGAGGCTTTGTGTTTGCCCATTTTTGAACCCCTGGCTCAGGCGGAGCTGAGGTGGGTCTCTGCTAAAACGGCGTTTCTCCTTGCCATCACGTCAGCAAAGTGTGTAGGGGAGCTTCATGCTCTGTCGGTGAGTGACTCACGTCTGCGGTGGAACTCCGACGGCTCAGTGGTAACCCTATGGCCGAACACAGCCTTTGTCCCGAAGGTCCTGTCGGCATCATCCCTCAACCAACCTATCCCCCTAGCACAATTTGACCCTCCAGGAGGAGAGGATAGCTTACGGCTGCTGTGCCCTGTGCGGGCTCTGCAGGTCTATGTGGCTGCAACTGCTGGCATTGGACAGTCGGATCAGTTCTTCCTTTGCCATGGGGGTCCCAGGAAGGGCTGTGCGCTCTCCAAGCAGTGATTGTCTCATTGGGTGGTGGAAGTCATCACTAAGGCGTATGTTGGGAGTGGTCGCCCCCTCTGGTATAGGTCATTCAGTGCTAAAGGCACCGCCTCTGGTGGTCAGTAGGGATGAAATAGAATGAAAGTTACGTATGTAACTACGGTTCTATGAATCTCAAATAACCACCAGAGCGTTCTGTCACTCAGAATCCTTGTGCACTCACAAGAAGATTCTGCAGGAACAGAGCCTCTGATGTCACCAGAAGATATAGGGTCTCCGGGGTCATCAGGGGTCACACGTTACATTGTTGGTATAAACACTCGACCTGCGCATGCGTGAGATGGATCATTCAGTGCTTAAGGCACCGCCTCAGGCGGTCATTCGGGATTCATAGAACCGTAGTTACATACTTAACTTTCGTTTCTTCATCAGGACATCCATGAAGAGATGCGAACATGATGAGAGACGTTTTATGAACTGAACTTCAGCAGTTTTTTTCTGATTATTTTGCTGAATAAGTTCTAACTATAATCTTCATTCATTCTGGATGTTTTAAAAATTGGATGAGAATCAGGATCTAACTTACGAGTCTTTCCCTTCTCAGACTGACGCAGACCTTCACCCTCGGGGTAAACTGGAACCACAGTCACAGTGTAGGGAGTATCTGATAGCAGGTTTCTGAGGACGGTGTTGGTGGTTCCTCCTGAAACCTGTTCCTGTTAATGCCAAAAACAAAAACATCCATCAGTAATGACCAACAACAGATTGTGAAAACTTGAACAAAGTGTTGCTTTGATTCCCAACAGAACTGAAAAACTGCTGCTACATCTTATTTTAATTTGTTCATGTTTCTAAAACAAAAGGAATTTATTCAAGTTCAAACAGTCAGTTTACAGTCTTGATCAGGGTTTGAGAGTTCTGCCAACATGTGCAGAAGTCTTCATAAAATCTGAAATGCAACGCTGATATCTCACCATGTCCTCAGCACCTCCAGATGCTGGAACGTAGAAGATACGGTACTGTCGAACGTTGCCTTCTGCTGGCTCCCAGAGAACATTGAGGGATCTGGTGGTGGGCTCAGTGACCTTGAGGTTCTTCACGCCACCCAAATTCTCTGTGAATGCCAAAGAGAGATGTTAGAGGAACACCACAAAAAGCTGCTAAACGAACATCGATAAGAGCCTCTAGAGGGACATTGCAAAGAAAGGCTAGAGGGACATCGTGAAGAGCCTCTAGAAGGACATCGCGAAGAGGCGCTAGAGGGACGTCGCGAAGAGGCGCTAGAGGGACATCGTGAAGAGCCTCTAGAAGGACATCGCGAAGAGGCGCTAGAGGGACGTTGCGAAGAGGCGCTAGAGGGACGTCGCGAAGAGGCGCTAGAGGGGCACCACAAAAAGCCGCTAGGGGGTTGACACGAAGAGCTGCTAGAAGGACATCACGGGGAGCTGCTAGAGGAAGATCATGAAGAGCTGCTAGAGGGACATCACGAAGAGCACACTGACATGTATCTAAACTCACTTGTCTTTCCGTTCTCAGACATGGGTATTCCCTCCACATCAGTGTAAACAGGTACAACTGTCACTCTGTACTCCGTGTCCGGATGCAGTTCTCTCAGCACCGTGGTGGTTGTCAGTCCTGATACTGAAGTCATTAAGGAAGGTCTGAACTGCAGGATGGAAACATAACACATTAGTTACCATTTTAAAAAGTACTGTTCATTTAAAACACCTTTTACTAAAATGCCCATTTAATTTTGCTTTTGTCTAAAGTATTTACATGAAAATTAAAAGTTATTGTTATGTTTAAATCGAAAATGAAAGACAGGAGGATCTGAGACATCCAGTGTAAAGATGTTCTTTTTGCACTAGATTCTACAAGTCTTCCTTGTTTTTCTTCTAACTTCAACATCATGTGACGGGGGTCCGATGACACAACTGGCCCACCCGCCCGCCCGTCCGTCCATTTTTTGAACCTGCTTCTTCCTGTTCAGGGTTGCAGGGAGCTGGTGTCTCAAGGGGTCTCTGGGTGAGAGGTGGGGGACACCCTGGACAGGTTACCAGTCCATCACAGGACCACACATAGACAAACAACTATTCACACACACACTCACAGCTAGGGACAATTTAGAGTCACCAATTAACCTCTAGCATATTTTTGGACTGTGGGAGGAAACCAGAGTCCCCAGAGAAAACCCACCATACACGGGGAGAACATGCAAACTCCATGCAAAAAGGCCCCAGCCTGGATTCAAACCCAGGACCGTCACGCTGCAAGGCAACAGAGCAACCATCCACCGTGCAACCTACTTTTAATTCACAGGAAAAATGATTTTTTAGTTTGGAGACTATCATCATAATGTGAATGTGGATCATTAAGTCCTACCTACTCAGGTAAAAGATGCAGACTGCACATCAGACCCAAAATAACCTGCTGCTACTCCCGAACCATCTAGACTAAAGGTTGGTTCTGGTCTCTTCTAAACACGAATTCTCTAAATGATCCTGAGACTGAATATTCCAAACAGATGAATGTAGTTTTAAGGTGTCATGAACTGGATTGAGCCGAAGGCAGATTTACGAATTCAGATCATTTAAATCTTTCAATTAATCATCATCTTAAACAAAGTAGAAGAAAAACCAGCTTAATCTGTTTGTGTTGAAACTGACCATACTCCCGGTTGCTCCGGTGACAGGATCATAGAGGATCTTATACTGTTGAACGTCACCCTCAGCTGGGTCCCAGCGAACCACCAGGGAGTTCACGGTGGGGTCAGTCACCTGGAGGTTCTTCACTCCACTCAGAGGTTCTGAAAGACACGATGTAATCTGAGCTGTCACATTTATCTTGTGCTGTGCATTGGATGGGCGGAGTTAATATTATCAGGAGGTAACAGATGTCACACGGTCAGGAGTGCTGTCAATCATCCTTAATCCTCCACATCTGAGTTCATGTTATCTTCTCTTGGGGGATGTCACAAAATACAGCAGGGTTTCCCAGTCCTGGTCCCCGAGGCTCACAGGGCCCTGGTCCCCGGGGTCATGGGGCCGTGGTCCCCGAGGCTCACAGGGCCCTGGTCCCCGGGGTCATGGGGCCGTGGTCCCCGAGGCTCACAGGGCCCTGGTCTCTGGGGTTATGTGGCTGTGGTCTCCTGGGCCCTGGTTCTCAGGATTCTCTGGGCTCTGGTCCTCAGGGCTCATGGTGCCCTGGTCCCTGGGGTCATGGGGCCGTGGTCCCCGAGGCTCACAGGTCCCTGGTCTCTGGGGTCACGGGGCCGTGGTCTCCTGGGCCCTGGTTCTCAGGATTCTCTGGGTCCTGGTCCCCAGGGCTCATGGTGCCCTGGTCCCTGGGGTCACGGGGCCGTGGTCTCCTGGGCCCTGGTTCTCAGGGCCCCGGTCCCCAGGGCTCATGGTGCCCTGAGGACCAGGTTGGGAAACACTGATATACATTGTAAAGGATCAGATCTGCATGCTGAGTTATAATCAGATGAGTTCCTTTAAAACTCAGACCCATCGGATTCTGCAGAACTCCTTCACTAAGTTCTAAATGATTGAGCTTGTTTTCCATCTGCTGAATTCATCTCCAGCCCACCCCACGTCCCCATTTCACAACACAAACTAACCCAAACATCTCAGTTATCTCAAGTGTTTCAAGCATTTCAAGTTTTTCTGTTATGAATAAATCAGTCAGGATTTCTGCAACACAACGACTTCCTGAAATAAAAAAACATGACGTCAGCCTGCGAGCACTTCAGCTGACGAGAACGTTAGACAGCTGCTGTTGTTCTAAAGTAACTGTTATTGACAGAACATTTAGAAGATGATGATTTAAATGAAGTGGATTCATACAGCTGAAGAGTTTCTAGAGATGTTTCTGCATCATGAGAACAGAAAACCCACATCCAGCTGTTACTTTCAACAAGCGTCCAGATAAACCGGCTAGCATCAGGTTCATCACGTACTCGTCTTTCCCGTCTCCTCCTGCCGTATTCCCTCCACGTCTGCGTAGACTGGAACAACCGCTACGTTGTAGAGTGTGTTGGCGTCCAAGTTCCTCAGGATGGTGGTGGTGGTTCCACCTGACACCTCCACCTGGTAAACAGGGTCAGAACCAACATCAGCATGTGTTTCATTAGATGGTAAACTTCATTTGGCTTCATCTCAGATAAAGTTGTTACCATGTTCTCGTCTCCTCCCGGCTGCACCGCGTAGAAAACTTTGTAGCTCTGGACGTTTCCTACAGCCGGGTCCCAGCGAGCCGTCAGAGTGCTGGTGGTCGCATCAATCACCTTCAGGTTCTTCACTCCACCCAAAGGATCTGAAAAGAGGAGCAGGTTTCACTCAAAGTTCACAAGATTCAATAATTCATTGCTTTCAAAAGCAAAACTAAACCAAGACCAGGTTCTATCTGCCTGAGTCCAGGTTCTGATCGTTATGTCTGATCCTTCCTGGAGGGACACCAAGATGCAGTCGAGCCGGCTGAATACTCCCATCTCTGTTCATCCTTTTATAGGTCAGTGTGCAGTCAAATAAAACATGTTTTAAAACTCTCATCAGTGTTTGGAATAAAGTCAGATTGTGATAAAAACCCATAAATCACTGCAGAGGTCCAACATGGTTCAGAGAAACTACATGAAACCTTGAGACTAGTTCAGTCAAACATCTTCAGGTGGATTAATCACTCACTCGTCTTCCCGTTCTCAGACATGGATTTCCCCTCCATCTCTGGGTAGACGGGAACCACAGTGACAGTGTACTCAGTGTTCGGTTCCAGGTTCTTCAGGACGGTGCTGGTGATGGTTCCAGGTACCTGGTCCTGGTCACAGACAGTAGAAACATCTGTAAACGGTGTGAACATCACTGAAGTGCAGCTCAGTGTGGACGAGTCCAGCTTTAGGAACGTCACATAAAGAACCGGCTGTGATGCAGATTCATCAGTTCTTCCTCTTAATGGAACTGATATAAAACAGACTGAGATCATTTCATCTGTTAACAACTCAAACATGTCAAACAGAACCAGCTGCTTGACATTCAGCTGGTTTGGAGGTTTTAAAGGTTTGTGTGTATTGATCACACTTCACCGTCTCATCGAGTGCAGAACATCAAGTCCCTGCAAACATCTGACTGCTGCAGTGTTTCTGAGATATTTTAAAGCTGCTGATTTAATGTGAACATTCTTACGACATCCTGCTCTCCTCCGTCTGCCAGCTCCCAGATCACAATGTATTCTCGAACATTTCCCTCAGGAGGCTCCCAGCGGACGTTTAAGGTGCTGGTGGTGGGATCTGTCACCTGCAGGTTCCTCACAAAGCCCAATGGCCCTGAAGAGAACCGCCAAACAGGAAGTAAGTGCTGCTGTTATTAACAGATGTTCCGGATTTGAAATGTTTGAGCTACATTTTAGGAAAAAATGTTCCAGTTTTATTAAAACGTTTCTGCTGATGTTCCAGATGAGTGTTTATTTTATTTGTAATGATCGTCCTACATGTTTAATGGTGGATGATGATGAGCTCTGGTTGGTTTAGAATCTGGGAGGAAAGGTTCTGTTTGCTGGTTTTTGAGGGGCTCAGTTCATGTAGAGGTCTGAAAGGAGCATCTGAACCCAGATACTCACTGGTGGTTCCAGAGTCCTTCAGCTGAGGTCCGTCCCCCTCTGCGTACACAGGAACCACGGTGATGCTGTAGCGGGTTTCTGGCAGGAGTTTCCTCAAGGTGGTGGTGGTGGTGCTCTCTGACACTTGTTCCTATAAAAAACATGAGGTCATGCTTACAGTCACTCACCTCTGACCGTTACCAGGTGAAAAAAAAAAATTGATACACTTGATGTATCAGCGTCGGAATTAAACTGGACTCCAAACAGTCCGCCTCCTTATATTGTTTCCTTCTCTTTGATTTCTTGCTTGTATGTTCTCTCAATGTAAGTCGCTTTGGATAAAAGCGTCTGCTAAATGACAGTAGTAGTAGTAGGTGAGAGGACACCTGAATCCAACATGAAAAAGCTGCACTCTCTGTTCTCCTTCTGGATTTAAACATTTCAAAGTAAAAAAAAAAAAAGAAAAAAAAAAAAAAAAAAATATATATATATAGAGATATATATATATAGATAAATATCTTCCACTAAATCCTTTTATTAATAAATACATATAATAAATGTCCAGAACAAGTCTTGAGTTGTTTTGACCTGGAGGATCGTATAAAAGCAGATGAACAGCAGAGTCCTCAGCAGTGTTGGACTCTTTAACGTTTACTCAGACAGAAATCCTGTAATCTGCAGAAATAAAGGACGGACTTATAAAAGACTTCCATCTTCAGGTTGTCTGACTGTGTGTTGATGCGTCTGTCTGACTGTGTGTTGATGCGTCTGTCTGACTGTGTGTTGATGTGTCTGACTGTGTGTTGATGTGTCTGACTGTAAGTTGATGCGTCTGTCTGACTGTGTGTTGATGCGTCTGACTGTGTGTTGACGCGTCTGACTGTGTGTTGACGCGTCTGACTGTGTGTTGACGCGTCTGACTGTGTGTTGACGCGTCTGATTGTGTGTTGACGCGTCTGATTGTGTGTTGATGCGTCTGACTGTGTGTTGACGCGTCTGATTGTGTGTTGATGCGTCTGATTGTGTGTTGATGCGTCTGACTGTGTGTTGATGCGTCTGACTGTGTGTTGATGCGTCTGACTGTGTGTTAATGCGTCTGACTGTGTGTTGATGTGTCTGACTGTGTGTTGATGTGTCTGAGTGACTGTGTGTTGATGCGTCTGACTGTGTGTTGACGCGTCTGATTGTGTGTTGATGCGTCTGATTGTGTGTTGATGCGTCTGATTGTGTGTTGATGCGTCTGACTGTGTGTTGATGCGTCTGACTGTGTGTTGATGCGTCTGACTGTGTGTTAATGCGTCTGACTGTGTGTTGATGTGTCTGACTGTGTGTTGATGTGTCTGACTGACTGTGTGTTGATGTGTCTGACTGTGTGTTGATGCATCTGTCTGACTGTGTATTGATGCGTCTGATTGTGTGTTGATGCGTCTGACTGTGTGTTGACGCGTCTGATTGTGTGTTGATGCGTCTGATTGTGTGTTGATGCGTCTGACTGTGTGTTGATGTGTCTGTCTGACTGTGTGTTGATGCGTCTGACTGTGTGTTGATGCGTCTGATTGTGTGTTGATGCGTCTGATTGTGTGTTGATGCGTCTGACTGTGTGTTGATGCGTCTGATTGTGTGTTGATGCGTCTGATTGTGTGTTGATGCGTCTGACTGTGTGTTGATGCGTCTGACTGTGTGTTAATGCGTCTGACTGTGTGTTGATGCGTCTGACTGTGTGTTGATGCGTCTGACTGTGTGTTGATGCGTCTGATTGTGTGTTGATGCGTCTGATTGTGTGTTGATGCGTCTGACTGTGTGTTGATGCGTCTGACTGTGTGTTAATGCGTCTGACTGTGTGTTGATGCGTCTGACTGTGTGTTGATGCGTCTGACTGTGTGTTGATGCGTCTGATTGTGTGTTGATGCGTCTGACTGTGTGTTGATGCGTCTGACTGTGTGTTGATGCGTCTGTGTGTTGATGCGTCTGACTGTGTGTTGACGCGTCTGATTGTGTGTTGACCCGTCTGATTGTGTGTTGATGCGTTTGACTGTGTGTTGATGCGTCTGATTGTGTGTTGATGCGTCTGATTGTGTGTTGATGCGTCTGACTGTGTGTTGATGCGTCTGACTGTGTGTTAATGCGTCTGACTGTGTGTTGATGTGTCTGACTGTGTGTTGATGTGTCTGCTTGTGTGTTGATGCGTCTGACTGTGTGTTGACGCGTCTGATTGTGTGTTGATGCGTCTGATTGTGTGTTGATGCGTCTGACTGTGTGTTGATGCGTCTGACTGTGTGTTGATGCGTCTGACTGTGTGTTGATGCGTCTGACTGTGTGTTGATGCGTCTGATTGTGTGTTGATGCGTCTGACTGGGTGTTGATGCGTCTGACTTTGTGTTAATGCGTCTGACTGTGTGTTGATGTGTCTGATTGTGTGTTGATGCGTCTGACTGTGTGTTGACGCGTCTGATTGTGTGTTGACCCGTCTGATTGTGTGTTGATGCGTTTGACTGTGTGTTGATGCGTCTGATTGTGTGTTGATGCGTCTGACTGTGTGTTGATGCGTCTGACTGTGTGTTGATGCGTCTGTGTGTTGATGCGTCTGACTGTGTGTTGACGTGTCTGACTGTGTGTTGATGCGTCTGCTTGTGTGTTGATGCGTCTGACTGTGTGTTGACGCGTCTGATTGTGTGTTGATGCGTCTGATTGTGTGTTGATGCGTCTGACTGTGTGTTGATGCGTCTGATTGTGTGTTGATGCGTCTGATTGTGTGTTGATGCGTCTGACTGTGTGTTGATGCGTCTGACTGTGTGTTGATGTGTCTGTCTGACAGTGTGTTGATGTGTCTGTCTGACTGTGTGTTGATGTGTCTGACTGTGTGTTGATGTGTCTGACTGACTGTGTGTTGATGTGTCTGACTGTGTGTTGATGCATCTGTCTGACTGTGTGTTGATGCGTCTGACTGTGTGTTGATGCGTCTGACTGTGTGTTGATGCGTCTGATTGTGTGTTGATGCGTCTGACTGTGTGTTGATGCGTCTGACTGTGTGTTGATGCGTCTGACTGTGTGTTGATGCGTCTGACTTTGTGTTAATGCGTCTGACTGTGTGTTGACGTGTCTGACTGTGTGTTGATGCGTCTGATTGTGTGTTGATGCGTCTGACTGTGTGTTGATGCGTCTGATTGTGTGTTGATGCGTCTGACTGTGTGTTGATGCGTCTGACTGTGTGTTGATGCGTCTGACTTTGTGTTAATGCGTCTGACTGTGTGTTGATGTGTCTGACTGTGTGTTGATGTGTCTGACTGACTGTGTGTTGATGTGTCTGACTGTGTGTTGATGCGTCTGACTGTGTGTTGATGCGTCTGACTGTGTGTTGATGCGTCTGACTGTGTGTTGATGTGTCTGTCTGACTGTGTGTTGATGTGTCTGTCTGACTGTGTGTTGATGTGTCTGTCTGACTGTGTGTTGATGTGTCTGACTGTGTGTTGATGTGTCTGTCTGACTGTGTGTTGATGTGTCTGACTGTGTGTTGATGCGTCTGTCTGACTGTGTATTGATGCGTCTGATTGTGTGTTGATGCGTCTGATTGTGTGTTGATGCGTCTGATTGTGTGTTGATGCGTCTGACTGTGTGTTGACGCGTCTGATTGTGTGTTGATGCGTCTGATTGTGTGTTGATGCGTCTGACTGTGTGTTGATGTGTCTGTCTGACTGTGTGTTGATGTGTCTGTCTGACTGTGTGTTGATGTGTCTGACTGTGTGTTGATGTGTCTGTCTGACTGTGTGTTGATGTGTCTGACTGTGTGTGGATGCGTCTGACTTTGTGTTAATGCGTCTGACTGTGTGTTGATGTGTCTGACTGTGTGTTGATGTGTCTGTCTGACTGTGTGTTGATGTGTCTGACTGTGTGTTGACGCGTCTGATTGTGTTTTGATGCGTCTGCTTGTGTGTTGATGAGTCTGATTGTGTGTTGATGCGTCTGATTGTGTGTTGATGCGTCTGACTGTGTGTTGATGCGTCTGACTGTGTGTTGATGCGTCTGACTGTGTGTTGATGCGTCTGTGTGTTGATGCGTCTGACTGTGTGTTGACGCGTCTGATTGTGTGTTGATGCGTCTGATTGTGTGTTGATGCGTCTGACTGTGTGTTGATGTGTCTGTCTGACTGTGTGTTGATGTGTCTGCTGTGTGTTGATGTGTCTGTCTGACTGTGTGTTGATGTGTCTGACTGTGTGTTGATGCGTCTGACTGTGTGTTGATGCGTCTGATTGTGTGTTGATGCGTCTGACTGTGTGTTGATGCGTCTGATTGTGTGTTGATGCGTCTGACTGTGTGTTGATGCGTCTGTCTGACTGTGTGTTGATGCGTCTGTCTGACTGTGTGTTGATGCATCTGACTGTGTGTTGATGTGTCTGTCTGACTGTGTGTTTTTGTGTCTGACTGTGTGTTGATGCGTCTGTCTGACTGTGTGTTGATGTGTCTGACTGTGTGTTGATGTGTCTGTCTGACTGTGTGTTGATGTGTCTGACTGTGTGTTGATGCGTCTGACTGTGTGTTGATGCATCTGACTGTGTGTTGATGCGTCTGACTGTGTGTTGATGCGTCTGACTGTGTGTGAATGCGTCTGACTGTGTGTTGATGTGTCTGACTGTGTGTTGATGTGTCTGTCTGACTGTGTGTTGATGTGTCTGACTGTGTGTTGACGCGTCTGATTGTGTTTTGATGCGTCTGATTGTGTGTTGATGCGTTTGACTGCATGTTGATGCGTCTGCTTGTGTGTTGATGCGTCTGACTGTGTGTTGACGCGTCTGATTGTGTGTTGATGCGTCTGATTGTGTGTTGATGCGTCTGATTGTGTGTTGACGCGTCTGATTGTGTGTTGATGCGTCTGACTGTGTGTTGATGCGTCTGACTGTGTGTGAATGTTTCTGACTGTGTGTTGATGTGTCTGACTGTGTGTTGATGTGTCTGTCTGACTGTGTGTTGATGCGTCTGACTGTGTGTTGATGTGTCTGTCTGACTGTGTGTTGATGTGTCTGTCTGACTGTGTGTTGATGCGTCTGTCTGACTGCG
The DNA here is from genome assembly GCA_006937955.1 of Pachypanchax playfairii. Taxonomy (NCBI): domain Eukaryota; kingdom Metazoa; phylum Chordata; class Actinopteri; order Cyprinodontiformes; family Aplocheilidae; genus Pachypanchax; species Pachypanchax playfairii. Next base: position 23,584 of record SSNP01000373.1, on the reverse strand, counting down.
TGTTGATGCGTCTGACTGTTTGTTGACGCGTCTGACTGTGTGTTGACGTGTCTGACTGTGTGTTGACGCATCTAACTGTGTGTTGATGCGTCTGATTGTGTGTTGATGTGTCTGTCTGACTGGTGTTGATGTGTCTGTCTGACTGTGTGTTGATGTGTCTGACTGTGTGTTGATGCGTCTGTCTGACTGTGTATTGATGCGTCTGATTGTGTGTTGATGCGTCTGATGGTGTGTTGATGCGTCTGATTGTGTGTGATGCGTCTGACTGTGTGTTGATGCGTCTGCTTGTGTGTTGATGCGTCTGACTGTGTGTTGATGCGAGTGTCTGACTGTTTGTTGACGTGTCTGACTGTGTGTCGATGTGTCTGTCTGACTGTGTGTTGATGTGTCTGACTGTGTGTTGACGCGTCTGATTGTGTTTTGATGCGTCTGCTTGTGTGTTGATGCGTCTGAGTGTGTGTTGATGTGTCTGTCTGTGTGTTGTTGCGTCTGACTGTGTGTTGATGCGTCTGACTGTGTGTTGATGCGTCTGACTGTGTGTGAATGCGTCTGACTGTGTGTTGATGTGTCTGACTGTGTGTTGATGGTCTGTCTGACTGTGTGTTGATGTGTCTGACTGTGTGTTGATGCGTCTGTCTGACTGTGTGTTGATGCGTCTGTCTGTGTGTGGATGTGTCTGATTGTGTGTTGATGCGTCTGTCTGTGTGTTGATGCGAGTGTCTGTCTGTTTGTTGACGTGTCTGACTGTGTGTTGATGTGTCTGTCTGACTGTGTGTTGATGCGTCTGTCTGACTGTGTGTTGATGTGTCTGTCTGACTGTGTGTTGATGTGTCTGTCTGACTGTGTGTTGATGCATCTGTCTGACTGTGTGTTGATGCGTCTGACTGTGTGTTAATGCGTCTGACTGTGTGTGAATGCGTCTGACTGTGTGTTGATGTGTCTGACTGTGTGTTGATGTGTCTGTCTGACTGTGTGTTGATGTGTCTGACTGTGTGTTGATGCGTCTGATTGTGTGTTGATGCGTCTGATTGTGTGTTGATGCGTCTGATTGTGTGTTGATGCGTCTGACTGTGTGTTGATGCGTCTGACTGTGTGTTGATGCGTCTGACTGTGTGTGAATGCGTCTGACTGTGTGTTGATGTGTCTGACTGTGTGTTGATGTGTCTGTCTGACTGTGTGTTGATGCGTCTGACTGTGTGTTGACGCGTCTGATTGTGTGTTGATGCGTCTGTTTGTGTGTTGTGCGTCTGACTGTGTGTTGATGCGTCTGACTGTGTGTTGATGCGTCTGTCTGACTGTGTGTTGATGTGTCTGACTGTGTGTTGATGCGTCTGACTGTGTGTTGATGGGTCTGACTGTGTGTTGATGCGTCTGATTGTGTGTTGATGCGTCTGATTGTGTGTTGATGCGTCTGACTGTGTGTTGACGCATCTAACTGTGTGTTGATGCGTCTGATTGTGTGTTGATGTGTCTGTCTGACTGTGTGTTGATGTGTCTGTCTGACTGTGTGTTGATGCGTCTGACTGTGTGTTGATGTGTCCGTCTGACTGTGTGTTGATGTGTCTGTCTGACTGTGTGTTGATGCGTCTGACTGTGTGTTAATGCATCTGACTGTGTGTTGATGCGTCTGACTGTGTGTTGATGCGTCTGACTGTGTGTTAATGCGTCTGACTGTGTGTTGATGTGTCTGACTGTGTGTTGATGTGTCTGACTGTGTGTTGATGTGTCTGTCTGACTGTGTGTTGATGTGTCTGACTGTGTGTTGATGCGTCTGACTGTGTGTTGATGCGTCTGACTGTGTGTGTATGCGTCTGACTGTGTGTTGATGGGTCTGACTGTGTGTTGATGGGTCTGTCTGTGTGTTGATGTGTCTGTCTGTCTGTGTGTTTGTGTGTGTGTCTGACTGTGTGTTGATGTGTCTGTCTGACTGTGTGTTGATGTGTCTGTCTGACTGTGTGTTGATGTGTCTGTCTGACTGTGTGTTGACGCGTCTGATTGTGTGTTGATGCGTCTGATTGTGTGTTGATGCGTCTGATTGTGTGTTGATGCGTCTGACTGTGTGTTGACGCGTCTGATTTTGTGTTGATGCGTCTGATTGTGTGTTGATGCGTCTGACTGTGTGTTGATGCGTCTGACTGTGTGTTGATGCGTCTGACTGTGTGTTGATGCGTCTGACTGTGTGTTGATGTGTCTGTCTGACTGTGTGTTGATGCGTCTGACTGTGTGTTGACGCGTCTGATTGTGTGTTGATGCGTCTGATTGTGTGTTGATGCGTCTGATTGTGTGTTGATGCGTCTGACTGTGTGTTGACGCGTCTGATTGTGTGTTGATGCGTCTGATTGTGTGTTGATGCGTCTGATTGTGTGTTGATGCGTCTGACTGTGTGTTGATGTGTCTGTCTGACTGTGTGTTGATGTGTCTGTCTGACTGTGTGTTGATGCGTCTGACTGTGTGTTGATGCGTCTGACTGTGTGTTGATGCGTCTGACTTTGTGTTAATGCGTCTGACTGTGTGTTGATGTGTCTGTCTGACTGTGTGTTGATGTGTCTGACTGTGTGTTGATGCGTCTGACTGTGTGTTGATGCGTCTGCTTGTGTGTTGATGCGTCTGACTGTGTGTTGACGCGTCTGATTGTGTGTTGATGCGTCTGATTGTGTGTTGATGCGTCTGATTGTGTGTTGATGCGTCTGACTGTGTGTTGATGTGTCTGTCTGTCTGTGTGTTGATGCGTCTGACTGTGTGTTGACGCGTCTGAGTGTGTGTTGACGCGTCTGATTGTGTGTTGACGCGTCTGATTGTGTGTTGATGCGTCTGACTGTGTGTTGATGCGTCTGACTGTGTGTTGATGTGTCTGTCTGACTGTGTGTTGATGTGTCTGACTGGGTGTTGATGCGTCTGACTGTGTGTTGACGCGTCTGATTGTGTGTTGATGCGTCTGATTGTGTGTTGATGCGTCTGACTGTGTGTTGATGCGTCTGCTTGTGTGTTGATGCGTCTGACTGTGTGTTGATGCGAGTGTCTGACTGTTTGTTGACGTGTCTGACTGTGTGTTGATGTGTCTGTCTGACTGTGTGTTGATGTGTCTGACTGTGTGTTGATGCGTCTGTCTGACTGTGTATTGATGCGTCTGTCTGACTGTGTGTTGATGTGTCTGACTGTGTGTTGACGCGTCTGATTGTGTTTTGATGCGTCTGCTTGTGTGTTGATGAGTCTGCTTGTGTGTTGATGCGTCTGACTGTGTGTTGATGCGAGTGTCTGACTGTTTGTTGACGTGTCTGACTGTGTGTTGATGTGTCTGTCTGACTGTGTGTTGATGCGTCTGTCTGACTGTGTGTTGATGCGTCTGACTGTGTGTTGACGCGTCTGACTGTGTGTTGATGCGTCTGATTGTGTGTTGATGCGTCTGATTGTGTGTTGATGCGTCTGACTGTGTGTTGATGTGTCTGTCTGACTGTGTGTTGATGTGTCTGTCTGACTGTGTGTTGATGTGTCTGACTGTGTGTTGATGTGTCTGTCTGACTGTGTGTTGATGTGTCTGACTGTGTGTTGATGCGTCTGTCTGACTGTGTATTGATGCGTCTGATTGTGTGTTGATGCGTCTGATTGTGTGTTGATGCGTCTGACTATGTGTTAATGCGTCTGACTGTGTGTTGATGCGTCTGACTGTGTGTTAATGCGTCTGACTGTGTGTGAATGCGTCTGACTGTGTGTTGATGTGTCTGACTGTGTGTTGATGTGTCTGTCTGACTGTGTGTTGATGCGTCTGTCTGACTGTGTGTTGATGCATCTGTCTGACTGTGTGTTGATGCATCTGACTGTGTGTTAATGCATCTGACTGTGTGTTGATGCGTCTGACTGTGTGTGAATGCGTCTGACTGTGTGTGAATGCGTCTGACTGTGTGTTGATGTGTCTGACTGTGTGTTGATGTGTCTGTCTGACTGTGTGTTGATGTGTCTGACTGTGTGTTGATGCGTCTGTCTGACTGTGTGTTGATGCGTCTGACTGTGTGTTGATGCGTCTGATTGTGTGTTGATGCGTCTGATTGTGTGTTGATGCGTCTGACTGTGTGTTGATGTGTCTGTCTGACTGTGTGTTGATGTGTCTG
>SSNP01000373.1:0-19353 GCA_006937955.1 Pachypanchax playfairii | reverse complement strand
TGTCTGACTGTGTGTTGATGTGTCTGTCTGACTGTGTGTTGATGCGTCTGTCTGACTGCGTGTTGATGCGTCTGACTGTTTGTTGACGCGTCTGACTGTGTGTTGACGTGTCTGACTGTGTGTTGACGCATCTAACTGTGTGTTGATGCGTCTGATTGTGTGTTGATGTGTCTGTCTGACTGTGTGTTGATGTGTCTGTCTGAGTGTTGACGCGTCTGATTGTGTTTTGATGCGTCTGCTTGTGTGTTGATGTGTCTGATTGTGTGTTGATGCGTCTGATTGTGTGTTGATGCGTCTGACTGTGTGTTGACGCATCTGATTGTGTGTTGATGCGTCTGATTGTGTGTTGATGCGTCTGATTGTGTGTTGATGCGTCTGACTGTGTGTTGATGCGTCTGACTGTGTGTTGATGCGTCTGACTGTGTGTTGATGCGTCTGTCTGACTGTGTGTTGATGTGTCTGTCTGACTGTGTGTTGATGTGTCTGTCTGACTGTGTGTTGATGTGTCTGACTGTGTGTTGATGTGTCTGTCTGACTGTGTGTTGATGTGTCTGACTGTGTGTTGATGCGTCTGTCTGACTGTGTGTTGATGCGACTTATTGTGTGTTGATGCGTCTGACTGTGTGTTGATGCGTCTGTCTGTGTTGATGCGTCTGACTGTGTGTTGATGCGTCTGACTTTGTGTTAATGCGTCTGACTGTGTGTTGATGTGTCTGTCTGACTGTGTGTTGATGTGTCTGTCTGACTGTGTGTTGACGCGTCTGATTGTGTGTTGATGCGTCTGATTGTGTGTTGATGCGTCTGACTGTGTGTTGACGCGTCTGATTGTGTGTTGATGCGTCTGCTTGTGTGTTGATGAGTCTGCTTGTGTGTTGATGCGTCTGACTGTGTGTTGATGCGAGTGTCTGACTGTTTGTTGACGTGTCTGACTGTGTGTTGATGTGTCTGTCTGACTGTGTGTTGATGTGTCTGTCTGACTGTGTGTTGATGCATCTGTCTGACTGTGTGTTGATGCGTCTGACTGTGTGTTGATGCGTCTGACTGTGTGTGATGCGTCTGACTGTGTGTTGATGTGTCTGCGTCTGTGTGTTGATGCGTCTGACTGTGTGTTGATGCGTCTGATTGTGTGTTGATGCGTCTGACTGTGTGTTGATGCGTCTGACTGTGTGTTGATGCGTCTGACTGTGTGTTGATGCGTCTGACTGTGTGTTGATGCGTCTGACTGTGTGTTGATGCGTCTGACTGTGTGTTAATGCGTCTGACTGTGTGTTGATGTGTCTGACTGTGTGTTGATGTGTCTGTCTGACTGTTTATGCGTCTGTCTGACTGTGTGTTGATGTGTCTGTCTGACTGTGTGTTTTTGTGTCTGTGTGTTTGTGTGTTTGTCTGACTGTGTGTTGATGTGTCTGTCTGTCTGTGTGTTGATGCGTCTGACTGTGTGTTGATGCGTCTGACTGTGTGTTGATGCGTCTGACTGTGTGTGTGTGTGTCTGTCTGTGTGTGGGTGTGTCTGTCTGTCTGTGTGTTGATGCGTCTGACTGTGTGTTGATGCGTCTGATTGTGTGTTGATGCGTCTGACTGTGTGTTGATGCGTCTGACTGTGTGTTGATGCGTCTGACTGTGTGTTGATGTGTCTGTCTGACTGTGTGTTGATGTGTCTGACTGTGTGTTGATGCGTCTGTCTGACTGTGTATTGATGCGTCTGATTGTGTGTTGATGCGTCTGACTGTGTGTTGATGCGTCTGACTGTGTGTTGACGCGTCTGATTGTGTGTTGATGCGTCTGATTGTGTGTTGATGCGTCTGATTGTGTGTTGATGCGTCTGACTGTGTGTTGATGCGTCTGACTGTGTGTTGATGCGTCTGACTGTGTGTGAATGCGTCTGACTGTGTGTTGATGTGTCTGACTGTGTGTTGATGTGTCTGTCTGACTGTGTGTTGATGTGTCTGACTGTGTGTTGACGCGTCTGATTGTGTGTTGACGCGTCTGATTGTGTGTTGATGCGTTTGACTGCATGTTGATGCGTCTGCTTGTGTGTTGATGCGTCTGACTGTGTGTTGACGCGTCTGATTGTGTGTTGATGCGTCTGATTGTGTGTTGATGCGTCTGACTGTGTGTTGATGCGTCTGCTTGTGTGTTGATGCGTCTGACTGTGTGTTGACGCGTCTGATTGTGTGTTGATGCGTCTGATTGTGTGTTGATGCGTCTGACTGTCTGTGTGTTGATGTGTCTGACTGTGTGTTGATGTGTCTGTCTGACTGTGTGTTGATGTGTCTGACTGTGTGTTGATGCGTCTGACTGTGTGTTAATGCGTCTGACTGTGTGTGAATGCGTCTGACTGTGTGTTGATGTGTCTGACTGTGTGTTGATGTGTCTGTCTGACTGTGTGTTGATGTGTCTGACTGTGTGTTGATGCGTCTGTCTGACTGTGTATTGATGCGTCTGATTGTGTGTTGATGCGTCTGACTGTGTGTTGACGCGTCTGATTGTGTGTTGATGCGTCTGATTGTGTGTTGATGCGTCTGACTGTGTGTTGATGCGTCTGATTGTGTGTTGATGCGTCTGACTGTGTGTTGATGTGTCTGTCTGACTGTGTGTTGATGTGTCTGACTGTGTGTTGATGTGTCTGTCTGACTGTGTGTTGATGTGTCTGACTGTGTGTTGATGCGTCTGTCTGACTGTGTGTTGATGCGTCTGATTGTGTGTTGATGCGTCTGACTGTGTGTTGACGCGTCTGATTGTGTGTTGACGCGTCTGATTGTGTGTTGATGCGTCTGACTGTGTGTTGATGCGTCTGACTGTGTGTTAATGCGTCTGACTGTGTGTTGATGTGTCTGACTGTGTGTTGATGCGTCTGTGTGTTGATGCGTCTGACTGTGTGTTGACGCGTCTGATTGTGTGTTGACGCGTCTGATTGTGTGTTGATGCGTCTGACTGCGTGTTGATGCGTCTGCTTGTGTGTTGATGCGTCTGACTGTGTGTTGATGCGAGTGTCTGACTGTTTGTTGACGTGTCTGACTGTGTGTTGATGTGTCTGACTGTGTGTTGATGCGTCTGTCTGACTGTGTATTGATGCGTCTGATTGTGTGTTGATGCGTCTGACTGTGTGTTGACGCGTCTGATTGTGTGTTGATGCGTCTGACTGCGTGTTGATGCGTCTGCTTGTGTGTTGATGCGTCTGATTGTGTGTTGATGCGTCTGACTGTGTGTTGATGTGTCTGACTGTGTGTTGATGTGTCTGACTGTGTGTTGATGCGTCTGTCTGACTGTGTGTTGATGCGTCTGCTTGTGTGTTGATGCGTCTGACTGTGTGTTGATGCGAGTGTCTGACTGTTTGTTGACGTGTCTGACTGTGTGTTGATGTATCTGTCTGACTGTGTGTTGATGTGTCTGTCTGACTGTTTGTTGATGCATCTGTCTGACTGTGTGTTGATGCGTCTGACTGTGTGTTAATGCGTCTGACTGTGTGTGAATGCGTCTGACTGTGTGTTGATGTGTCTGACTGTGTGTTGATGTGTCTGTCTGACTGTGTGTTGATGTGTCTGTCTGACTGTGTGTTGATGTGTCTGTCTGACTGTGTGTTGATGTGTCTGTCTGACTGTGTGTTGATGTGTCTGTCTGACTGTGTTTTGATGCGTCTGACTGTGTGTTGATGTGTCTGTCTGACTGTGTGTTGATGCGTCTGCCTGACTCTGTGTTGATGCGTCTGACTCTGTGTTGATGCGTCTGACTGTGTGTTGATGTGTCTGACTGTGTGTTGACGCGTCTGACTGTGTGTTGACGCATCTGACTGTGTGTTGACGCATCTGACTGTGTGTTGATACGTCTGATTGTGTGTTGATGTGTCTGTCTGACTGTGTGTTGATGTGTCTGTCTGACTGTGTGTTGATGCGTCAGTCTGACTGTGTGTTGATGCGAGTGTCTGACTGTTTGTTGACGCGTCTGACTGTGTGTTGATGTGTCTGTCTGACTGTGTGTTGATGCGTCTGTCTGACTGTGTTGATGCATCTGACTGTGTGTTGATGTGTCTGTCTGACTGTGTGTTGATGTGTCTGTCTGACTGTGTGTTGATGTGTCTGTCTGACTGTGTGTTGATGCGTCTGACTGTGTTTTGATGCGTCTGCCTGACTGTGTGTTGATGCGTCTGACTGTTTGTTGACGCGTCTGACTCTGTGTTGATGCGTCTGACTCTGTGTTGATGCGAGTGTCTGACTGATGGAACTGAAATAGATTTAAATTGTATAAGTTGGCTCTCAGGAGCACAAACCCACAAACATTCCTCAGCAAACAGGGATTTATGTTGCCAGGAAAGTTTCTGTGCTGCCGACTGCCGGCAGTGTTATGGGATTATCCTGTCAGACGTCTTTAATCCCTGCTGAAGCCTTTGATCGTTTCTCTTCAGGTGTGACGGTTTAAATCACACAGAAGTTCCATCAACTTGTCCTGGAAAAATGTTGGCAGGTAAAAACTATTTAAGCTGGATTGTTTTCTCCAGATATTTATTACTGTTTCAAACTGAAACTGTGTATGTGAAAAGTTTGTCTCTGCCTCCTTCTGCCCACCGTGACCTTGTGCTCATAACATCTTCCAAACATCATCTGTTTTCTGATCTGAGTCTGTCTGGAGTTTGTTCAGGTTTTGGAATCTAAATGACATGAAGACGTTTTTACACCAGACTTTATTAACTGAGTCAGATGATTTTACCACAAACTCCTGGCCTCCGGCTGCAGGGACATAGATCACTTTGTAGCCCTGAACATTGCCGTCAGCTGGATTCCAGCTCACTGTGAGGGTGGTGATGGTCGGGTCAGTCACCGTCATGCCGCTAATTCCACTCAAAGGCACTGAGAGTAGAAAAACAATGAGCTGTTGAGTCGGGAGGACCTTCTGTCCCATATGTAAAACTAAATGTTTGCTTCCTGCTGCAGCTTACAGGTCTTTCCTTCTTCAGACTGTCTCTTCCCCTCCCGGGCCGGGTACACCGGTAGAACCGACACTGTGTAAGGCGTGTCAGGCTGCAGGTTCCTCAGGATGACGGAGGTGGTTCCTGCAGGAACTTGTTCCTGAGAGACCGATTCAGTAGTAAAACTCATTATAATGCTGCATCTCCCCAGGACAAGGACTGACAGGTGTAAAATGAAACCATCTCACCATCTCCTCTTGCCCACCAGCTGAAGGAACATAGAAGACCTTATAGAGTCGAACGGCTCCGTCAGCCGGGTCCCACGCAACGTTTAGGGACGTCATTGTGGGGTCGGTCACCTTCAGGTTCTTCACTCCGCCCAGATGCCCTAAACAAGCAGGAAGTGTTAGAAGTTCAGCGTCTGAGTTTCTTTCTCCTTGTTTTACTGTGTTCACCCTGAAGAGGAACCTGATCCAGGCTGTGAAGGTGCAGTTTCTATTTCAACCAGTTAAATTTTTGGCATTTAGTTTTAAAATAGGACATTTGCACTTTAAGTTCTGAAACGCGTCTCTGCAAACTCACATAAAATGAAAACTTTATAGTTGTAACACACTGATCACCTGAAGTTCATTTCTAAGAGCAGATGAACGTCTGAACAAAGTTTGTTACAACAAAAACAACTGCTGAAGTTTAAACTGGTCGTCAGGCAAATTATTCACCTAAATGTCTGTTTGTCTTCAGCTGCACGTTTCTAAACTAATGAACAGTTAGTTCAAAGGGAAATTTCAGAGCCGTTCCATGAGATGATTTACAACAGCAGTATGAAAGGAGGCGGCGGCGTGCTTTCTTCAGGATTGTTAGAACTTCAGGTAGAAATGTTTTAAAAGCAGCAGTGATATGGGATTAGTTTGTTCCTCCAGCAGTGAGTTTCTGTGACACGTTTAAGATTTATTCTTACTTGTTTTTCCATTTTCAGACATCCTCTTTCCATCTCCTTCAGCGTAAACTGGGACCAGTGAGACAGTGTAGAGCGTGTCAGGCTGCAGGCCTCGCAGGACAGTCGTGGTTGTTCCTGCTGACACTGTTTCCTGAGATTCATAACAGACTTAACTAATTAGATGTGGATTAGAACAATGAAGAGCCCATCCACAAATAAACAGATGAAAACTGTTTAATATCAGCATAAAGTGAGTCGAGTCAACATGTCTTCAATTTTTAAACAGTAAAGAAATGTAAATTTAAAGTTCCCGTATCATGTAAAATCAGCTGTTTGTATCTTTTAACCATGTTATAATGTTATTTCCTTATTAAACCCTCCAGACTGGTTTTTGGTTTAATACACATAGTATTTCTCAGTAATCCTCCTGAATCCAGCGCTCTGAGCAGCTGCTCCACTCTCTCCTGGAAAACCACCTGACTGTAACATAGTGATGTAACAATGTCAAACCAGGAAGTGCCCAAAATTGAGTGCTTTACTTCCTGGTTGAAGAATAACTTGAGAATAAGTTATATTGTAGGAAAAATGAAGACTATATAACACCAAAGGTAAGATTTTAATCATATATATATGTCTATCACATATGTTGAAAGATGTAAAGTAACATGATACAGAACCTTTAAATAGGAAATAAATCTGTGCCCTCTGACAGGAAGGTGAATAAGAAGGTAAACAGGAAGTTGAACAAGAAGCTAAACAGGAAGGTGAGTCAGATGGTGAACAGGAAATGGAACAGGAAGTTGAACGGGAAGGTGAGTAGGATGGTGAACAGGAAGGTGAGTAGGATGGTGAACAAGAAGGTGAGTAGGATGGTGAACAGGAAGCTGAACAGGAAGGTGAGTAGGATGGTGAACAGGAAGTTGAGTAGGATGGTGAACAGGAAGTTGATCAGGAAGGTGAGTAGGATGGTGAACAGGAAGGTGAGTAGGATGGTGAACAGGAAGGTGAGTAGGATGGTGAGTAGGATGGTGAAAAGGAAGGTGAGTAGGATGGTGAACAGGAAGGTGAGTAGGATGGTGAACAGGAAGGTGAGTAGGATGGTGAACAGGAAGGTGAGTAGGATGGTGAACAGGAAGCTGAACAGGAAGGTGAGTAGGATGGTGAACAGGAAGGTGAGTAGGATGGTGAAAAGGAAGGTGAGTAGGATGGGGAACAGGAAGGTGAGTAGGATGGTGAACAGGAAGGTGAGTAGGATGGTGAACAGGAAGGTGAGTAGGATGGGGAACAGGAAGGTGAGTAGGATGGTGAACAGGAAGGTGAGTAGGATGGTGAACAGGAAGGTGAGTAGGATGGTGAACAGGAAGGTGAGTAGGATGGTGAACAAGAAGGTGAGTAGGATGGTGAACAGGAAGCTGAACAGGAAGGTGAGTAGGATGGTGAACAGGAAGTTGAGTAGGATGGTGAACAGGAAGTTGATCAGGAAGGTGAGTAGGATGGTGAACAGGAAGGTGAGTAGGATGGTGAACAGGAAGGTGAGTAGGATGGTGAACAGGAAGGTGAGTAGGATGGTGAGTAGGATGGTGAAAAGGAAGGTGAGTAGGATGGTGAGTAGGATGGTGAACAGGAAGGTGAGTAGGATGGTGAACAAGAAGGTGAGTAGGATGGTGAACAGGAAGCTGAACAGGAAGGTGAGTAGGATGGTGAACAGGAAGTGAGTAGGATGGTGAACAGGAAGGTGAGTAGGATGGTGAACAAGAAGGTGAGTAGGATGGTGAACAGGAAGCTGAACAGGAAGGTGAGTAGGATGGTGAACAGGAAGGTGAGTAGGATGGTGAACAGGAAGTTGATCAGGAAGGTGAGTAGGAAGGTGAACAGGAAGGTGAGTAGGATGGTGAACAGGAAGGTGAGTAGGATGGTGAACAGGAAGGTGAGTAGGATGGTGAACAGGAAGGTGAGTAGGATGGGGAACAGGAAGGTGAGTAGGATGGGGAACAGGAAGGTGAGTAGGATGGTGAACAGGAAGGTGAGTAGGATGGTGAACAGGAAGGTGAGTAGGATGGTGAGTAGGATGGTGAACAGGAAGGTGAGTAGGATGGTGAGTAGGATGGTGAACAGGAAGGTGAGTAGGATGTTGAACAGGAAGGTGAGTAGGATGGTGAACAGGAAGGTGAGTAGGATGGTGAACAGGAAGGTGAGTAGGATGGGGAACAGGAAGGTGATGAACAGGAAGGTGAGTAGGATGGTGAGTAGGATGGTGAACAGGAAGGTGAGTAGGATGGTGAGTAGGATGGTGAACAGGAAGGTGAGTAGGATGGGGAACAGGAAGGTGAGTAGGATGGTGAAAAGGAAGGTGAGTAGGATGGTGAACAGGAAGGTGAGTAGGATAACAGGAAGGTGAGTAGGATGGTGGAGTAGGATGGTGAACAGGAAGGTGAGTAGGATGGTGAACAGGAAGGTGAGTAGGATGGGGAACAGGAAGGTGAGGAGGATGGTGAACAGGAAGGTGAGTAGGACAGGAAGTTGATCAGGAAGGTGAGTGGTGAACAGGAAGGTGAGTAGGATGGTGAACAGGAAGGTGAGTAGGATGGTGAACAGGAAGGTGAGTAGGATGGTGAACAGGAAGGTGAACAGGAAGGTGAGTAGGATGGTGAACAGGAAGGTGATCAGGAAGGTGAGTAGGATGGTGAACAGGAAGGTGAGTAGGATGGTGAACAGGAAGGTGAGTAGGATGGTGAACAGGAAGGTGAGTAGGATGGTGAACAGGAAGGTGAGTAGGATGGTGAACAGGAAGGTGAGTAGGATGGTGAACAGGAAGGTGAGTAGGATGGTGAACAGGAAGGTGAGTAGGATGGTGAACAGGAAGGTGAGCAGGATGGTGAGTAGGATGGTGAACAGGAAGGTGAGTAGGATGGTGAGTAGGATGGTGAACAGGAAGGTGAGTAGGATGGGGAACAGGAAGGTGAGTAGGATGGTGAACAGGAAGGTGAGTAGGATGGTGAACAGGAAGGTGAGTAGGATGGGGAACAGGAAGGTGAGTAGGATGGTGAACAGGAAGGTGAGTAGGATGGTGAGTAGGATGGTGAACAGGAAGGTGAGTAGGATGGTGAGTAGGATGGTGAACAGGAAGGTGAGTAGGATGGTGAGCAGGAAGGTGAGTAGGATGGTGAACAGGATGGTGAGTAGGATGGGGAACAGGAAGGTGAGTAGGATGGTGAACAGGAAGGTGAGTAGGATGGTGAACAGGAAGGTGAGTAGGATGGTGAACAGGAAGGTGAGTAGGATGGTGAACAGGAAGGTGAGTAGGATGGTGAGTAGGATGGTGAAAAGGAAGGTGAGTAGGAAGGTGAGTAGGATGGTGAACAGGAAGGTGAGTAGGATGGTGAACAAGAAGGTGAGTAGGATGGTGAACAGGAAGCTGAACAGGAAGGTGAGTAGGATGGTGAACAGGAAGGTGAGTAGGATGGTGAACAGGAAGGTGAGTAGGATGGTGAACAGGAAGGTGAGTAGGATGGTGAACAGGAAGGTGAGTAGGATGGTGAGTAGGTGGTGAACAGGAAGGTGAGTAGGATGGTGAGTAGGATGGTGAACAGGAAGGTGAGTAGGATGGTGAACAGGAAGGTGAGTAGGATGGTGAACAGGAAGGTGAGTAGGATGGTGAACAGGAAGGTGAGTAGGATGGTGAACAGGAAGCTGAACAGGAAGGTGAGTAGGATGGTGAACAGGAAGGTGAACAGGAAGGTGAGTAGGATGGTGAACAGGAAGGTGAGTAGGATGGTGAACAGGAAGGTGAGTAGGATGGTGAATAGGAAGGTGAATAGGAAGGTGAGTAGGATGGTGAACAGGAAGGTGAGTAGGATGGTGAACAGGAAGGTGAGTAGGATGGTGAAAAGGAAGGTGAGTAGGATGGTGAGTAGGATGGTGAACAGGAAGGTGAGTAGGATGGTGAGTAGGATGGTGAACAGGAAGGTGAGTAGGATGGTGAGTAGGATGGTGAACAGGAAGGTGAGTAGGATGGTGAACAGGAAGGTGAGTAGGATGGTGAACAGGAAGGTGAGTAGGATGGTGAACAGGAAGGTGAGTAGGATGGTGAACAGGAAGCTGAACAGGAAGGTGAGTAGGATGGTGAACAGGAAGTTGAGTAGGATGGTGAACAGGAAGGTGATCAGGAAGGTGAGTAGGATGGTGAACAGGAAGGTGAGTAGGATGGTGAACAGGAAGGTGAGTAGGATGGGGAACAGGAAGGTGAGTAGGATGGTGAAAAGGAAGGTGAGTAGGATGGTGAACAGGAAGGTGAGTAGGATGGTGAACAGGAAGGTGAGTAGGATGGGGAACAGGAAGGTGAGTAGGATGGTGAACAGGAAGGTGAGTAGGATGGTGAGTAGGATGGTGAAACGGAAGGTGAGTAGGATGGTGAGTAGGATGGTGAACAGCAAGGTGAGTAGGATGGTGAGTAGGATGGTGAACAGGAAGGTGAGTAGGATGGTGAGTAGGATGGTGAACAGGAAGGTGAGTAGGATGGTGAACAGGAAGGTGAGTAGGATGGTGAACAGGAAGGTGAACAGGAAGGTGAGTAGGATGGTGAACAGGAAGGTGAGTAGGATGGTGAACAGGAAGGTGAACAGGAAGGTGAGTAGGATGGTGAACAGGAAGGTGAGTAGGATGGTGAACAGGAAGGTGAGTAGGATGGTGAACAGGAAGGTGAGTAGGATGGTGAACAGGAAGGTGAGTAGGATGGTGAGTAGGATGGTGAACAGGAAGGTGAGTAGGATGGTGAACAGGAAGGTGAGTAGGATGGTGAACAGGAAGGTGAACAGGAAGGTGAGTAGGATGGTGAACAGGAAGGTGAGTAGGATGGTGAACAGGAAGGTGAGTAGGATGGTGAACAGGAGGTTGACTAGGATGGTGAACAGGAAGGTGAGTAAGATGGTGAACAGGAAGGTGAGTAGGATGGTGAACAGGAAGGTGAGTAGGATGGTGAGTAGGATGGTGAAACGGAAGGTGAGAGGATGGTGAGTAGGATGGTGAACAGGAAGGTGAGTAGGATGGGGAACAGGAAGGTGAGTAGAATGGTGAACAGGAAGGTGAGTAGGATGGTGAGTAGGATGGTGAACAGGAAGTTGAGTAGGATGGTGAACAGGAAGTTGATCAGGAAGGTGAGTAGGATGGTGAACAGGAAGGTGAGTAGGATGGTGAAAAGGAAGGGGAGTAGGATGGTGAACAGGAAGGTGAGTAGGATGGGGAACAGGAAGGTGAGTAGGATGGTGAACAGGAAAGTGAGTAGGATGGTGAAAAGGAAGGTGAGTAGGATGGTGAGTAGGATGGTGAACAGCAAGGTGAGTAGGATGGTGAGTAGGAAGGTGAGTAGGATGGTGAAGAGGAAGGTGAGTAGGATGGTGAACAGGAAGGTGAGTAGGATGGTGAACAGGAAGGTGAGTAGGATGGGGAACAGGAAGGTGAGTAGGATGGTGAACAGGAAGCTGAACAGGAAGGTGAGTAGGATGGTGAACAGGAAGGTGAGTAGGATGGTGAACAGGAAGTTGATCAGGAAGGTGAGTAGGATGGTGAAAGGAAGGGGAGTAGGATGGTGAGTAGGATGGTGAACAGCAAGGTGAGTAGGATGGTGAGTAGGAAGGTGAACAGGAAGGTGAACAGGATGGTGAGTAGGATGGTGAACAGGAAGGTGAGTAGGATGGGGAACAGGAAGGTGAGTAGGATGGTGAACAGCAAGGTGAGTAGGATGGTGAGTAGGATGGTGAACAGGAAGGTGAGTAGGAGGTGAGTAGGATGGTGAACAGGAAGGTGAGTAGGATGGGGAACAGGAAGGTGAGTAGGATGGTGAACAGGAAGGTGAGTAGGATGGTGAACAGGAAGGTGAGTAGGATGGTGAGTAGGATGGTGAACAGGAAGGTGAGTAGGATGGTGAGACAGGAAGGTGAGTAGGATGGTGAACAGGAAGGTGAGTAGGATGGTGAACAGGAAGCTGAACAGGAAGGTGAGTAGGATGGTGAACAGGAAGGTGAGTAGGAAGGGGAACAGGAAGGTGAGTAGGATGGTGAACAGGAAGGTGAGTAGGATGGTGAGCAGGATGGTGAAAAGGAAGGTGAGTAGGATGGTGAACAGGAAGGTGAGTAGGATGGTGAACAAGAAGGTGAGTAGGATGGTGAACAGGAAGGTGAACAGGAAGGTGAGTAGGATGGTGAACAGGAAGGTGAGTAGGATGGTGAACAGGAAGGTGAGTAGGATGGTGAACAGGAAGGTGAGTAGGATGGTGAACAGGAAGGTGAGTAGGATGGTGAACAGGAAGGTGAGTAGGATGGTGAACAGGAAGCTGAACAGGAAGGTGAGTAGGATGGTGAACAGGAAGGTGAGCAGGAAGGTGAAGAGGAAGGTGAACAGGAAGGTGAGTAGGAGGGTGAACAGGAAGGTGAGTAGGAAGGTGAACAGGAAGGTGAGCAGGATGGTGAGCAGGAAGGTGAGTAGGATGGTGAACAGGAAGGTGAGTAGGATGGTGAACAAGAAGGTGAGTAGGATGGTGAACAGGAAGCGGAACAGGAAGGTGAGTAGGAGGGTGAACAGGAAGGTGAGTAGGATGGTGAACAGGAAGGTGAGTAGGATGGGGAACAGGAAGGTGAGTAGGATGGTGAAAAGAAGGTGAGTAGGATGGTGAACAGGAAGCTGAACAGGAAGGTGAGTAGGATGGTGAACAGGAAGTTGAGTAGGATGGTGAACAGGAAGTTGATCAGGAAGGTGAGTAGGATGGTGAACAGGAAGGTGAGTAGGATGGTGAGTAGGATGGTGAACAGGAAGGTGAGTAGGATGGTGAACAAGAAGGTGAGTAGGATGGTGAACAGGAAGGTGAACAGGAAGGTGAGTAGGATGGTGAACAGGAAGTTGAGTAGGATGGTGAACAGGAAGTTGAACAGGAAGGTGAGTAGGATGGTGAACAGGAAGGTGAGTAGGATGGTGAACAGGAAGGTGAGTAGGATGGTGAACAGGAAGGTGAGTAGGATGGTGAACAGGAAGGTGAGTAAGATGGTGAACAGGAGGTTGACTAGGATGGTGAACAGGAAGGTGAGTAGGATGGGGAACAGGAAGGTGAACAGGAAGGTTAGTAGGATGCTGAACAGGAAGCTGCTCCTACCAGTCCTACCATGCTCTCATCTCCTCCAGCAGCAGGTGCATAAATCACTTTGTACTCCTTCACTTGGCCTTCAGCCTTCTCCCAGCGAACATTCAGGGTTGTCATGGTTGGGTTCAACACCTGAAGGTTCCGTACACCACTTAGGGGTTCTGTTTAAACACAGACATTTCAGAATCATCTTCTTTCATCTGTTGTTCTAATTTCTGATCACTTCAAACTGAAATCTCTCTACAGTTATAATATAAATAAATAAATGAATAATAATAAACAAACTTTTTATTTTAATAGTTTTCACATTTTTGATTCAAGTTCACCTGCAGTTTTATGGTCAACAGTCACTCAGTTTAATGATTTGAAAGTATGTTTATGTTTCATCGTTTGTAATGATGTGGTTTCTTGAACAAGTGATTTTGGATGCAGGATTTCTCTTTATTGTAAAGTAATTTAAATGAACAGGTTCCTTTTTCATCAACAGTGGATAAATATTTGAAACTTTAACAGTCTTGGTTGCAGGTTGGGTTCTGATGTGAATCTTACTGGTTTTTCCTTCCCCTGAGATGTCCTTGCTGATGCCTGAAGGATAAACGGCGGCCACGGTGACGGAGTACAGCGTGTCAGGCTTCAGCTTCTGCAGGATGATATTCGTCTTCTTCCCTCCAACCTGCACCTGTTCACCAAAAAACTTGTCAGCATGATTCTTTGGATCAAATAAAATCATTGTGACTTTGATTTAATTTTCATCGGCACCAGAAGACCTGCTGAAGATTTTACTCAAACAAAATAAAACACAGATGATGGTTTTCTGGTTAAAGAAGCAGCCAGACTCATCCTCACTATGCTGAACTTACATTTAATATCAAAACTTAAATAGTTGAGTACAGGACTGGAGATTAAAAGCAACCAACTTTTCTCACACTGACTCCAAACGTGAGGTTTTCTGTTTGTGAGGAAACCCTGAGCTCATCCGTAAGACAAACATCCTGCTTGATTTCCTGTTTCAGATGTTAACAACACAACTCCAGATGGGCCGTTGCTCTGGTTCTGAAGCAGCAGCCATCAGACTGCTGACCTCATGATGATGCTGTTTGAGGAAACGTCATAACATTTCAGAGTCTCATGTTCTTCTCGTTCCTCTCACAGCTTCATGGTCTTTTACAGCTAAAGGATGGTTGAGTCAGAGAGCAGGAATGATATCAAACACAGGAATCCTTGAACTGACCATCCAGCTCCATCTAGATATTAAATGTCAAAATACTGTTTGAGAAGAAGTCCAGCAGGTAACATTGAGATGTTCTTCCTCAAATCCAAAACCTTAACAGCTGCAGGTTTTTACACTCTCTGCTGTCAGAGGAGGAGTTTATGCAAGTTTCTTAATCTTTGGATTCTTTTCAAATAAACAAGTAGCAGCAGCAGACAGTTTGAAATGTTCGCCTCATCTCTCACAGCTCAGTCGATGGTTCAAACGTAAAGTATTGCACTGAACAACAAGCGAATATTTCACACCGGACACTTACAGAGAGCGGCTCGCCTCCAGCGATGGGTTTGTAAGTGATCTTGTAGTTCTTGACGGGACCAGGAGCAGCATCCCACTTCACCGTCAGTGTAGATGTGGTGGCATTATAGACCCTCAGGTTTCGAGGAGGCTCAGGAGGTACTGGAAGCACATGCAGTGAGAAACAGTACAATCAGTGGGTGATGACAGGTAGAGGTGATGATGATGGTGATGATGGTGATGATGATGATGATGATGATGATGGTGATGATGATGATGATGACGATGATGATGATGATGGCAGTGATTCTCCCATAGTGAAGCTGAAAGAGTCAGTTTCAGGGTGGAACATGATGATGACGTTTGAAACTGAAGCTGTTCAGAGCACAACTGGAGTTCGAACTCCATCATTTTATTATTATCTTCAAGTTGGAGCATAAAGACTGTTTGTACAAACACTGGGGGTCAAAACTCAAGCTGAATTTAATTTATCAAAGAAAAATATGAAAAATGTAACTGGGCAAAAAGATAAAAGTCAAATTTTAGGTTCACTTTGTTTGTTCAACCCATAAATTTAAAGAAAAATCACAACAAAAATATAAGCTCATGAAGTTACTCTGGATTTAACTTTTTCTTTCATCAACAAATGTTTCTAAAATAAATGAGTTGTTCAAAAAACAGGTCTATAGTTTGTGGGTCGAAAGTAATTCTAAAAATTTAAAAGTAGTAAGTGTTTATCTGAACCAACTCCAGCTGACAGACTGAACAATGTGACATCAGCAATTTGACTCTGCATGGAGGTGAAGAGAAATGCAAACAAAAACTAAATGGATGAATGAAAAGGAAGTGGATGAATGGGCCCAAACAGGAAGTGGATGAACAGAACAGGGCCAAACAGGAAGTGGATGAACAGGCCCAAACAGGAAGTGTATGAACAGAACAGGGCCGAACAGGAAGTGGATGAACAGGCCCAAACAGGAAGTGGATGAACAGAACAGGGCCAAACAGGAAGTGGATGAACAGGCCCAAACAGGAAGTGTATGAACAGAACAGGGCCAAACAGGAAGTGGATGAACAGGCCCAAACAGGAAGTGGATGAACAGAATAGGGCCGAACAGGAAGTGGATGAACAGAACAGGGCCGAACAGGACGTGGAACAGGAACATGATAAAAACAATGTTAATGCATGTTACTGCTGATGTTCACACACATGAATATACATTCACACCACAATCCACAGCCTCAAAACTGTATTGTATCAAATAATGAATCAGGTAGTTATCGGGCTCAGTTCTGTGATCTGGATCAGATAACTGAAATAATAAAACCTGAAAGGTATCACAATCATCAGAAAAAATTTAGAAGTTAAGAACTAAAACAAATGAATTATAGAATTTCCATGAGTGAGTCTGTTTCTGAGCTGAGATTCTGGTAAAATTTCTGATTAACAACTTAAAAATTCAGATTAAATAAAAGGAACATGTAAAACTGTTCCCTGTGGTGAACATGTGTAACTGTAATAAAGATGTGAAACTGTTCTCTGTGATGAATATGTGAAACTGTGGTGAACATGTGAAACTGTTATTTGTGATGGAAATTCAAAACTGTGTTGAACATGTGAAACTGTTATTTGTGATGAACATGTGAAACTGGTCTTTGTGATGAACATGTGAAACTGGTCTTTGTGATGAACATGTGAAACTGTGGTGAACATGTGAAATGGTTATTTGTGATGAACATGTGAAACTGTGATGAACATGTGGAACTGTGGTGAACATGTGAAACTGGTCTTTGTGATGAACATGTGGAACTGTGGTGAACATGTGAAACTGTGATGAACATGTGAAACTGTGATGAACATGTGGAACTGTGGTGAACATGTGAAACTGGTCTTTGTGATGAACATGTGAAACTGTGGTGAACATGTGAAACTGGTCTTTGTGATGAACATGTGAAACTGTGGTGAACATGTGAAATGGTTATTTGTGATGAACATGTAAAACTGTGATGAACATGTGGAACTGTGGTGAACATGTGAAACTGGTCTTTGTGATGAACATGTGGAACTGTGGTGAACATGTGAAACTGTGATGAACATGTGGAACTGTGGTGAACATGTGAAACTGGTCTTTGTGATGAACATGTGAAACTGTGGTGAACATGTGAAATGGTTATTTGTGATGAACATGTAAAACTGTGATGAACATGTGGAACTGTGGTGAACATGTGAAACTGGTCTTTGTGATGAACATGTGGAACTGTGGTGAACATGTGAAACTGTGATGAACATGTGGAACTGTGATGAACATGTGAAACCGGTCTTTGTGATGAACCTGTGGAACTGTGGTGAACATGTGAAACTGTGGTGAACATGTGAAACTGTGGTGAACATGTGAAACTGTGGTGAACATGTGGAACTGTGGTGAACATGTGAAACTGTGATGAACATGTGGAACTGTGATGAACATGTGAAACCGGTCTTTGTGATGAACCTGTGGAACTGTGGTGAACATGTGAAACTGGTCTTTGTGATGAACATGTGAAACTGTGGTGAACATGTGAAATGGTTATTTGTGATGAACATGTAAAACTGTGATGAACATGTGGAACTGTGGTGAACATGTGAAACTGGTCTTTGTGATGAACATGTGGAACTGTGGTGAACATGTGAAACTGTGATGAACATGTGGAACTGTGATGAACATGTGAAACCGGTCTTTGTGATGAACCTGTGGAACTGTGGTGAACATGTGAAACTGTGGTGAACATGTGGAACTGTGGTGATCATGTGAAACTGTGGTGAACATGTGAAACTGTGGTGAACATGTGGAACTGTGGTGAACATGTGAAACTGTGGTGAACATGTGAAACTGTGATGAACATGTGGAACTGGTCTTTGTGATTAAAATGTTGAACTGTAATAAACACGTGAAACTGTGATGAACATGTGAAACTGTGATGAACATGTGGAACTGTGGTGAACATGTGGAACTGTGGTGAACATGTGAAACTGGTCTTTGTGATTAAAATGTTCAACTGTAATAAACATGTGGAACTGTGATGTGAACGCACGGTGAAACACACAAACATATAAACTTGCAAAGACAGAGTTTTTGTATGTTCCTGTTCAGATTACCATCCAACACATAACCATGAACTAAACAGTGGAACAGATGATCATACCGTCTGGAGCCGTTAACACTAAAGGAGACATTGAGAAGAAAACTGCATTAATCCAACATAAATCACAGCTGAGAAGATCCAACATCAGATGACTCCATGGGATTGGTTCTCTTACATGTTCTCTCACTTCCCATCAGGTCTTCGCTCTCTGATTCATCAGGATAGATGGCTGTGACAGTGACCAAATACTCAGTGTCAGGATCCAGGTTCTCCAGAACGTGGGTGTTCTCATCACTATTCAGGATGGCCTGGTGGCACAGAAAATAAACAAAGTTTGAATTTCTAATCCAAATTCTAACAAAAAACACTAATCCCATCATGCTTTGCTCAGAAGACTTCACTTCCTGGCTTCATGATCAGAGCTGAGGGATTATTTATCAAGCTGATGAATATGAGTCTATGATATGAAAGAAAGGAATCCACATTGAACCTCCAACATGAGGTGTCAGCCATCGTGCCAGATTTTTCTGTAAATCGTCAAATTTACACACATTAACCAATAAAATTGCAGTTGATCTATTTTTAATAGATTCATGGCCGTTTCTGATCTTTTAAATTCATACAAAATATTATTTTAAAAATCTCATGTCCCCTTCAATCTGAACATCATCCTGTCTTCTTGTTTTTTGGAACACAGGCTGGATCTTTTTTTATTTATACATCGACTTACATCCTCAGTATCACCTCCACTCTTCTTGGTCCAGGTGAGTCGGTAGAGAGCCACATCGGGGGCTCCATGTTCCCAAGAGGCTCTGAATGAGGTCTGGGCCACCTCAGAGAATTGCAGGTTTTTAGGAGCAGGAACAACATCTGCTCACACAGACAGGAACAAGAACAAGCTGCTGTGATCTGCAGGATTTATTTAGACAATCAAGCCTCATTTGCATAGAAAATACTATATAAAAATGGTTCTGCATCGGCTGGTCAAGGAGAAACATACAGTGGGGCAAAGAAGTACTTAGTCAGCCACCAACTGTGTAAGTTCTCCCACTTAAAAAGATCAGAGAGGCCTGTAATTTTCATCATAGGTATACCTCAACTATGAGAGACAAAATGAGGAAAAAAAATCCAGAAAATCACATTGTCTGATTTTTAAAGAATTTATTTGCAAATTATGGTGGAAAATAAGTATTTGGTCACCTACAAACAAGTAAGATTTCTGGCTTTCACAGACCTGTAACTTCTTTAAGAGGCTCCTCGGTCCTCCACTCGTTACCTGTATTAATGGCACCTGTGTGAACTCGTTATCAGTATAAAAGACACCTGTCCACAACCTCAAACAGTCACGCTCCAAACTCCACTATGGCCAAGACCAAAGAGCTGTCAAAGGACACCAGAAACAAAATTGTAGACCTTCACCAGGCTGGGAAGACTGAATCTGCAATAGGTAAGCAGCTTGGTGTGAAGAAATCAACTGTGGGAGCAATTATTAGAAAATGGAAGACATACAAGACCACTGATAATCTCCCTCAATCTGGGGCTCCACGCAAGATCTCACCCCGTGGGATCAAAATGATCACAAGAACGGTGAGCAAAAATCCCAGAACCACACGGAGGGACCTAGTGAATGACCTGCAGAGAGCTGGGACCAAAGCAACAAAGGCTACCATCAGTAACACACTACGCCGCCAGGGACTCAAATCCTGCAGTGCCAGACGTGTCCCCCTGCTGAAGCCAGGACACGTCCAGGCCCGTCT
>SSNP01000372.1:175510-221858 GCA_006937955.1 Pachypanchax playfairii | reverse complement strand
ACAGACTAGAGTGGAAATACAACACAGAATACATCTACAAGAAAGGTCAGAGCAGACTCTACTTCTTAAGGAAGCTGAGATCTTTTAATGTCTGCACCAAGATGTTGCAAATCTTCTATAGGTCTGTTGTGGAAAGTGCAATCAGCTTTGCAGCCATCTGCTGGGGCAGCAGCAACAGAACCAGAGACTTGAAGAGAATCAACAATCTGATCAGGAAAGCTGGATCTGTGCTGGGAGTATCTCTGGAGCCGCTGGAGCTGATTGTACAAAAAAGAATGCTGGACAAGCTGATGAAGATGATGGAGGACTCTTCTCACCCTCTGCACGACACAGTGATCAAACAACAGAGTGTGTTCAGTGAGAGGCTTCTTCAGGTCCGATGCAAGACTGAAAGATACAAAAGATCATTCCTGCCTGCAGCCATTAGCCTCCACAACAAGAACAGACCTTGATTGTTATTATTATATTATTGTCTTCACTAATGTTTTTTATTGTTGGACAAAAAAAAACAAAACTACTGCAACGTTGAATTTCCCTTCTGGGATAAATAAAGTATTTTTCATTTCATTTCATTTTCATGTCATTTCATTTCATTTCAGACTGAGGGTGAAGACTGGAGAGCTAAGGCAAGGAATGACTACGGGCTGACAGAGAGAACAAACCGACACTGACTGACAAACACATGAGACTTAAATACAAAATCCTAACTGATCACAAACTCAAAACGTCTGAGGACATGGGGGGAAGCAAACACAGGAACTAATCACAGAAACAAGACACACCTGGGAGTGGAGGAACAGGAACAGGAAATGACAACAGACAATCAAGGAACCTAAGACACCATGCAGGAAAACAGGAAGTCGAAACGTTACCAAAATAAAATAAAACCTGAAACTACCCGACAGTGACAATAACATCAAACATGAACACAGATGTAGGAGGGGAACTGAATAAGAGGCAAGACTAAACTAACATAAAACACAGAGTGATCACAGATGACTGGAAAAGAAAACACAACTACCGAAAAACCAAAAGCTACAACATGGAATAAAACAAACAAAACCCCAGAGCCTGACAGACATAGTTTGAAATTTAATATTACAGTTAGCAGTTATAGTTATATTTGAATATTCTGCAGCAATATCAGAACTATGATAACTAACAGATTTAAGCACCATGAAAAGTTACCTAATGTATACTTTTAATATGTATTTGGAACAATCATTTGTCTGCATTAAGGGGGTGGGACATACTGCAGCCAACCACCAGGGGGCTCTTGTTTTGTTTCTGCTTTAACTTCCATGTTCCATTCCTGTGTCCAGTTAGTTAAATGGACAGTTTAGGTGTTGGACACTGGGAGCAGGTGGTCTTCTGTGAAATAAAATAAATGCAACACTAAGCAAGAAAAAATACTACACACTCTCAGAAATAGAGGTACGAGACAAGTACATTTTTGTACCTATAGGTAAATTGTTCCCGCAAAAGTACAATATTGGTCTTTAAAAGGTCAGAAATGTCCCTCTGAGGGTTAAAATTGATATAAAGTACAAATTTGTACCATTTCAACTGCACCTGCAACCCTGGTCAAGGCTAGTTAATCTCTATATTATTAAGTTTCATCCATCATTTTCAATATTATGATTTACATGTTGGTTTTAGACTTCAAAATGTGGCATAATTTTACTGTTTTAGTGGAAAAACTTCATAAGGTACAAAAGTGGACCTGGACTACAGGGTACACCCCCTGCGACAAGAAGGGTACAAATTCTTGTCGCTGAGGGTGTACCCTGTAGTCCAGGTCCATTTTTGTACCTTATGAAATTGTTCCACTAAAACAGTAAAATTATGCCACATTTTGAAGTCTAAAACCAACATGTAAATCATAATATTGAAAATGATTGATGAAACTTAATAATATAGAGATTAACTAGCCTTGACCAGGGTTGCAGGTGCAGTTGAAATGGTACAAATTTGTACTTTATATCAATTTTAACCCTCAGAGGGACATTTCTGACCTTTTAAAGACCAATATTGTACTTTTGAGGGAACAATTTACCTATAGGTACAAAAATGTACTTGTCTCGTACCTCTATTTCTGAGAGTGCAGTGTGTGGACTAATCTCTTCCCAAATGCTTGCTCAATGAATAGATGATGCAACAGAAGAGTAAACATGTCCCATCACATGCATCACATGTTTTTTCAGAATTAAAATTTGTTACTCATGAAGACAGTCTTGTTTGTAAGAGTAAGAATGAAGACCCAAAAGGCTTATCTAAACATTATAAAGGGCCGCTCACATGACTCACACCAGCCTTTCCTGTCTCCACCTATTGAGTGGGCCATTGAAAGGCGCCTGGTCTGAACCAGCAGCTCTGGGATCAGGTGACGTTTTCTTCTTTGGACTTAAGAAATACGATCCTGTCCCCTTGTCCTTCCGTCCTTGTTTTTCCAATGACTGATCAGCATGCATGCTGTTTCACACCATGCCAGGGAGAAGGAGGGAACGGATACTCTGTAATCTACAACTGTCATGATGACTTTGAGGTACCCAGTTGTCACCTCCCATATCCACTTGGCTCACCCTCTTCCCCACAGTCATAATCCTGGAGCTGTCAGCGAGTAAAGAGTTATTCCCTAAGCATGGTGAGGGCATTTTGTCACAGAGATGAAATTGGGGGGAAAGAATGTGGGCAACTGAAGCCTATAAATGTGTTTTATTGCACTGCAGAGAGGTGCTTCCATCAAGCACATGCTTTTAATTAATGATGGCCCCACCTGGCATAGGTGCTACTTTGTGCCAGGCACAGCTCTAAGGCAGAGTGGATTTCATGGATTCATAGTGGAAATGGAAAAAAAAAAAATTGTCAAAATATTGAAGGATAAATAGATATCGATGCAGGTTAAATTTTGTTTTATTCAAAATGACAATCTTTGTAAAAGTGAAGAATCGCTTTATTTGACTTCTCTTGTCCAGTTTTCTCTCCCATTCAGCTGTTTTCCCTTCAGTATTATCATTTTTCACATAGACAGTCGTCTATTGTCATAAACTAATCCTTTTGACAGCACAGTGTAAAATACAATGTGAATGCTGCTTGTCAGTGAGAGTATGAAAAATACATTGGTTTCAGGTAGGGGAAAGCGCGGGCTAACATCAAAGTCATCACACAAACATCAAGCGGACCAGCTGCATGAAATACTGATGAGACACTTAAAACTAAGATTAAAAAAGTACAGAGGAAAACAAAAGGAATCTTTTATAAGTTATCATGAAAAAACAAAGGAGCTTCACTTTCACAAGAGAACTCGTGAAATATTGATTGGTGGATTTGTGACCTGGAAAGACCACTGTGCTGTTCAGCATCTCTTGCTCTCAGCTTTTGATGGTCCCTGATATTAGGTCATGTATTATGAATATGACAGCAGAAGAAAGGGAGAAGAGTTCCCCACCCTCAGCTGTTTTTAGTAAATGTCTCAAATACGATCTTGTACCTTTGACCTGGGCTCTTTTCACGACACAGTTTGGTGAAATGGTTTGGAAATTCCCAAAGATATGCTGCATGATGAAAGAGGTTTGAAGAAGTATCAACGAACGATTGTTCCCTCATGATACAGAAGCCCAAAACTTTTCAAACAATTAGAAAAGCGAGTCACTGATCGGATGCGTATGGAAGTCTCTGATGGCATAAGACTGAAGGTTTATTGCTGCAAGGGGCTTCTTTGTAAGTGTTCAGACAGTTTGGTGCCTGGTGAGTGATATCTGTGATATCAATACTGAAATTAGACCCCACCCTCGCTTTGTCTCTCTCACACACATGCACACACCCTGAGATGTACCTAAGAGCTTAAACTGTTGGCTCACCAGACCAATCGCTGCAAATGTATCTGCAGCGATTGCAGCTGAAATACGAAGTACAAAGCTTGAATCGATTTCAGCCAACAGGGAAATGACTCTGGGGCAGTCATGTTTGTCACTCAGTCTGAAATATCTCCACAACTACAGCTTGGATTGATATAAAGTTATATAATCCTATTTCCACAGCTATATATGAAGCCCATTTCCGCCACTGGAAAGTAAAAAAATGACACTTGGTATGTCATAATTATGAGTATCAAAGTACACCCCCAGCGACAAGAATTTGTACCCTTCTTGTCCCTGGGGGTGTTCCCTGTAGTCCAGGTCCATTTTTGTACCTTATTAAGTTTTTCCACTAAAACAGTAAAATTATGCCATATGTTGAAGTTTTAAACCAACATTCTGAAACATAATATTGAAAATGATGGATGAAACTTAATAAAATTGAGATTAACCAGCCTTGACCAGGGTTGCAGGTGCAGTTGAAATGGTACAAATTTGTACTTTATATCAATTTTAACCCTCAAAGGGACATTTTTGACCTTTTAAAGACCAATATTGTACTTTTGAGGGAACAATTTACCTATAGGTACAAAAATGTACTTGTCTCGTACCTCTATTTCTGAGAGTGTTATCTAAAGCTCTGGTCAGCTCAACTTACCAGCTGCTTTTATTTCTGCTTTCATCAATATCTCATTTTTCTTATTTCTACATTTATATGTTCAATTCCCAGTTTGAGGGGAAAAAAAATCAAAGTTTGCAGGAATAAATAAGAAAACTTGACTATTCAACAAAAAGTACAGCACTTGCAAAACTGGACCTATATTGAACCTAATGTGAAAATCTGTCAGCAAACACAAGTATTACTGAAGAATGGCACATCAACAAGCTCAAAACTCAAAAATGTGTCCTCTTCTATTCAAAGAAAATTTGTTACTCTGCAAAATGTTAATTTAAAAAAACATTCAGAGAATTTTTCTATAAAAATTATTACAACTCTATATTTTTCTCCAGTGTTTTCCTCTTTTTTTTCCCACTGAAATAAAAGTATTATTAATATTTTATCTTCAGGTGATCAGAGTTGCTCTCTGAGTGACACAACCCTTTGACTGCTCCTGGAATTTTTGTGTTTCAGGTCTTTAAAAGGGTTTTTAAAAAGTCCCATGTGTTTACACAATGCCACGGGAGACCAAATCACTGAAGGACTAAGTCTGCTCAACAAAGGAGTCCAATCCGGAAAAATATAGCCAAATGCAGGAATTTTAATCACTTAATATTTCTATGTAAAACACGGCAGGAACTGTGACAGACTAACCTCAGCTGGGTCAAACATGTCTGACTCTTACTCATCAGGATCAACACATTTAGCTAATCTGTATTTCTCTGTGATTCACATGCATGGTTTAACTACAAACAGACACTACAGAAGTTCTTGAGTGATATTTTAAAGTTTCCAGCTCACTGTGTGAATGTAAATTCTGTAGCGGCTGGAAAAGTGTTACAATCAACGTTTTAATTCCCTCAGATGGTGGCAGATAGAAAAGCGGTTATCCCACCGCCAAAGCTGGAGTGAAGATCATGCATTTTTAATGAGATTGTGGTAAGATCAGACATCAAGAAAGAAGTAAAACATCTCTGGGATATTTAGTTCCTATTAAAGCCACAAATGAAATGAACAAATGTTTTGGGTTGGAAGTAAACAGTAGAGGTGGGAATGAGGGAGGGAGTCTAGAGAGTGAGAGAGAGAGATGGAGGGGTAGCTGATTGTGACCTTTAGACAGTTTTATATCCAACAACTGGAGATCTGCACTTGCTCTGATATTTCCAGCAGCTACATTTCACAGTGAAGAGTGTTTGAAACATAAGGCTGACACACATGTAATCTTTTTTGTGCTTTAAAACATGCAGGCATCATACACACAAGATCCTGGAGGAGTTAGAAGAGTGTTTATTTATACAGGTTTGGCACTTTAGCCTCTGTTGGGCAAAAGTGGAAGGAAATACAGGGCATATACCAGTATATAAAGCTTTGCTGTCTGTGTTTTAGTTTTGTAGCTTTGAGGCTTTTCATCTACAATATAGCCAATGAGCAATCCTGTGTCATCATTTCCTTTTATTCATGTTCTCATCAGCAGTCTTCATGATTATGAATTTATGTAAAACTATGAAATTACACAATTAATTTAATTCAGGTTGTTTAACATTTCTGGAGCTTCTCATCTTCCTTTTTCTTGATGTTACTGTTGTTTGGGATTGTAGTAATTATCACTACTGCCTCCTTCAATAGTTTATCACTCATCACAAAACCCAGTTGGTGAGCTACCATCTGTTTGTTCATCTGGATCTGGTAGTTCCACAGTACCTTGGTCTTGTTGTTCCTGACCACACTTGGTGGAACCTTCCACATTGACTGTAGGATCTTCAGCCTGTACTCAGCACTCATGTTCCTGTACACTGTTCCACCCACTTGGTTCTGGTGTTCTGTGCCTTCATCTTTCATTGTCCTGGACTGTCTCAGGGTCATTGTTGCTCAGTCTGCATCATGGGTCCAGTCTGGTGGGGTAGAACCAGACTGGACCCATGTGGCCCTCCTGTGGGTCTTGAGCTGCTATGATTCCTGTCTCTGTTCTGTCCTTCAGTCCAGTTTCTCTAGTTACTGATAGGATTTGTTCTCTTCATCAATCTGCCGGTGGTACATGCCACGGAGGACTTCATCACGTGATGCGTCCTCCTGCTTCTCCTCCACATTGGGTTTCACCTGCTTGGGGAACACATTTAGTAGTTTGTCATTAAGGGCTTTTGTTCTGATGTTTGCAGGATCTTTATTGTTTCATCTTGTGACTCTAATGTTCATTATTCCTCAGCCTTCTTCAGCTTAGTGTTAAGTCTTAGAGTACATTGCGACATGCTCCTGATTTGGTGAGGCTGTTGTACCAGCAGACTGTCTGATGAATACATGTTGATGACCTGGACTATGTTCTTACTATTCAGCTGCCCTATTCTTTGTAGGTATTTAGTTGTAACTGACTTCCTTGTGGTCTCGTCATGGATGCCACTTACCTGTGGGATTCTGAGGCATTTATAACTGCCCTGGATGTTTGCAGCGCTACCTTAAGGCAGTTCAACCCCTTCAGTTGTGATCACCTTGTCTCGGTTATAACTCGACCACATTTATCCAGCTCAAATGATATCTCCAGTCTTTACTGTTTTTCCTGATGATATGGATCAGTCAATTGACGTGTTGCTTATTCTTGACTCTCTGCTTGATGTTGTCAGGTATATAATTTGGCTGGTTCCACTTTGGGAACAGTATCTGTGTGTGTATGTAGTTTTTCAATCTCAAGCAACAACTCGTTCACCCATTAGCTGGTGCTTAGAATTGCCAATTATTTTCTGTTCTTCATTCATGTATTGAGCTCAGCGTTGATTTATCTTCAGTATGATGCCTGAAAGGAGTTTCCATGTTGTACAGCTGATAGGATGGGAGTGGGTTGTCACTTTCAGTGGGTCTTTCAAGATCAGGACTTGGGCTTATTCCATCTGTTAGCAATAAGTTTGATTGTGCTGCCAGGCGTTTATGGAGAGAAGTCAGTTTCTGAAGCTAGTTGATGTGGATTTCCCTGTTTATTACCCTAGCTTCTGCTTCTCTATTGTATCTCTTCAGGCGTGTAGCCAGAGCTGTTTATCAGTCCATAGAGTCTCCATTTCAGACAAGTTGAGGTATTGGCATCTCTTTCTTTATTGCCCCTTTCTGTTGCTCTCATACAGTAACATTCCAACACTCTTAAGTTCTCTGCCCTTATGTATGAAAGTGTTCCTCCATCAGAATATTCTCCAACATCTGATGTGAACTTTATTAATCCAGGTAACGTTTGAGCCGACATGCCATCATCATCCCGTCACCATGCAGGTTGATGGAGGTTGATGGAGGTTTAAAGCCCGTGTAAAGTAACAACAAATGTGTGTTCTGAGTTTGTCACTGCACAGGAATATTAGTTATTAGTCATCCAGCCAAATTTGAATGATTAAAAACACTGCATATGAAGCATATGAAATTTGGTTACAAAATAATGAAAAAAGGATCAGTTTTCTCTGCTCTGAGACGCTGGGGGCGTGTCCGCTGCAGGCGCTGAAACCTGTCTGTCTCATCCTCTAGCAGCACCTCCTTCTCTTCCCCACATCACTGCATTTCCTCCGTTTCTGAGTTCCGGCTGGTTCGTTAAGTTTGAGGTTCTACCCACATGTAAAACTGCTTTTGCATCGCTGCTTTTTGAGGAGTTGAAATATTTCCACACAACCGCAATGCTTCAGACTTGTTGATCATTGAAGGAGCGGAATGTGCTGCTACGCCATTCTGAGCTTTGTTTAGCACATGAAGGCAGCAGGTGGCAGAAGTAGCTCCTACCTATCATGCTGGTTTAGTTACTGTCTACTGTGTGGCTCCTCTGCACAAAATCGACCCAAAGCTTTTTCAGATGGTCATCCCTCGGATGAAGGAGCGGGAAAACCACTGAAGCTACCGCACTGTACGGTTTTATATGACGAGAGCAGCAGGGGGCGGGGTTATCCTGAAGGATCCTTTTAGACCCGCCCATAAAATCCTGAAACAGGAAACTCTTGAAACGCAATTTGAAGGCTAGCTCCACAATTCAGTTTTTAATTGTTGGGAGGTTTTTCACATGTTTAGAACATTTATTATGTTTATAATGTGGTTAGAAGAAAATAGCAGAATTCCCTTTACACGATCTTTAAACTCCAGAGGGTTTCCCACTAGCTTATTTTTGAAAAATAAATTTTCCATTAATATTTATTTTAAATGCATTTCTAAACTTTTAGTACAATGTTACATATATAGCAAGAGAGCAAATCAATATAATGCCAAATTTGATATCCAAGAATACCACAAATCTATACAAAATATAAAGATGTGCATGTCAGCATAATTATGGTGGAATAACTTTGGTGGATAATGAACATATCATCTTCTCTACCCTGAATGTCATTTAGCCCCTAATTAGTGACCGTTAAGTACAGAACTCAGGTCTCACTGCAGCAGGGGGTCCAGGACTCACTAGTTTCTGTCCAGTCAAAATTATTAACATAGTTACAGTATTTCATATATATTTATTTTCTAAATCTTACTTGATTTACTGCTCTGACTTAAAAACCTATACAATATTATGGGCTGGTTTCAAGCTGCAGCATTCAGAATAATTTATCATTGGTGGAAGTACAATGAAAAAAAAAAAGAAAATACAGAAGTTTGTGTTTTAAACAACTTTATTCTGAAGGTAAGAACATATTTGTCATTAATATTAGATTTTTATATGAAATATGACTTTTTTCTTAGTACCATGAAAAATAAACAGCATAAAATATTGAAATGATTATTGTACCAGGTGAAGCAACCAACAGTTTTCTTTGTCTCATGTATTTGTGATAACTTTTTTCTGAAACAGTCGTGAAGCCGCTGGGCTCGTAAATTCTCTATCAGTTTGAGCACAAAATGTGTAACCTTTTAAACAAAGGCTCTCTTGCTCTGCCTGAGGCTACACTTGCCACTTTGCTTTCTTGTCAAGGCAGAAAGGAAATGTACATAACAAAGATATGCACTGTGATGAAGAACAACGTCAATGACAAGCTAAAACTCTGACAGACACGATGAACAGCTGATAACATTTTATTTACATCTCTGGAATGCACATTTCCACATAAATCGATTTCCTCAGTTTGTTTTTAGAAGCCATTAAAAAAGATCCTGTTTTGTAAGCATGTACTCAGCATTGACACACACTCATCATATGTGGAATGAAGAATCAACGTGAGCAGAAGCTATTTTATCTCTGGTTTTATAGAATTCTATACAGACGAATGTGTCAGGTCTACTACTACTACTACTACTACTACTACTACTACTACTACTACTACTGTCATTTAGCAGACGCTTTTATCCAAAGCGACTTACATTGAGAGAACATACAAGCAAGAAATCAAAGAGAAGGAAACAATATAAGGAGGCGGACTGTTTGGAGTCCAGTTTAATTCCGACGCTGATACATCAAGTGTATCAATTTTTTTTTTTTTAATGGTCTTAATGGTCTTTAAAGGTCTTGGGGGTTTTGGTTGTTTTATTATGTTCTGTACTTTGGGGGTTTTTCAGTAGTTGTTTTTCCTTTTGTTCTCATTTGGTGTCTTACTCTTTTATTTTCCTTAGTCATCTAGTTTCCTGTTTTGCTTTTATTTTGGTTATGTCTGTACTTCCTGTTCTCCTCATGTGTCATTCAGCTTGTCTCTTCAGTATAGTGTTTTTCCGTTCAGGTGTTTCTTGTTTCTGTGATTACTTCCTGTGTTTGTTTCTCCCCATGTCAGCAGATGTTTTGAGTTTGTTATCAGTTAGGTTTGGTATTTAAGTCTCATGTATGTGTTAGTCTGCGTCGGTTTGTTCTTAGTCATTCTTAGTCATAGTCCCTGACTCTGTCCATAGTTCCCAGTCTTAGCTCTTAGTATCGTGTATCCCAGTCTCAGTCTCTGTCTCAGTTTTTCAGTTATCTTAGTCTCGGCTTCTCCTTTTGTCTCGCTTTGCTTTGGATTACCTTTGTTTGGATTCACCGCCTCTTCCCCTCTTGTAAGTTTATTTACTGCCACGTCGGCATGTTACTTTCTATTTTATTAAAACCTTCTGTTGCACTTTAAACCCGTTCAGTTGTGTTTTCCCCCCACACTCACTGCACCTGGGTCCTACATTACAACCTCATGCAGATACAGTGGGGCAAAAAAGTATTTAGTCAGCCACCAATTGTGTAAGTTCTCCCACTTAAAAAGATCAGAGAGGCCTGTAATTTTCATCATAGGTATACCTCAACTATGAGAGACAAAATGAGGAAAAAAAATCCAGAAAATCACATTGCAAGGGGACCAGGACGACTGATCCGTGTAAAGGAAAGAATGCTGAGTTGGATCCAAAGAACACCATACCTACTGTAAAGCATGGGGGTGGAAACATCATGCTTTGGGGCTGTTTTTCTGCAAGGGGACCAGGACGACTGATCCGTGTAAAGGAAAGAATGAATGGGGCCATGTATCGTAAGATTTTGAGTGAAAACCTCCTTCCATCAGCAAGGACATTGAAAATGAGACGTGGCTGGGTCTTTCAGCATGACAATGATCCCAAACACACCGCCCGGGCAACGAAGGAGTGGCTTCGTAAGAAGCATTTCAAGGTCCTGGAGTGGCCTAGCCAGTCTCCAGATCTCAACCCCATAGAAAATCTCTGGAGGGAGTTGAAAGTCCGTGTTGCCCAGCGTCAGCCCCAAAACATCACTGCTCTAGAGGAGATCTGCATGGAGGAATGGGCCAAAATACCAGCAACAGTGTGTGAAAACCTTGTGAAGACTTACAGAAAACGTTTGACCTCTGTCATTGCCAACAAAGGCTATATAACAAAGTATTGAGATTAACTTTTGTTATTGACCAAATACTTATTTTCCACCATAATTTGCAAATAAATTCTTTAAAAATCAGACAATGTGATTTTCTGGATTTTTTTTCCTCATTTTGTCTCTCATAGTTGAGGTATACCTATGATGAAAATTACAGGCCTCTCTGATCTTTTTAAGTGGGAGAACTTACACAATTGGTGGCTGACTAAATACTTTTTTGCCCCACTGTATGTTAAAAACAGCTCTAGCTCACAATGATGAAGAATCCTTAAAAAACATTCCTGGATCCAGATGGTGATCCAAATCAAACTCAAATTTTAATCACTTCTTGCTTGTGCCATTTGTGACCTTTTCTGAAAATGTCATCAAAATCCATTCATAAGTTGTTGCGTTATCTTGCTAACAGACAAACAAACAAACAAACGCTGGTGAAAACGTGACCTCCAATGTGGAGGTTAGAAAATACATCAAACATTGGGATGCTTGAATAAAGATGTAAACATTTTTGACTTTGCATTTTTTTTAATTATTATTACGTTACATCGCAATATTTGTCATAGTGTCCCAAATAAATAGAAAAATCTTGTTTTCATTTTTTTTGTTTTCTTTTTCTTGTTGTGAACCTTAAATTATGCAAATTAAATGTCAAATGTTCCAAGTTTCCCTGAAGACTAGATGTTTTGTAAATATTACCTTAGTTTGCATTCTGGATAATATGGCCAGAATTCCAGCATGGATTGGGCATACTGTTATATAAAATCATCATTTGGCAAAATCCACCAACTCAAACATTTAAAAGGTGGAGAAAGACTCTACGCAGACAGAGAACCTTGGCTCATGTTGTTTTTGAGCTTGAGCTTTATTTGTTGGGTTACACAAAGATCAATCAGGTTCTTCGTCGAGCTGCAGCTGCAAATATCAATAAAAGAGCTCCTACAGCAAACAAAGATGATCCCAAATAACATGAGTCAAATTAAAGTATCAGATTTTTGACATATCAGCCCCAATTTATAGCTTGATCCAAACCATGCTCAGTAAGATAATGTTCATCACATGCTTAATTGGTCTCAAATTGTAGGAGACAAAAAAATCTTTGAGACCATTACAGATCTATCTACTGATTGTATTCATGTATGTTAGTTACATGGTTGGTGAACATCGATCCCGAGCCTGGAGGGCCCGGAGGCAGAAATGTCTTTATTGTATTTCACCTAAGTAGATCCTTTCATCTTACTTTACAGTATTGACAGCACAAATGCTGAGAGAACGATACATAAAGGGAGAGTCAGTAAACCTCTTACCATGACCTAATTTTTCTCTTGATCATTTTATTTAGGTTCTTCTTGCAGGGATCCAAAGGCTACTTTGTCCCTGCCCAGATGTTTCACAACCAAATTCATTTGCACAAAAGATTAAATAAATAATAAATACTGTTTTTGTGTATATAGAAAGGAGAGGGAAAAGGAGCTATTAGAGGTTTTATTGCAACGCATCCAAATATATCCGAGCGATGTGTTGCCAGATATACAGGACCTATTTATGTCAGCAAGCATCAGTGCATCCTGCTTACAGAAAGAAAGTGCTGCTTCCACTCCTCAGCACAATCTGTGTGTCTCACAGGAAGTCGTTGTGTTGCTCGGAGAGCTGCGTCCACCTCTTAACCTGCGTGTTTCAGCCACGTACACCAAGAGAGAATTCTTTCCTTAGGCCAAAATTTGTGATGTGTGGAGTTTATTTCATAAACCATGCTGAGGAAAACTGAACTGAACCTTCAGAAGAGACGAGTACTGTCTTAGTGTTCTGAATGCAAAAATTCTTATATACACAGTGTAAAGTTTAGTCAAACTTTCAGCTTGAAATGTGGTGTTAGCACTCTGGTAAAGAGATGAGGAGGTGTTGCCGTGGGAGACAGATTGTGAGACTAAGAGCAGGAGGATGAGGAGTGCTGCATACAGAGTCAGTTCCTAACAGGTGTTAAAAGTGACGCGGAGACGTCAAGCCAAGCCGCTCGATGCTAACCTCTGTTG
Organism: Pachypanchax playfairii; assembly: GCA_006937955.1. Taxonomy (NCBI): domain Eukaryota; kingdom Metazoa; phylum Chordata; class Actinopteri; order Cyprinodontiformes; family Aplocheilidae; genus Pachypanchax; species Pachypanchax playfairii. Next base: position 208,538 of record SSNP01000372.1, on the reverse strand, counting down.
GCAAGGAAGGGCCGTGACTCCTCCCACTCAGGCTCTGGAGTTGGGGGCTTCCCAGGAGGCTACAGCTGATTGAAATGGAAATGCAGCAAATAAAGTCTCAGAAGCTGAAAGAGTCTTTAACTTTCCCTGCCAGTCATTTTATTAGTTCATCGTGTGGTGCTTTTTTTACTGTTAATTGTTCATATAAACTAATAATCAGTCCTGTTACACGATCTCAGGGATTTTTAAGCTGCAGCAACACTGGGATCATCTATAACAAAAAAAAGCTCCAACATACCGTGTGACTTCCATTACAGTAACAAAAATGATACACATCATTAGGTCAGGTATTTAAAACTTAAACTTATGAAATGATAAATACTCTCATACTCAAAATATTTCAACTGCATTCGTCATTCAAAAATATTTACTTTATTATAAGTTTAGTTTTTCAAGGTTACAACTGCACATCTTCTTTTTTCCTATTTAGCCTAATTTTGCCGTTTCTTTGGTGCTGTGAGAGAAAGAATGCTGAGTGGGAACACTGGAAGCTTTAAAAATGAAGTGAATAGCTTTGATTACAACAAGAGGATCTCAAAAAGGCAACAATGACGGAGGTAAAACAGGAAATGCACTGTCAGTTTTTAAGTTGGTGTTTTCAGAGCAGAAAGAAGAGGAACACAATGAATTTAAAAACCTTTATAAAATGCATATTTGGGATAAGGCTTGGTGACTGTGCTGCTCTGTCATGTTTGTAGATTTGTTTTGAACTCCAAAGTGCCCCTTAAAGGTGTGATGACATCACTGTTTAAACTGGCGTAAAGCTATTTCATGTAGTAGATATGCCCGCATATGTCAACTCACAAAATAATTTGATTGTACAGAGCAGCAGGAGATAATCCAGGAACTGGTACAGGGGTGCAGGAGGAGTCCTGGCAGTGGAGGAGAGGCAGGTTAATAACAAGCAGTTCCATGGATGGATTGTGGATGCTGCGGTGCGCTGGGAGTGTACCCAGAGAACTTACGGGATCCGCTGTGATGAGAAGCGTGAGGAGGGGTTTGACAATCCAGCAGCGGTGGTGGTGATCCTTTGGTGATAGTTGGTTGAACGAGATCCAGAGAGGGTTGTGTAATCCACGGTGGTTGGTGAAGCAGGGGTGACAGCTTGAGTTGGAACCGGGGCAGGTGTGGACGTCAGAGGAGACCACAGACAGACAGGGAGCCAGGGAGACGGTCGTGGACACACGACAGGAGAGCCCGTGTACAAAGTCCTCAGACGGCGTGGCAGACAGCCAGCGCAGAGGCACCTTAGGACCTGGAGGAACGCTCCAGGGACAGGACTGGAAAAGTGGAAGGAGAGGGCAGGTTAAACAGGAGTAAATCTACTAACTGTCAGAACACTAGCTCAGGCCACATGTTACCACGTAAAGCTGTGGAACAAACTGGCGTCTGTCTGTGGTTCCTCCTCTGGTTAAATACCCAGCTCTCCTGAGCCACACCTGCAGCCACTCATCAGCTGCTGCCACGCCCTGCAATGAGAGTTAATGAGGAGAAATACAAACACCACACACCAGCTGCTGAGATCCTGACAAGCACTAAACATCAGAACTTCATGTCATTTTTAGCACCTATTAAATTAATCCAAAATAGAAAAACTGGTTCAAGTCTGATCACAAGATGATTTTTATCATGATCTTCATCTGTTCCTGTTGCCTGCTCTGTTTAATCACTTCTCATAGCTTTTCCTAGCACTCTCTTATTGGTAGATCTTTGCATTCGAGTTTGTTTGATTCTGTTTATGTTCCGTACTGAGACTCCTTCAAAATAAAAGAATAAAATTGTCTCTATATTTTAAGAGATTTAATAGCTGTGGTGCTGTAAAATAGACAAAATACACTTAGCTGAGGAAACTTTGATCAACAATTTACAGTCAAACTTAAGCAGCTCATCTGTTCATTGTCTCGCGAAGAACTGGCACATGGCTAAACACTAAACATCATTCCTTAGTCCTGTACAGTGTTGCTTATTGTCTGACAGAAAGTAGCTGAAGTTGAACCAGAAAGTCACTAGATGTTGCCAAATGACATCACATGCTAATTTGCATATTAATGATGTCATTATGTCGTCGCACATTTGTGCTTTTAAAGGAAAGGTTGTGTAAAGGAGGAGGCTCAGGATCAGGTTCACAGAGGAGCTCAGGTGGAGAGTCAATGAGGAGCCCAGGTGGAGAGCCACAGAGGAGCCCAGGTGGAGAGTCACAGAGGAGCCCAGGTGGAGAGTCACAGAGGAGCCCAGGTGGAGAGTCACAGAGGAGATCAGGTGGAGAGCCACAGAGGAGATCAGGTGGAGAGTCACAGAGGAGATCAGGTGGAGAGTCACAGAGGAGCCCAAGTGGAGAGCCACAGAGGAGCCCAGGTGGAGAGTCACAGAGGAGATCAGGTGGAGAGTCACAGAGGAGCCCAGGTGGAGAGTCACAGAGGAGCCCAGGTGGAGAGTCACAGAGGAGATCAGGTGGAGAGTCACAGAGGAGATCGGGTGGAGAGGCACAGAGGAGCCCAGGTGGAGAGACACAGAGGAGCTCAGGTGGAGAGTCACAGAGGAGGTCAGGTGGAGAGTCACAGAGGAGCCCAGGTGGAGAGTCACAGAGGAGGTCAGGTGGAGAGTCACAGAGGAGATCAGGTGGAGAGTCACAGAGGAGCCCAGGTGGAGAGTCACAGAGGAGCTCAGGTGGAGAGTCACAGAGGAGCCCAGGTGGAGAGCCACAGAGGAGCCCAAGTTGAGAGCCACAGAGGAGCCCAGGTGGAGAGTCACAGAGGAGATCAGGTGGAGAGTCACAGAGGAGATCAGGTGGAGAGTCACAGAGGCGCTCAGGTGGAGAGTCACAGAGGAGCGCAGGTGGAGAGTCACAGAGGAGCACAGGTGGAGAGTCACAGAGGAGCTCAGGTGGAGAGTCACAGAGGAGATCAGGTGGAGAGTCACAGAGGAGATCAGGTGGAGAGTCACAGAGGAGATCAGGTGGAGAGTCACAGAGGAGCCCAGGTGGAGAGTCACAGAGGAGGTCAGGTGGAGAGTCACAGAGGAGGGCAGGTGGAGAGTCACAGAGGAGGTCAGGTGGAGAGTCACAGAGGAACCCAGGTGGAGAGCCACAGAGGAGCCCAGGTGGAGAGCCACAGAGGAGCCCAGGTGGAGAGCCACAGAGGAGCCCAGGTGGAGAGTCACAGAGGAGATCAGGTGGAGAGTCACAGAGGAGCCCAGGTGGAGAGCCACAGATGAGCCCAGGTGGAGAGTCACAGAGGAGATCAGATGGAGAGTCACAGAGGAGCCCAGGTGGAGAGCCACAGAGGAACCCAGGTGGAGAGCCACAGAGGAGCCCAAGTTGAGAGCCACAGAGGAGCCCAGGTGGAGAGTCACAGAGGAGCTCAGGTGGAGAGTCACAGAGGAGCTCAGGTGGAAAGTCACAGAGGAGCCCAGGTGGAGAGTCACAGAGGAGATCAGGTGGAGAGCCAAGGAGGAGCTCAGGTGGAGAGTCACAGAGGAACCCAGGTGGAGAGTCACAGAGGAGATCAGGTGGAGAGTCACAGAGGAGCTCAGGTGGAGAGTCACAGAGGAGCCCAGGTGGAGAGTCACAGAGGAGCTCAGGTGGAGAGTCACAGAGGAGATCAGGTGGAGAGTCACAGAGGAGAGCAGGTGGAGAGTCACAGAGGAGCGCAGGTGGAGAGTCACAGAGGAGCCCAGGTGGAGAGTCACAGAGGAGATCAGGTGGAGAGTCACAGAGGAGCCCAGGTGGAGAGTCACAGAGGAGCACAGGTGGAGAGCCACAGAGGAGCCCAGGTGGAGAGTCACAGAGGAGATCAGGTGGAGAGTCACAGAGGAGATCAGGTGGAGAGTCACAGAGGAGATCAGGTGGAGAGTCACAGAGGAGCCCAGGTGGAGAGTCACAGAGGAGCCCAGGTGGAGAGTCACAGAGGAGGTCAGGTGGAGAGTCACAGAGGAGCCCAAGTGGAGAGCCACAGAGGAGCCCAGGTGGAGAGTCACAGAGGAGATCAGGTGGAGAGTCACAGAGGAGATCAGGTGGAGAGTCACAGAGGAGCCCAAGTGGAGAGCCACAGAGGAGCCCAGGTGGAGAGCCACAGAGGAGCCCAGGTGGAGAGTCACAGAGGAGCTCAGGTGGAGAGTCACAGAGGAGCTCAGGTGGAGAGTCACAGAGGAGGTCAGGTGGAGAGTCACAGAGGAGCCCAAGTGGAGAGTCACAGAGGAGCCCAGGTGGAGAGACACAGAGGAGCCCAGGTGGAGAGACACAGAGGAGCCCAGGTGGAGAGTCACAGAGGAGCCCAGGTGGAGAGTCACAGAGGAGATCAGGTGGAGAGTCACAGAGGAGATCAGGTGGAGAGTCACAGAGGAGATCAGGTGGAGAGTCACAGAGGAGATCAGGTGGAGAGTCACAGAGGAGCCCAGGTGGAGAGTCACAGAGGAGATCAGGTGGAGAGTCACAGAGGAGATCAGGTGGAGAGTCACAGAGGAGGTCAGGTGGAGAGCCACAGAGGAGCCCAGGTGGAGAGCCACAGAGGAGCGCAGGTGGAGAGTCACAGAGGAGAGCAGGTGGAGAGTCACAGAGGAGATCAGGTGGAGAGTCACAGAGGAGCTCAGGTGGAGAGTCACAGAGGAGCCCAGGTGGAGAGTCACAGAGGAGCTCAGGTGGAGAGCCACAGAGGAGATCAGGTGGAGAGCCAAGGAGGAGCTCAGGTGGAGAGTCACAGAGGAGCCCAGGTGGAGAGTCACAGAGGAGCCCAGGTGGAGAGTCACAGAGGAGCCCAGGTGGAGAGTCACAGAGGAGCCCAGGTGGAGAGTCACAGAGGAGATCAGGTGGAGAGTCACAGAGGAGATCAGGTGGAGAGTCACAGAGGAGATCAGGTGGAGAGTCACAGAGGAGATCAGGTGGAGAGTCACAGAGGAGATCAGGTGGAGAGTCACAGAGGAGCCCAGGTGGAGAGCCACAGAGGAGCCCAGGTGGAGAGTCACAGAGGAGATCAGGTGGAGAGTCACAGAGGAGCCCAGGTGGAGAGTCACAGAGGAGCCCAGGTGGAGAGTCACAGAGGAGGTCAGGTGGAGAGTCACAGAGGAGCCCAGGTGGAGAGTCACAGAGGAGCCCAGGTGGAGAGTCACAGAGGAGCCCAGGTGGAGAGTCACAGAGGAGCCCAGGTGGAGAGTCACAGAGGAGGTCAGGTGGAGAGTCACAGAGGAACTCAGGATCAGGTTCACAGACGAGCTCGGGAGGACTCAGGAGAAGGTGACTCGGGAAGGGGCTCACAGGAGAACTGGAGGAGCAGGAGCGTCGGTAGTTATCCTGGAGAGAAGACAGGTTACTCGGAACACAATAACAAACAACTCGGAAATGTGTCTTTTGGTTTTGTACCAGTTAGGTCAGCAACCAGGCGTCGACTGAAGGACAGCCTGCAGCTTATAAAGCGCTCCTGCTCCTCATCAGTCATGATCTCCGCCAGCTGTTGTCAATTAACCTGCTCACACTCTCCAGCACAGATGGAGCTCTGGGAAGAGATCTCACCCGACACGAAAACCACAAAAACACAGTCACAAAACACTGGACATGACACTTACCTTCCTTTCACTACAACACGGTCGACCAGAGGTAAGACGTACTGCCGGTGATGTCGTTCAAAAGGAGATATGAGTGAGAAACTGACAAAGGTTTATGATTGGTCAGTCAATCTCACGTGATCATGCTACATGCACACGTCATTCCCTTTCTGGGTGTCTGGTAGGAAGTACGTTCTGAGCAGCTCTAATCTGCAAGGAATATTGCTGACAAAGCTCGAAACAAAGTAGCTCAGGCGGGCCAAACGTGTTGCTAGGTTTGTCGCTAGGCACTTTTTGGAAAAAAAGTCACGAAGGGGGTCTGAAAAGTCATTAGAAATAGCAACAAAGTTGCTAAGTTGGCAACACTGGTGCAGTAGCTCCAGACAGTTTTTTCCCTCATTAGTAGGCTGATCTAGTCATCTTCGTCCTTATTGGTCCAATAAACCTAGAACTCCCTTCCCCCTTGGAAACTTAAGCTGCTTATGGTAACATGCACAAAACATCAGGTTAAATAAGTCACTGAGTTAATGTAAACAAAGTTGTAACAAAGTTGTAACATGATGTATATATGATGTATATTTATGACTGTAATTTGGGACTCAGGATTCAGGTTAAACAAAATTCTGATTGTAGGAGCCTAAACACACAGTTTTGGACTATGATATAGATTTAAAGTTTATTTGTCGTTCTTCATGTAGTAGGGGATTTTCTGCAGCTAAGAGCCCATGTTATTCTGATATTTATATGTATAATATTCATGTTTTAAGAAATTTAGTTGAACAGACCAAGCCAGGAGATTGTTAATTAATATAGAAGTAATTTTATTTTGTTATTTGCTTCTTTAAGAAACTGGCAGAATTTCCTGTTTGGGGCTGTAAGTTCTTCCGGGTCAAAGGTCGGAGGGGAATGAAAAAACTGAGGCGACACAGTTTTGTACCGTAGTTGTAGCATATTAGAGCGATATTCAGCCAACTTTAGATTTGCATAGCTGTGGTTTTCTGGATCACTCCTGTTTCAAGACGTACCTGTGGAACACAATAAATGTTTGTTGACGTCCTTTCTACAACGGAGTACTGTGGAGTTTTTTAAGGCTTGCAACCTAGCTGCTGCAACACGAGTGACAAAATTCAGCTTCCCCGGAATTCCAGCCCTCACACTGATAATTCTACTCAAGACAAAGAGAAGTTCTTTAAAATATACTAGATTTGTGAAAATAGATTCTTTAATTTACCACAGTTCTCACAGTACTGGTTTTCCTCCCTCATAGTTCTGTTAGATACTCATCCTGTCACATGTTTTCACTGCCATAGTCCAGATTTCTGTTTATGGTGTTGCTCCCCTGCAGCACTCACATGTTCCTGTTTACCTGTCTGGATTCTCCTTGTCAAGTTTTAATCATCTCTGCAGTCTCTCTCACTTAATCACAAACTCCCCTGTTTACGTCCTCTAAAAACTCTCCTCAGTTTCTGTCTCACTGTTAGTGGGTTCATGGTATTATTTTCCAGTGCCTTTTATCCTTGTCAAGTAACCTGTATGATCATCAATAATCATGCTGATTATTATCCACGTCTCTGTTTGCACCTTTGGATTAAGGACCTGTTTTGTTCATCAACCACATCTTGACTCTGCTCCCGTTTGTAAGTCTGCCAAGCTTGTTTTTGTTTTTACTAACAGAACTTCATACCAACACCTGATTTCTGGTTCTAACTTTTAGATTTTAAATTGTATGATCTGGATTTTTGGATTATCCGTGTTTGACCTCTGACTGTTCTGGACTTACCTTCTTCTGCTCTGTGGGGTTTTTCAGTAAACATTTTTAAACACCAGTCAAACACTGTCTGCTGCATTAGTCCAGCCATAACCACACATGTTACCAATTTCAAAACAAATTCCCTTGAATAACCAGAACTGGTTTGATAAATTTGAGAATATGTTACTGACTGACTTCCCAAATCGACTGAGCCCAGTAAGTCAGATCTATGGAGGCTCTGAAAAGATGAAAAGATCTACTGCAGATATCATCATGCCTATTAACATATAGGACACCTTTAGAAGTGTTAGCTAGTCCATGAATCAGGCAGCCGGAACATTTTTATGGATGCTGCTTTAATGTCTCAGTGTGATTGGTGTAAATCAGAATATGTAAATCTTTGATTTATGCAGCCTGAACTCTGAGCAGAACAAAGCAGCTGTAGGCAAGTGGGAGATTTGACACTGCAACTTGAATACAATGTATTCACTCCAAGTGTTTGAAAAGGTCATTTATGATGGGTACAGACCCCTTTGGTCAAAACGCCAATATCTCTTTATAGGGCAAGCGGCTTTGAGTCGGTCCCTGCTGTGCCTCACTGTCAAGCCTTCGTTTTCCACACAATCCCAAACAAAATCTCACACATCACCCTGTTCTGCTCCGGCATGGAGAACTAAAAGCTGTAAAGAGGAGAGGTAAAGGGCGTTTTATATGCAAAGTAAATGGAGTCAAGGCAAGCAGCAAGCTCATTTCTATTCCAAACCATAATATTTCCTTTCTAGAGGTGAGACAAGTTAGTTCATTTTTTCAGTCATTTATAGGTTTTCCAAAACATGGCACACAGGTCACTGATTTTTCTGAGTTCAAATTTCTGGGGGCTTTTGGGTTAAATCTTTATGCAAATCTTTCCACATATATTTTGTATTAATGCAGGCTTTAGAGTTCAAGCATTCAATTTTACTGTATTTATTTAAAATATGACGATTTCCCCAAACCATGCAGAAAACACACAGCCAGGTTCAAGTATTGATTGATAGAAACCAAAGAAATATATCAAAACAAGAACTATGTTGTAACTTTACAAAGAACCTCTGGATAAAGAGAACTCCAGCACATCAACAACAAAGTTTACAACAACATTAATATTCTCAAGTACCTGTACTTACCAACACGTAACCATGGCTAGTAAATTTCTTCAAACATCTTTCAGTTATTGTACAAAATCTCTGTGCAGAAAAGAAGAAACAAAAGCTCCTGTATTTATAGTTTTTACAAAGGAGAGAAACTGGAAAATCGATTCTTGCTGGCTTGTGCACATAAAGCCTGTATAATTGGTTGATTGGCTACACGAAAGATGTGATTACGTCTTAAAGACCCACTCTGATGAAAACAGTATTTTTCCAAGTTGTTAGCATGTTCTTGTAGAATTTTTCGGATGCTAGAGGACGTATCTTAAGAAAGTAAAGCGCAAAATTTTGTAATGCTTGTTTTTTTAGGCAAATATAGCACACAAGGCATGATTGATATTTTTAGTGTTTATTAGGTGAAATAAACATATAAAGCAAGAAACAGTGACAAAAGGATAATAATAAAACTCTGAGGCCGAGCCGAGAAAAGGTCGTCCTTAAACTGTTCAATGTCAAACGCAAAAAAATCCTTTGATCCAGACAGACAACCTAATATCCACAATCCAAAAGTCAGTGTCAGAAAAACAGGCGCTAGTCAGAACCTCTGTGAGCGTTATAGCAGACAGACAAGCAGAACAGAACAAACAGGTGTATAAAAACCCAGGTTTCAGAACATGAGTCAGGCAGAGACACGGTCAGCTTATCAGAAAACAGTTCTGTACACTGAGACAAGACAGGAACTGTAACATGAATTGTATGGTGTTAAAATAATGCAGCAGGATGCATACAAATAATTTGGCAGTGAGATACAGGGAGCAGGTTATAAACACATAATCAAAACAACATGGAGTCATAATTATCTAAATAAATTGTTTTAGTTCCAATCAGAAACTCTATATTTTGTTTGCATTAGTTAAGTTTATCTTTATAAGGTTGCATCACTCTATTAATATGCAGCTTTAGGCTACTTGCAAAATTTCTGGTACTGCTGCAGAAAAACTTAAAAAACTGTCAAAATGATTAAAATTCCAACTGATGAGAAAATGAATCTAATCCATAAATCTGGTAATGAGTACCAAGCAAAGCCGTGCAATTACAAACATTTGTGTGATGGATCTTGATGGATTGATTATTTGTTGTAGTGCATTTTTATAGTGATCATATGATCATCCCAGCCATGTTTTCTGTTTATCAATTAAAGCTAAATTATTACCACTGTAAGAAAACAAAAACAAACAACAATTTGCATTTAAGATAAAAAAATAAAAAGGTTTTTTCCTAATTTAATGTTTGAAGAGAATCTTTTCAATGTGAAATTTGGTCTTTTTTCTGACTGAAATGCAGATTTAAATGCTGCTGGTGTATAATACTCCAAAAATATTATGCTTTTTAAACATTGCATCATACACAAATTCTAAAACTCATTCCCCTCGGGTGAAAATGGACAGTGGATGTCAAAACTAAGAAAATAATAAGGCAAAGATTAAGGAAACACAGAGGACACTGAGAACTGTAAAGGAATCAAAGTGAAATTAGAACAAAAAATGTGCAATGTGGTTGTGAATATTTGGTAATATTAAAGAAATCACTTGCAGTGTCCTTGAGTCCAGCTTCACTGATGTCTTTAAAGCCTGAAAAAAACATTCAGACTTTCTGTTTGATCATATTTTGACTGATTTACTTGGATATAATTCTGAAGAAAAGTGTAAATTTCAATAAGAAAGACACCAGCTGCTTTCACACTGTTTCTATTACTTGTGCAGATATTGAAGAACCTTCTCTTGTTTTTATTTATTAGACATTAATGATATTTGTGATAAATGGCTGAGTTGATGTCACAGATGTTGACAGGAATATTAACAGTTATCACTAAAATGATCAGATAATATCACAGAGGCTTGACTGCTGATTTAAACGTCCTGTATTATGCAAAATCAACCTTTTGGAGCTTTTAACCATGTTGTGATATTATTTCCTTATTAACCCTCCAGAGTGGTTTTTGGTTTAATACAGACATTTCTCAGTAATCCTCCTGAATCCTGCGCTTTGAGCAGCTGCTCCACTCTCTCCTGGAAAATGACTGACTGTAACATAGTGATGTAACAATGTTACACCAGGACCTGCCCGGCGTGTCCACGCTGCCCCCGCAGATTAAACACACACACACCCCGAGCTGCTAGAGTCTGAAGCAAGACACTAGACACCACTGTTTGTAGTCACAGTTTTACTTTCTAAAAATGTCTCAGTGAAAATGTGCATTTGGCTGTGAGAGTTACAGGAATTTATTCACCATTTTATTCAGGCAGCTCGAGAGGCAGCACTCACGAGGGGGAGGGGCCTGGAGGAGAGATGGGATTTTAGGTCATAACTGAGTGCTTTACTTCCTAGTCAATGAATAACTCGAGAATATAAGATATATTTCAGGACAAATGAAGATTATATAACACCAAAGGTAAGAATTTATCATATATGTGTCTGTCTAGATGTTGAAAGCTTTTAAATAGCAGGATACAGAACCTTTAAAGGTTGAATATGGAACACAAACACTATAGCAACATCCAGTGTGTGGATGTTGTAGTTGCAACAACAGAACAGCGTTACCAGATGTTGAGATGTCAGGTTTGACATTTCCACATGTGTTTTGATGTCGTGAAAATTTTTATTTTGGTCCATCTTGTCATGATGCGGGGTTTGTAGTGAACTCTAACAGCACCCAGACTTCAGACCCGGGGGTAAAAGTTTAAAACAATAAATTTATTGTTTTTCACAGGAGAGTTAATGACAACAATTTGTGAATGTGCAGGAGAACTGGAGGGCTGGAACCAAGGGACCTCGGGAGGAGATTTGGCAGCGGAGGAGAGAACAGGTTAGTGACTTAACAAGCTGGAGGTGGATGGTGGTGGTTACGGTGTGCGGGGATTGTGCTTGCAGACTTACGGGTATAGGTGAAGGTTGGAACGTGGAGGGAGGACTGAGGAAGCAGCGTGGTGGTGGTGTTTCCAGTTATGATGATGATGATATTGTGGATCCAGGTGATGATGGGTTTCTTGGTTGTGGATGCAGGGTGGACAGAGCTGGATGGCACAACCAGGGCAGGTGTGTGAGGGACTGAGGAAGGGAGACAGACCGAGGCTGAGGCTGGAGCGGAGGTGCGGGATCACGTCAGGAACTGGAGCTGAGCCCTCTGGATGGCACGGCAGACGGCCAGTGCGGAAGGTAGAGGCGCACAGGACTGGAGGAGCTCGTACTCCTCGACCTGTCTGCTGCTTTCGACACCGTCAACCACCTCATTCTCCTCTCGACGCTATCTAAGCTTGGCATCTTGGGGCCGGTCCTCTCATGGTTCACCTCGTACCTTGCGGAAAGATCTTTCAGAGTCTCGTGGCATGGACAGATGTCCAGTCTGCATGAGCTGGCAACGGGTGTCCCACAGGGCTCGGTCCTTGGTCCTCTCCTCTTCTCTTTATACACCACCTCATTAGGCGAGATCATTCGCTCCCATGGCTTCTCCTACCATTGCTACGCTGACGACACTCAGCTCCTCCTCTCCTTCCCTCCAGACGATACCTCCGTTTCAATGCGGATATCTGCCAGCCTCTCAGATATCTCGGCGTGGATGAGGGATCGCCACCTTCAGCTTAATCTGTCCAAAACTGACCTCATTGTCTGTCCTGCCAGTAACTCCTTACCTCCTCAGATAAACGTGCAGCTTGACTCCACCACGCTGTTCCCCAAAACCTCCGCCAGAAACCTTGGTGTCATACTGGACAACCAGCTGTCCTTCAAGGAGCAGGTTAACTCCGTAGCTCGCTCATGTCGACTCGCTCTTTACAACATCAGGAAAATCAGAGCCTTCCTGACAGACCACACCAGAAAAAGCTTCTGGTCCAGGCCCTGGTCTTGTCCCGCATCGACTACTGCAACTCTTTGCTGGCCGGTCTTCTGGCGTCCTCGGTTAAACCTCTGCAGATGATTCAGAACGCAGCAGCACGTCTGGTCTTCAACCAGCCCAAGAGGGCTCATGTAACTCCGCTGCTTATTTCTCTGCACTGGCTTCCAGTTGCAGCACGCATCAAATACAAAGCTCTGCTTCTGGCTTACCAAACTCTAACACACACAGCTCCTACTTACCTTCACTCCTTCATCCAAACCTACATTCCCACGCGTCAGCTACGCTCAGCCGCTGAAAGACGCCTAGCGCTGAATGTTCCAAACTCCAAACTCGGAATTAAACTGGACTCCAAACAGTCCACCTCCTTATATTGTTTCCTTCTCTTTGATTTCTTGCTTGTATGTTCTCTCAATGTAAGTCGCTTTGGATAAAAGCGTCTGCTAAATGACAGTAGTAGTAGTATAGCTCAGGAGGATGAGGAACTGGAGAGTGAGGTAAGTATCTTAAACAGTAATTAAGCTCTAGGTACGGCCACACGTTACCACATAAAGTCGTGGAACCAACTGGCGTCTGTCTCTGGTTCCTCCTCAGTTTTTATCCCAGCCACACCTGCGCCTGATCTGCTGATTGCACCTGCTGCTGCCACACCCTGGAATGACAGGTTAGTAGGAGAAATGGCACACACACCACTCACCAGAGCTGGAACCTGACACATCTATTGTAGCTTTATCTAAACTCACTCTGGCTTTTGATCCTCTCTGGTCACTCCTCTGCAGAGAAGGGTAACAAAATCTCCGGGCTCTGAATCAGCTGCTTGACTTGCCAACTCCGCCATTTTCGCTGTGCCAAATGGACTATTTACCATGTTAGGCAATTCGCAACAGTGCTGACACTGGCTGGTAGATGTAACCATAATGCCAGTGTTGTGCTCGTAAAAATCAATATTCTATTACATTTCAGTTTAAATAATGTTTAAACGAAATAGTTTACTTTCATTCTGCACCCCTCTAAACACCTTGTATTATTTTTTTAAAGGTACAGTATGTAAGAATTTTACAGTGAAGTAGTCACACAACAGTCTGAAGTCCCACCGATGCTGAAAATAAAGTCACATTGTAACAGATCTGGATCTCAGTCAGCTGGGTGGTCTCCAGTTTCTGTCATTTTAAACCACTGATCTGGACCAGAATCATTATTTACATGTCCAGACTTCCTGGTTCCATAACGAATCACATGTGAGTCTGCAAGGCTGCCAAGTCTTCAACACAAGCAGCTGGAATTCCACAATGAGCAGCAGAAAAAAGTAAGAAACCACCACATCCTTCCAACTGATCAGCCGAGCTGCACGTGATGGGGCGTTCAAACACACTCAGGAAAACTCAACGCTGAACAAATAGACCTTCAGATATTCCCAAAAATTTAACAAATATAAGAGAAACTAAAAGAGGATCAACATCAGAACTGGCAACCCAACATAAAAACAGGAAGGGGAGGGTGTGAGTGGCTGTGAACGGACTTTGTTTTTTTTTCTACATGATCTGCAGGACTCAGATTTGACAACAAGGTCTAATTCTTACAGCCTGTACCTTTAAAATATTGCTTTTTATGAACTTGTTCCATATTCATCCTCTAACTGGCAATTTGTGACACAAACAATATCATGTCTGAGAAACAAAGCCAAACAGAAAAGAGAAAATCAGCTGGGTCAAAATGACCAATGCATTATTTTCTCAGCAGTGGTGTGAAAACACACACATTTGTGTGAGTGTGTTATCTCTGTGTGTGAAGTATACAACTTGGCAACGATAGGTGGTGTTTTACGTGTTGCTGCTTACTAACACATGTTTTCAGTTGTGCTTTTCTGACTCTGACAAGATCACAGATGGAAATGTGACACCCCCACAAATGGGAGCAGTTTTCACAGGAGTTTGTGTGTGTGACCGAATTAATTAGTACAATGTCTGGAAGTGAGGAGAAGCTGAGGAAGAGGGGGAGCTGGTTACGGGACGGACATCCCATCCAGAGATGTAGGAGACTGGGCCGATGTGACTAGAGAAGTGGGGATAAGAAAATCAGGATTTCAATTACATGAGGACAATTGTGTTTTATCTGGAGTGCAAGTTAATGAAACTAATTAGTCTTTGCAGCATGAACCCTCAGGCACTTCAGATAATCGCCAGAGGCTCAGATAGTGCCAGTCAATTTTAGCTTACTGCAGGAAAGGGGGCAAAATAAACAGGTTCTTATCAGCCCTGCAGGCTGTACACTTGGGATTTACATAAACTTCAAGATCTCATTTACCTTCTCTGATAATTTATTGATCATTTACATTTGAATATCCACTGAGAAGCAGCTCTTCTTCCCACAAAGGCATAAAAAGGTTTGGACATATGTGGACAAAACGTCCTTTTGTGAACATTAAAATGATTAGAACAAATAATCAAGCTGCAGACACAAAGTTATAAAAAAACACAAAAGATGAGCACATTGTATCAGAGCAATTACTTGATTCAGTTGTCATCAGTGAGAACAAGATGGTGGAAAATTCAAAGCATTATCACCATGATTATTCAAACCATCCTCAAATAATCAGCAGCCAGTTGCATTGTCTGGTACCTGGAAAACTGAGACATCTGATGCTGGCAAAGAACAAGAAGGTCTGACAAATGTATAAAAAAAGTTTTGTTCAAATAGTTTCTTTTGTGTCAATTGCAATCAAAATCTAGCTGTTAGCAAGGACTCTAGAGACAAATCTCACATTGCAAGACGGATAGAGGTTTTAAACACTGGGTGTTCAGAATGATCAAAAACAAGTAGTGTAATTCTAATGGCAGAGAAAAACATGGTCTATCATATCACTAGACTCTGAATCAGAAACATATCATGGAACCAGGGGCTGGGCTTCAGGGGGATGGGAGGGTGGCGCGGTGCCGGCCCGGCTCAGAGGTGCGGGCCTCTTCAACATCTGAGACAAGCTTGTGAAAATTGGTGAACAAATTGGTGAACAACTTCAACAACTTAATCTCACGTTCTCGCTAGGAGAGGTTCTGACCCAATTGCAGACTCATACATGGACACAAGCTCAGGTGAAAAAAGGTGAAGGTTTATTTACAAGATGTGAATGTGAAATGTACAAAGGTGATAATTCTCTGGGATCTCTGGGACTGGGGAGGAGAGAAGCAGTTAGTACTGAGGCACAAGGACACACGGAGGAAATGTCACAGGGGAAAACACTCACGGGAGAACTGCGGATGACGAACACGGGGGAAGGCAGGTCCAGTGGTGTGTCTGTGAATGAAGATGGAGTCCTGGAGGTGTGTGTCGGGTGAGCGGGCTGGAGAGCTGGCAGGCTGAAGGCGGAGATGAAGCAGGGAGGTCCAGGGAGAGTCACGAGGAGGAACACAGGAGGTCACGAGGAGTGCAGGTGGACTCAGGTGAAACACAGGGGTATCCACAGTAAACACAGAGATAATCCAGGGGGCACAGAGAGACTCAGGAACACGGGAACTCGGAGGATGGTTGCACGGGAGGACGGAGGAGTGAGAGCTCTGGATGTAGTCCTGGAGAGACAACAGGTTACTGGGAAACAACAACGAGGAAACTCGGAACATTAACTATAAAGTTACTCAGAAACTCGGAAGGAAAATACTAGAAACTCGGAAGGATGGCGTGAGGTATGTTTACCGTTTAGGTCAACAACCAGGCGTCGACTGAGAGTCTGCCTGCAGTTTAAATACAGCTCTCACTCCTCATCAGTCCTGATCTCAGCCAGCTGTGATCAATCAGCCTGCTCTGCTCTCACCCGACACAGAAAACCCACAACACAGACACAGAGCACTGGACATGACAGTACCCCCCCCTCAAAAGGACGGCCACTGGACGTCCTTACACAGAAAACAACGGGTAAACACACAAACAGGAGGGAGGTGGGGGACCCGGAGGAGGGAACAAACACACTGGGAAAATAACAAGGGTAAACTCACAAACACAGAAAATGTCCCAACTTGCCTCATAACACCCTCCGGCTGAGGCAAACTGGGAGCTGGGACTCAGGAGGGCGGCGTGGTGGCCGCGCGATGAGGAGCCAGGACTCAGGAGGGCGGCGTGGAGGCCACGCGACGAGGAGGCGCAGTGCGCCCGGGGAGCGGCCTTGGAGCCGCGGAACAACGAGGAGGCGCAGCGCGCCTGGAGAGCGGCCTGGAAGCCGCGGAGTGAAGAGGCGCCTGGAGTCTGGCGTGCGGCCTGGAAGCCGCGGAGCATAGAGGCGCCTGGCGTCTGGAGTGCGGCCTGGAAGCCGCGGAGCGAAGAGGCGTCTGGCGTCTGGAGTGCGGCCTGGAAGCCGCGGAGCGAAGAGGCGTCTGGCATCTGGAGTGCGGCCTGGAAACCGCGGAGCGAAGAGGCGCCTGGCGTCTGGAGTGCGGCCACTACTGCTGGCGGAAAGACGGCCGCTGGTGCTGGATGGTGGAGGTCTAGGAGGTCTGGGAGGTCTGGGAGGTCTAGGAGGTCTAGCAATGTGCACTGGAACTGGTGGATCTGGAGCTGATGGGTCAGGAACTGGCACTGATGAGTCTGGCACTGGAACTGATGAGTCTGGTACTGGAACAGATGAGTCTGGCACTGGAACTGATGACTCTTCAGGACGACTGGCACCAGAACCAGGACTGAAATCACCCGAACTAGACCCACTGGAACTGGAGCCCTCGAATGACTGGAAACTGGAACCACTGGAACTGGAGCCCTCGAATGACTGGAAACTGGAACCACTGGAACTGGAGCCACGGGATGACTGGAAACTGGAACCACTGGAACTGGAGCCATGGGATGACTGGAGACTGGAACCTCTGGAACTGGGGCCTGGAAGAGGCCACGAAGATGATATCTCTGAGAAGAGAACTCACCCGACACAGAAAACCCACAACACAGACACAGAGCACTGGACATGACACTTAACCCCAGAGGAGCATTGAGATTGGGCCCAGTTTCTAAACAGGGGTGCACATAAGCAGTCCACAGGTGTGCAAGCGCACTCAAAATATAAAAGGCAAACTTGATGTAAAATTTGAAACGCGTGTTTGTGTACTTAACATTGTTTTGGCTGCGTGAATTTACGTTAATTAGAGACGGGGTTCATTATTAAATCAATGAAGAGTCCAGCTGACTTCTTTTATTTGAAGTCANCTGGAGTGCGGCCTGGAAGCCGCGGAGCGAAGAGGCGCCTGGAGTCTGGCGTGCGGCCTGGAAGCCGCGAAGCGTAGAGGCGCCTGGCGTCTGGAGTGCGGCCTGGAAGCCGCGGAGCGAAGAGGCGTCTGGCGTCTGGAGTGCGGCCTGGAAGCCGCGGAGCGAAGAGGCGCCTGGAGTCTGGCGTGCGGCCTGGAAGCCGCGAAGCGTAGAGGCGCCTGGCGTCTGGAGTGCGGCCTGGAAGCCGCGGAGCGAAGAGGCGTCTGGCGTCTGGAGTGCGGCCTGGAAACCGCGGAGCGAAGAGGCGCCTGGCGTCTGGAGTGCGGCCACTACTGCTGGCGGAAAGACGGCCGCTGGTGCTGGATGGTGGAGGTCTAGGAGGTCTGGGAGGTCTGGGAGGTCTAGGAGGTCTGGGAGGTCTAGCAATGTGCACTGGAACTGGTGGATCTGGAGCTGATGGGTCAGGAACTGGCACTGATGAGTCTGGCACTGGAACTGATGAGTCTGGTACTGGAACAGATGAGTCTGGCACTGGAACTGATGAGTCTGGCACTGGAACTGATGAGTCTGGCACTGGAACTGATGAGTCTTCAGGACGACTGGCACCAGAACCAGGACTGAAATCACCCGAACTAGACCCACTGGAACTGGAGCCCTCGAATGACTGGAAACTGGAACCACTGGAACTGGAGCCACGGGATGACTGGAAACTGGAACCACTGGAACTGGAGCCATGGGATGACTGGAGACTGGAACCTCTGGAACTGGGGCCTGGAAGAGGCCACGAAGATGATATCTCTGAGAAGAGAACTCACCCGACACAGAAAACCCACAACACAGACACAGAGCACTGGACATGACACTTAACCCCAGAGGAGCATTGAGATTGGGCCCAGTTTCTAAACAGGGGTGCACATAAGCAGTCCACAGGTGTGCATGCGCACTCAAAATATAAAAGGCAAACTTGATGTAAAATTTGAAACGCGTGTTTGCGTACTTAACATTGTTTTGGCTGCGTGAATTTACGTTAATTAGAGACGGGGTTCATTATTAAATCAATGAAGAGTCCAGCTGACTTCTTTTATTTGAAGTCAGCGGGACTTGTTATGTCAACCCCCCCGAAAGGTTGACATGAAAGACCTCGGAAGAGACAAAAAAGTGAGGGCCAAGCAACAACCCTAGGTTCTCTTCTGAGAACCAGGCCAGAAATATTTTGTGCATCCTGTTTGTAAACCTGCACAGCATGCAGATTTGTGCAGGTTTATATGTTTGTTTATTTATTTACTTACTTACATTGTTAGTTAGTTCAAGGTGGTAAAGAGGATTTTGTAGCAAATTTAGATGTCAAACGTACTTTGACATCGACTTGTAGTAGTCTTGTACTTCTGGTTTCTAAAAGAAAAAGTTAGAATATTAATAAATCATAGACCTGGGGGGGCTTGAAATAAAGTAGCCAGTAGATAACAAACCCATTTCATTATCTATTGGCTAATAGATTATCAGTCACACTTCTGCATGTACTACGTAGTTTGCTTACGCCTCAGTGTTGGTTAACACTGCACACAGAAGCGCCACAGAGTGGAACCAAGACCGCTTCCATTCGGCGCCCTTGTTAACCTATATGGTGTAGTTCACCAGACACGGGGCACTGTTAAGTGATAATTTCGACGTCTGGTCTATTTTTTGCGCGAGTGTTCCGCGTCAATTCTGGCATGAAATAACACCAAGACACACGAGACAATCCGGTCAAAAATAATAGTAATTCTTCAAAATAAAATACTGCAACTGACAAATGCAATCATAACTGTGTATCTAAACAGACTATAGAGATGAAAATAAACACAACACACACACCTACACAAACACACACACACACACACACACACACACACACACACACACAGCGCAACGGAGTGTGCTGACTACGTTGAGGGGGTGGGGGTGTTGGGTGTCTAAACAAACGGGGAAAGAGTTGAAGACAAGATGAACGATGTCAAATTAAAAGCAGCAGTAACTAAAACAAGTTCTCTTCAATTATTTTTTGATGTTATTTACTTACCCACGGTGATAAAATAGCTCTGAATAAACAGATGAACAGAAACTCTTGTGGACCGGCGCAGAGAAAGACGCGACTGATGTGAACAGGGGAAAAGCTGAGCAGTGATCCATGCTGCTACTAGCATTTCAGCACTAGCAGCACTTGTACTGACAAACAGCCTTTTACCAGTGATGACTCCAAGTTATTTGAAGAAACAAAGTTGTAGTTCCATAAAAAAACTCCAGCAATGCAGATAGTAAACAAAACTACGCAAATCACAATTCACTTCGGCGTTTCTTCTGTTGAGGGGAGTGGAGGAAGGGGGGGGGGGGGGGGGGGGAGCTACAACGCATGCGCACTACTCGAAACAGCTGTTGAGCTTCGGGCAAAATCATCTTTACCACCTTTAATTAGTTGTAGCTTTATTATTTGGATTCAAAGGGCCCGGTCATTTGCTCTGTCCCCTGCCTGGCTCTGATTTGTTCGACTAGTGCGTGGAACCTTATCAATTTAAAAAAAAGCTTTTTGATGACAGGACACAAAAGAAAAACATGAACTTCAAAAATGACATTGTATCCAGATGTTCTGGATTTTTATACAGTTTGTTGTCTCTTGGAAATGAGCAGGAGTTTTGACCCCATTGTGTAACACACTGCTGGTAAACAGTCAGGGAAATTAGTGAGGGTTTTTTTGCTATAGAGCTGTTGGCTAGCCACAGTCACCTCAAAGACACTATGGCTTTTTTCTTGTTGCTGCTCGTTTCTTGGATGAACATAATGGATTTTTCATTGCTGCAGTCACACATGCAGCATAAAGCCAGAGAATATTGTAGTTTTGTAGTTTTATTTTGAACTCATGCCCATCTCCATGGCAACATTTCTGGCCCTGTCATCCAGCTGAAGTGGAGTGGAGAAGCTGTTTATTGTCCTGGATCTTTTTCATCTTTGTTAAGCTGTGGAATGGTGATGGAGGAGTACGTAAGCATTGCAATGTTTGCAGATTCACCCTGTTTTCAGCTGGAGTTTGTGGGCTGTGCCAAGTCACCATGAGAACCCTGACTGAAGGTTGTTAGTATCACGTTGATCACCGGACTACACTGACTGGCTATTAGGAGATTTAGGAAGTGCTGCGGTCCTCTCAGCTTGACCTCCTGTTGCATCAATAACAAATAACAGGATATGTTACATGTATCAATGTCAAAAGAAGCAGAGAGATTCATAAAAAACATCTGGGTTAATTTATAGATCAATGCAAACACATCACACCATGAGTATGAATCTCAAGTTTCCTACAACATCTGGAGTTTCTGATTGTTATGACTGTAGCCTCAATAACTTGATGAATCCTTGAGAATGATGTGACATTGAGCTGTACACTGGCAGCAGAGTTCTTAATCTCTTCATATGGGTGTGTCGAAACCTTCGTCGGGTCTACAAATGATGATGTTATGGATATTTTTGTTGTAAGGTGTGTGAACGGCCCCGCATGTGTAACTCTCGGGAATCTCAAGCTGTTTTGTGAAGAGCCGTCGGCACATTTTGCCTGGAATATAAGTGGCTGCTCTCCAGTATCTCCAAAATTCTGTGTTTTAATCATCACATCTGCTCAGAAGTTTGTGGACAATCTTCTAATTTTCAAGACGAGACAGAACCTCTACAGCCAGAACCAGATTCAGCACCATGAGCTGGAAGGAACTTTAACACCTTTGTTTTACTGTGTTACTCTACAAATCATAAAAATCATAAATCATAAAAAAATCATAAAAATAATTAAAAAAGAAAAGAAAAAAGAAGTCTGTGCAATTTTCTAGAAACAACAGCTTTATGTTGAAGTCTATTTTACATACTTGTGAAAACATGCAGTTCTCTACAAATTTAGAAGTAAATCATGTGCGCAGGTTGTTTGGAAGGCATCACACCAACATTCCTACACAAAGGGTTTGAGAGGCACATTCAGGGAAAATCTTGAAGCTCAAACTGAACACAAACTTCTGAACACTAGCTTCTTATAGCGTTGCTGTAAGGCTGTAAAAAGGAGGCGTTAGAAAACAGTTCAAAAATCATTAGTAGCACGTTCCCAGTTGTTGTCCACCGGATGCGTCAGCAGCACGTTACTGCAGCAGCACGTCATACGCAGCTGATAGATACCGCTGTAGTCAATAGAACCCTCATCCGTCAGCAGCACGAGTCGAACGCGTCTCAGGAGCGACATCTCGCTGCACATACGCGGCGGTTCTATATTTTATGCGCTACGCTTCTGAAACGCGTCACAAGTTCGACATTTTGGAACGAGGAAGACGTCTGGCTTGAAGATCGAGGTTGAAAAACAGTTTCTCACAACCTTGTTTGATTGAGATGTGGTGAAGCAGAGACAACTGCTGAACAATGACACTCCACTACTGGGTTTTTAGACCCTCGCTGTAAACTTTTCCAAAACCAAAATACGCTCCGAGGGAGCAGCTCTCTGGATCTTTAAATGTCCTTCATATTTACATTAACAGACAGAACATAAAACACAAACATTTTGGAGTCATGTTGTAGTTTTTTTCTGCTTGTTGTTGTGTATACTGACGAAGCCACGCGGGATTTTGCTAATCTCGTGTGACTTTGTGCTCTTTCAATGACGGTTGCTTCCCTGCTGCTACGCGCCTGATACGCACCCGGTGGAAAGGACCGAGCAGCAGAATACGCGAGCGAGACGTGCTGCTGCAGTAACGTGCTGCTGACGCATCCGGTGGAAAGGAGGAGTTAGATTTTAGTCTTCCAATGAAACCTGTTTTCTTCAAATCTGATATTTGAATTGAAACAAATAAATCACAAAGTTAATATTCAGGAGTTTTAAAGAGACAATAGCTGAAGGACTTGTTTGAGTTCATGTCATCACTGAGAAACAAGATGATTAAAGACCCATAAACAAATCTCACAAGAGGAACTTCGTATTTTCTCAATTCTGTTTTTGTTCTCTTGTCGTGGTTCCCTGTGTTTCTTAATCTTTCCCCCCGTGTGTGTCTTTTATCACAGCTTTTGTTGTAGTTATGTTTGTTTTCCTGAGTGTTTTTAGGCGTCGTCCTCGTCCCTGTGTTATTCAATTATTTCTGTATGTTTTTTTTTTTCTTCTTCTTATCTTAAAGTCTGCTCTTTCACTCACTTTGCCTCACCTGATCCCCATTTCTCCTGACTGTTCCTTGCCCTCACTCACCAGCTGTCTCCTCTCAGTAATCTCTCACACGGTGTGTGCACACTTAGGTCAGCTCATTTCTGTATGACAGATCCTCCTGGTTACATCTCTGTGTTCTTGTGCTTCTTGTGTTTTTTGTGCCGTGGCTCAGCTGCTGTAAGTTTAATTTTTGCTGTGTTGTCAGCTTTTTGTTTGAAAGTATTTTATTTATATCCACAAGTCCTTCCTGTGTTACAGTTAATGTAAGGACCAAACCAGAAGAACAAATGTGCAGAAGCTTTTTGCAGGTAGAGCTGGTGTAAATCTCTGAAGCTTGATGTGAAAGACCTTCAACAGGTTACAAATAACACTAATTAGTGGTAACATTAAGAAAGAGGGCTGCGGTTGGTAGCAACGTTGTCTTGCAGTGAGAATGTCTACATGGAGTTTGCATGTTCTCTTCATGTATAAATGGGTTTGTTCTGTGAACTCCAGCTTCGTACTACAGACCAAAATATGTATGAGTATGTATATATATATGTATTTTAATTGGCAACTGTAAATTAGCCCTGGGTATTAGTATGTGTGTGAGTGGTTGTCTGTCTATATGTGATCATGTTATAGACAGGTAACACTGCCTCTTGCCCAATGACCACTGGAGATAGACAGCAGCTACCCTGAACAGGAATTAACTTGTAAAACTATGATTGACTGATATTATCAAAGATTAAGAACTTAAAGTTAGTCATTCAGACTGATTTTTGTGTGTTTTCTGTTGCTGTTATTTAAAAAACAGCAAAAAATGATTTAAATAGAGATTTTTTTAACATACAGAACAGGTAGGAAGAAAGTCCAAATTGTCAGACAAGACTTTAGTCATTTGTCTCACCTACATGCTTGAGACTGTATTAAAAACTCAGTCAAGGACAGACATGTTTTTTCAAGTTTTATCTCAAGATCCTTTCAAAGTATTTTGCTGGATACTTGTCAGTTTTTTTATGGAAATTCTCTTCAGCTTCTTAAGATCATTTTCACTGGATTGGAAAAAAAAAGACAGAACTTATAAATGTGTTTGACGTTAACACGAGTTGAAACTGGTTTTTAGCCACAAGGGTTCTGATGAGGGTGTTTCATGGAGTAAAAGACAGTAAGGACAAATAAGATGGAGCTGTTCTCCTCACATGTCAGACAGACTGGACTGTGGAAGCTCTCCATGGTGCTGAACTGAAATAGCTCACATGCTCACAGTGTGGATGAGACTGCAGCTGTAACCTAATTGCTTATTTTCCAACTCCATTCACAAATATTTGTGTCTTGGAAGCACAGTAACTGTTTCAGCTGTTTATGTTACCAATGCTGTGGCACCAGAGTTTGGAGTTCTAGCTCCAAAACAAGTCCAATAAATAGTAAATCCAGGTGACATGCTCAGCTGTGTGTAATTTATCCTCCCATGGAAAACCCTGTTAGGTTCAGCTTGTTCTATATTCATGCAGATATTCTGTCCTTGTATTCAGCCGTCCACCTCAGACAGAAATATTGAGGTACAACCGAAGACCACAGGGAAGTCAAGCTGTCAAGCCCCGAAACTCATCCGCACCACCACCGCTATTACTCAGTAACCTCTCACATACATATTTTACATGAGTGTTTCTATAAGTCTTGTTTATGGAGATGTATTTCCTGGATGCTGCACACTTTAATTACTGATTATTTATTATCTGGATTGCTGTGTCAAAAATCCTGTCTTGTTATTGGCAGGTACTGAGACACAAAATCTATATGATCCATGTAAATGTGCAAAACACGTTGTCAAAATGAAATGTAATTTGCTCATTAATATTATAAGATCAATATATTCACTTTTTGAATCTCTTTCGGGGGCTACATGATGCAGAAGAAAGGTCCATGGTTTCACTCTTCTGTTAGGAGTTCTCTTACAGACCAAGATCATACATGTTAGGTTACTTAGCAACTCTCTGACCTTGGATGTGTATATGTGAATGATTGATAGTCACTGTGTGGCGCTTTGATGGACTCTCTCTCTAGACAGACAGACAGACAGACAGACAGACAGACACAAAATAACCATCTATCACAAATATTGTTCAAAAATCTGTTTATATCTGTAATAGTGAACACTCTGAAATGTTCTGTTTTGGGACTCAGAAAACCAGTCAGTATCTGGTGTGACCACCATTTGCCTCATCCAGACCCCCTCAATAAAACAAGACAGAATATTTCAGCGTGTCCTTTTATTATAGCCAGTCTAAGACACACCTGTGCAATAACCAGTCTGTCTAATCAGCATCTTGATATGGAACACCTGTGAGGTGGGATGGATTATCTCTGCTCATTATTACAGATTTAGACAGATTTTTGAACAATATTTGAGACAGATGATTATTCTGTATATGTGGAAAGTGTTTTAGATCTTTGAGTTCATCTCATAAAAAATGGGAGCAAAAACAAAAGTGTTGCCTTTATATTTTTTATTCAGTGTAGGTAGATAGATAAATTGAATACTTCTTCTACTTAGATTTCACTAAGTAGTCCTACGTTTGTGAAATCTAAACCATGAAGAACTGAAACTGTAGATGTAAATTTGCTTCTCTGAGTGTGCTTCTGTTTCTCTCACCGGAGAACAAAAACCTGCTGCATTTACTGGATTTTCTTCACTCAAATGAACCGAACGCTTCGGAGCTCCCAGCACTTGCCTGCGATGAGAACACCTCTGTCAACACTCTTAACATGACTTCATCTGAGTTACTTCACAATGACATTTCCAACTCACGCTCTTTCCTTCTGAACACATTTGTTGGCCTCTTTAATGGATCATTGACCACAGTTTCAACTTGAATTGTTAAATTAACAGAGGGCTGTCAAGAGGCTCGGATGTTTCGCACAAAGGTTCATTAAGTATCCACGATAAACTGAAAAATACAAACCTTTCTTTTGTGTCATGTCACATAAATTTCAGTTCATAACATTTTCATAAA
The DNA here is from genome assembly GCA_006937955.1 of Pachypanchax playfairii. Taxonomy (NCBI): domain Eukaryota; kingdom Metazoa; phylum Chordata; class Actinopteri; order Cyprinodontiformes; family Aplocheilidae; genus Pachypanchax; species Pachypanchax playfairii. Next base: position 182,827 of record SSNP01000372.1, on the reverse strand, counting down.
AACTTCTCTCATGGAAGATTCATGAAGAGAAAGAAAGGACTTCTCAAAAAAAACATAAAAGCATACAAAAAACAACAGTAAGCGATCCATGGAGATTTTTCAACTGTAAAGGTCAAAACTTAGGGAGTTGCAGCAATAGATTGCTCACACATTGATCTGACAAAGCATCACCTTGTGTTTCTTGTTTTAATACCGGGCATCGATTGACTGACCTTCGTGTATATAAATGGACACCATCGTTAATGTGGCCAGAAATGGATTAATCCCAATTGTATCTGCTTGTCAAAGCTCTCAGAACTCCTGGCTTGTTAATCAATAGTCAGAATTGCATGGGGATATGTCGATCCACACCAGAAAGAAAGGAAAAAAACACAGCACTTGTTTTTGGCTGAGTGAAACAACTGTTTCATTCTGTAAAATATCAAATAAAAAATAATTTGCTGGAATCAAATTTGTAATTTGATATCCCAGACATGTAGAACACTGTAGATCCCACAAGAACACACAACAAAACAGAGATTAGAATAAAACTACAAATACAAAACAGACTTACTTTTTGTTATTTTGTTTTTGTAACAATTCTATTTTCTAACATTTTTTAAGCTTTGCCTTTTTTACAGTTTGATGTTTATAAGTTTGTAACTTTTATTCTGAAATTTAATCTAATAGATGTGTAGTATTATTTTTTAATTTGATTATTTTTGGCTTTATGCAGCTCCTGGAATTTATATTTAATTTGCGACTTTTGGTGTACATATCTTATTTATCTAGAGATATTTATGGAAGTGAAATAAGAAAATCAGTGTTCAACTGAAAATGAGAAGTTTTTAAAGTAGAAGGAAGTTTGATGGCGATGCTCCAACTGGGTCAGAAACTTTTCCTAGTTCTACTTTGTGCTTAATGTGTTCCAGTATTGCGGCTTGTGTGAGTGGTGAAATATTACTGTTGTAAATGAAATGCACCGTGTGGATTTACGGATCCTGTTTTCAGGAGCACCAGCAGTTTCCGGTGATTAGAAATCCCATGTAGTGTTCCTCGGCATCTGGTCCTAAAAAATGTCCGAGGCATTTCTCAATATATTTGTACCTTCCATGTACAGAACATTATAATGCAAAGATGCAAAGCATCAACATCAAATTGAACCCTTTTCTCTTCATATCTGGAACTTAAATTAAGTCTGTTCTGTCAGGAGGGGATGTCCATATTACTCCACTGACATTTCAGAAGAACACAGCTTCCATTAAGTACGCTCGATGCGTGAGCACTGGCCACCAGCGGGTTTTCTTAAGTGCCATTTCCTTGGCCTGTCATTTCTTATCTGTGAGTAATGAAATAGGTTAGTTCAGTCCTGGGTAGCCAGGTCACTGAATACTCGTGTAAAGAAAAGAATTGCATGTTGGATGTGTTAAAACGACAGAAATAACAAAAAACCTGGTTTGATTAAATTTCAGATTGCTGTTTTTGAAAGCAACAGCTCTACGTATATCCAGTTCTAATCACTATGATTAGCCGGAGGATATAACAATCACCTAATTAATGAGTTGTTTCCACCTTTTTCTTCTTATAATTTCTACATTCATTTTTCCATAAAACACAATATTCAAAGCACTTCCTCTAATCAGACTCTCACAATGTTCGGCACCTGACTGAGAACTCGATCATTTTTTTCCTCCTTCATTACAGAAATGCTTTTCCCCGCAGCTTGCATTAAAGGATAACATGGTCTGATTTCAGCTTCATTTAGAAAATGTTAGATCGTCACAGCAGGGATTCCGGTATTGTCAGTGAAGAGACTTTCAAAAGTTTTACTGTAAAATACCTAAGCCGTGCATAGTAGAAGCTTCAAAGTAGGGGAAGTGAAATGGATAGGTTTTTAAAAGCTTCTTTGTTATTTTCATTTTTAAGCTTCTTTAGGTATATAGACACTCAGGAGAGGTAAATAGAATCAAATGAAAACAAATCAACTAAGCAGTGCCTCCAACTTTAAATTCTTCTAGTGGATTTATTATTAGACCCTCTCAGCAAGTTTGTTAAAAAAATCAACTTGCAACTTTTTAAAGAAACCTGCAGCTGTTTCATAGAGAACAGCTTGCAGATATCTTCATGTGAAGCTCAGATATAGTTGTTGACCACAAACAAATCATGTAGCTGAACTGCACAGCGAACATTAAAACACAGCAAAACACATAATCAGAAAAGTTAGCCAACTTGTAATTAATGTCTTAAACTGTCCAATTAGGATATGTTTGAAAGGAAGACAGATCAGATTAGAACCAGCAGTCTGTTTCACCCTGTAGACTGGCTGTTAGAGGCGTGGCTTGTCACGGTTCTCCAGGTGTGTCCTTGATGTTTCAGACAATCTTCCCATTAGATGGATTCTGATTGTGATGTAAAAAGTCTTGATGCTTTTTGATTTTTTTTGAAGCGGTGAGGAGGTTGTGTAGAATGCAGCAAGCTTCTGATGATGTGTGACGGATTGTGGTCGTGGCAGCATTTTGAAGGCATGGGTGGAGAGCTGAGGCAGAGGTGCCTGCATGAGTTCTATATGTACCCCGGTGGTCTGGTTGTGAAGAACCTGAAGCAGGACTTTGACACATTGGCTTCTGATCTGGGCTAAGACCTCATCAAGTGTGACGTTAGCATGAATCAATACTCCAGTAGCTGGTGATGTCAAATGGGGCTTAGAAGTCAATAAAATCTTGAAATAAACGATTACCTCCATCAGAAGTTTTTTTTTTTTTATCAGGGTTTGTCTGTCTGTCTCTTAACAAGATAACTCTAAAACTTCTAAATGGAATTTGATGACATTTTCAGGATAGGTCGGATATGGTACAAGAACCAATCTATTAGATTTTGGCTGTGATCCGGATCACTGTCTGGAATTTTGATGAAATGTATTCCTGGATCCAGACAGTGATCTGATAAAAACATTACCTCCTTGGCAGGGGTAACAACTACTGATCAGTAGGCAAAGTCAGTAATTTCTGGTGTAGATCAACATGGGGGGAACTAAGCTGCTTGCTGCTATATAGTTTTTTCCCTTTAACATTTAGTTTTACTCTAGTTATTTGGTGCATTGTTTGTGTACTCCTCTTCCTCACTTAGTCCTGTAATTAGGTTCATGTTTTTCACCTGTTACCTTGTCAATTAGTGTCACTCCCTGCACCTGCCTGTCTCTGTATTTAATCTACTGTGTCTCTCACTCATCAACAGTGTATTGAATTACCGTGAGCCTCTACACATGTGGCTTGGTTTACCTGTACCTATCTAAGCCTGTATACCTGTCTATTTTGGATATTCCATGTATCATATACCTGGACTGCCTTTTGACCACGCCCCTGCCTGCTCCTCACTGGATACTTATTTTTGGTTTATCCAGCTTTGATCTGTTTTCAGACTCTGACCCTGCTTCTGTCTGCTCCCCCATTATTCACCTGTAAGTGCCATATCCATCTAGGAATCTAAAAACTGTTAGTCCTGTGCGACTCATTTTTCTCATCATCAGTAGCTACGTTTACATGAGCCAAATTTCCCCAATCTGATTAAAATCTTGGTCGATCTGAATTCCCAAATCCCTGTTTACATGGACACTAACTGAAATGATCTGATCATGCCATGTTTACACATGCACCAAGCACTCTATCAGGTTAAATGAGTTGAGCATGCGCACAGCGAGTTGTCTTACAAACTCCGTCCTTTCTGCACGTCTTTCCCGCCCCATCGTGTGCTCGATCTGACTCACGTTTTCCCCAATATGGACCTTCTGCAGGTGATTACCTTTATGTTTGGGTTTTTACTGGTCGCATTAACCAAGCTAGAGGCTGAATACATATTGCTACTGCTCCTCCGCCACAGGAGAGGAGAGCAGGATGACAGGATGACTGCACCAGCAGACCACTTCTGTTTACTTCCCGCCATGTTTTCTACTTGAGTCTGCGAAAGCAGAAAGACGTCACGCTGAAGTTGTACACATGCGCAGTGGGCTTTTTTCACCCTTTCTTTCCGAATGGGTGTATACATGCACGTCTATCCGAATGAAGATCGGACAAAACCACCCCTCTAGATCGGAAGTAAATTTCATTCTGATCAGGCTGCATCGGATCAAAACATTCTGATTGACATGTTTACATGACGTCTTTTTTATCCGATTGGACGTTTATTCTGATTAAATGTGCCCATGTAAACGTAGCTACTGTCACTTTACAATAAACTTTCATTGAAACTGTCAAATTGCCTTGTGCCTAATCTGTGTAAACAGTTTACCTGAATATGACAATGTACCTTTCTCTCTGAGTGACCAGTGTATATGGAAGCAACGGCAAAAAAATCCCAGCATGCACTTTGTTTTCATTTTAAATGAACATGTTTTGCTCGCTTGTTTTTGTCAAATTGATTAGAAAAGTTGAGCAGGCAACTGTAACTGAACACATTGATGTAGTTCTTGTATGAAACATGTAAATGAGAGCAGCTTTACAGGGAATTTGGCCGTATTAAGAGACAATATGTGTAAACACGGAGAGAAAGAGAGTCAAACTGATGTAAAGGGCTGGCACAAAACAGTATGCAAATATGTGATGGTGTCATGAATATCACTGTTTGTGATGCCAACTAGCATCATTTAACTTACTGACCATAAATGTGTATAATAAATAACAACTTGTTGATTTTTAACATATTCAGTCATGTTTAAATTGACGTGTTCTTTTACTGCCTGGAAATGTACATGTTCCTTATTTATAAAACTTTCCAGCTGAGTAGAAATTCTTTTTTTCTCTCTCTTTTTTTGTTGTTGACACTTTAATTAAAAAAATCAAACATTTTCAGTAGATCATGTGACTCAGTTTGAGGCTTTCTGGAAGTTCCTACTTCACAAAATTCTCTCAAGGTTTTAAAGTGTATCAGATATGATTTCAACTAAATGTATAATGTAAAACTCTTAAAATTAAAATGCAATATGAATCTTTTTATCAAAAATTTCAAGACAGAGTTGCGATATTTCACAATATAGCGAGTTTCACATTTACCATCTATTGACTGATGGTGTCATCTTGCCTTTTTTTACCCAAACAACATGTGATGTCATCAAATGAATCATATGCTTCACTTCTGAAGAATATTTCAAGTTTAGTCTCATTCTTATAACAAAACAATCAAAACATTACCTGCCAGTCTACTATTTCTAACCGTTTGAGTCAAACTAAATAATTTAGAATCCTTGATGAACTTGGAAATATCAGTTCTCACTTCAAACATTAGGAATTACATAACATAGAGGCAGCTGAGTTTATCTAGCTTTATTCCTTTACATTGCAGCTTTATGTCCTTTAGTTTGTTTAAACGCCGGGACCAGTTCAATCTCGTCATGAAACAGATAAATAAACAAACAAACGAACACACAATCGATAGATAAAAGACACTGCCACTATGGAAAAATGACGATATACAGTATACTTTATTTGATCATGCTGCTAAGGCTTAGAAGTTCATAATGTTTGTGACAAAATCTTTGTTGTATCTTTTTTCTGTAAAACTCAGTTTTGCTAAAGGTTTCTAGAATTTCTTTAGGTGTAAATTTCTTACCAAAAATTGTAGAGTTCCTTAACAATACGACCCTCAGGCAGGAGAGCTCGGCTGTTTCGAGCTGTCAGAGATCCGCTGAAAGCCGTTAGAGGCAAATTTCTTCGAAGACAATTGAACACTTTGTGTGCTGCCTCACCAGAATGATCCTTGAAGTAGGATTATCTGGTTATCTGATCATGCCCTCGGTGTCTGCTATGTCAGACTCTGCAGTCGCAAGAGGGAGTAAAAATGAACTGATGATGCTACACAAAGTGCAAAAGGAAGATTTTCATGCTGCCACTGGAGCAAAAAGCTAAAGAGAGGCTGCTTTATGATGTTTAAAGACAAAATTGGGCCAAATCCTCTGTGGTGGAAATAAAACAAGCAACATTTACTGCTCAAAGGCAGAATCATGAAACACTAAACACTATGTAATACCACATGTAAACTACATACAATGAACAAGCATATAAGGATGAAATCCATAGCAAGATTTAATATCATTTTATTGTGTTTTTATGAACAGGTAAATATCTCTTCTTAGCACCTGGAGCAGTGACTCAAAGATGATATATGTCTGAATCTCTCATCTGACCTATGATTACATGAACAAGCTTCTGCTTGATAAAAGAAAAAAAGGGCTGCCAACAGTGTGTCCTAAATTTCACTGGGCCCTGACAGGTTGATGTCGTATTTACTGTGTGAAATATAATGCAATGAGATGTGGCTATTAGAATGGCTGTAGCTCTTTTTGATCAGAGACCTCTGCATCACAGAGCTGTCAACAGACTTCCAGGAGTTTTTTTATTGGTTCAGAGATGCATAGCTCGTTGGGGAGGGTTACCGGGGAGATGGATGCTGTGGGATTCCTGCACACCAGTCCAACACTGACAGGTTCAATAGGTCTGTCTTGTACTGCTGTGTTGCTGTAGTTACTGTTTGACAATACTACTCTCGGTGTAAATGGTGTAAATGGTAATAGATACACTCTAAAACTGTTCCCAGATCCTTTGAAGTGTTCATAAAATCCATCACATAATGTGAAAATATTATGCGTTTTGTCTGTGTTGTAAATCTGTGAGATTTTGCCTTTTTCTGACTTGTTTTTGTTACTTCTCTAAAATTTGTCACAACTTCTCTAAGTGGAGAATCTTTGGCAACATGACAGGACAATGGAGAGATGCGTGCAGAGCTCATGCTGTGTGCCCGGGTACAATCACCCCCAATGAGCATTTAGGACTTTTGGATTTATGATTTGATTTGTTCCATAGATACTCACTCCTCAGCAAAAAATACCAACTCTGTTTCTGCCTATAGAAAGTTTCCTACCTTCAGGTGATAATGAAAACATGCCTAATCCTCTTTTAGGTTTATAGATTGTGACTGAATAAATAAATAAAATGAATAAATAAATAAATAAAATATCACTGGAATTTATATGTGTGTGTTTTAAGTAAAAACATATGGAAGAATTATTTAGCTTCATATTTTAAAGGGATATTTTGGCCATTTTGAAATTAGCAAAAGTTGGAAATACAGAGTGGACCATTTATATAGATACACTTTAATAAAATGGGAATGGTTGGTGATATTAACGTCCTGTTTGTGGCACATTAGTATATGTGAGGGGTCAAACTTTTCAAGATGGGTGGTGACCATGGTAACCATATTGAAGTCGGCCATCTTGGATCCAACTTTAGTTTTTTCAATAGGAAGAGGGTCATGTGACACATCAAACTTATTGGTAATTTCACAAGA
>SSNP01000372.1:122109-170802 GCA_006937955.1 Pachypanchax playfairii | reverse complement strand
TATTTCAGTTTTTACATATTAGTCTCTTACATCTTTTGAGCTGTTTCTGACTTTATTTTAAACAGGCCATTTCATTAAAAATGTTTTTTTCTGAGGTTTCTGTTGAATATTTTAGCTCCACAGGTGTTCTTACCTTCATAGTGGGTGAAAACAGGTCAACAACTTCTCTTTCAGTTTTAATCTCTCAAACTACGCAGGTGGTGATAAAACCCGAGTTCTAACGGCCTGTATCTGTTTCATCACAACTCCTTTGTTCATTAGTATTCATCAGCTCCTGCAGTTGAAACCACGCCTAACATGCTGCTAGCTAAAAGCTGTTAGCATAAGACGTAACAAACCGGAAGAGAGTACATGTCTGTTGCCATGCACAGCGAGGCAGGAAACAGTACACCTTGCTCTCATAGGCTAGTTTGTTAGCCAATCAGAGTCCAGCGAATTACTATAATGCATATTAATGAGTAGCTGCCCGAAGCCTGATGAATCTTCACGCAGACAGATTGACAGTTCTGTTAATCAGTGTTTCCTGATGTTTTTTAAATATAAAATGTTTCATATTACTGGTTAATACTTAAGAAATAACCACAAAGTCACAAAGTTTGTGTGAAATGGATTCTTTAAACCCTCTTCATCCAACCAAATTTAAGTGTTCTGTGAAAATCTTCCCAAGCAGCAATGACTGAAAAAAAAATCTTTTTTTTCTTAATGTTGGACTGCTCAGTCACTGATCAAACCAGCCAGTTTTACAGTTAAAGAAAGCAACAGATCACATAAAATCTTTACTTCAGATCAATTCTTCCTCCTGATCACACACAGAGCAGCAGGTAACAGAGTGGAAGACACTCTCGCTCAACACCAAACGTGGTTCCACTAAAGCACATTTACTTACTGTACTGAAGCTAAACACAGATGAGAAAAGCTGTTTAAACATCCATGACATACACATTAAACAAGTTAGAGTGATTATTCTGTTTGTGTAATTATAAAGTAATTATGTTAAGAGGTGAAAGTGATTTCTAACTTTATGCTGTGGGACTGCATTTTATTTAATTTGGTGCACATAAGCACATAAGATTAATTAGGCATAAATCATAACCCCCCCCCCGTTTTGCTAGTCGTGAGCAATGAAAATTATTTGCGTCTCATTTTTAGCTGTTTGATCAGCTGACATGTTAAATAATGGGCAGAAGAATCAGATTTGAGAAATCTTCGTTAAGCTAGTTTCACCTGTGGGTTTCTATGTAAAACAGAGAGGAAAATGAGTATTAGTCAAAGAGGATTGTCAGCATGGATTTCCTGGATTAGTGTTTGGGAGCGATGGTGCAGGGCGACTGAAGCTGTGTTTGTGGCCATGGGAAGGTAATTAATTAAAAAGCCTCACAACATTCCCTGCAGGTCTCCTAACACCTACACTTATGTTGTGTCGTAAAGAAGAAGGTTAACTGTGCAAACCATGTCAGTAGCCTTATTTAATTTAGCATTGGATAAACTTGTCAGTCTTGTCTCCACACCTATTTTCTGTCTTTCCTAAAAACATTCTCAAGCATGTTTTTAACAGTCCCCAACCTAAAGATTTATCCCATTAAGGTCCGGAACAGTCAATTTACCCGCATGTTTTAATAGATGAGTCAGAAGGCAGGACTTGGCAGGATATTGGAGCTGATTACACTCTTGTTCTATTCATTTGCACAGACCCTAGTTAATTGACTGTTGAGCAGCGATGCGTTGGGCGCACACTATCAGCTGCCAGAATCATCCTGACCCTGCCCACTGCAGGGAACATGGGAGCAGATCTGGTTTAAGTAAACTGTTTGTTTTATCACTGTGTGAAACAGGCAGGGAGGAAGCGGGACAAGATGCAGAATGAGCAACGCTAGCCAAAATATAACTTTTTATGACCTTATTAACCCAGGAAATGAGGATAAAACCCTCTAGAACCTTGTTAAACCTGTTGTTGTTTAATATGTGCAATGTTTTAAGATACTATAAATCTACATTTTCCTCAAATTATTGATCTACCATCAAGTAAGTGGGGAAATCTGTTGAATGTACAGTGTCAAGTAGTTGATCTTATTAAAATGCAAGATAGGACGTGAATTTAGATTTCTATACTATCTCTGAGTGTTTTTATCACATTTATATCAATGTTTTTGTCTTTGATCAACAAGCAGACAGCTGAGAGGCTCCGGTTCTTTTAGAGCTGATAGAACTTATATAAAGGAGGTTAAAGCAGAACTTTCCAGTATAAATGTGATACTAACATATATAGTATAATGAAGTTAATTTTATGAACTTGGATTCCTAATTAACTTAGGTGCAGGACCACGCCTAAACCAAATCTGTAACTACCCAGCAATCTAATTATTGCAAGTTCATCTCTATACCAACACTGTAATAGAAACAATGGAATGACTAACCACAGCACAAGCTTTCACCAACAGGACAGTCTTGATGCCACGTGGCAATCTGTCAGGATGAAGGTAAATATTTATAGAAGAACTAAAGAAAGGCGTCCAATGTTTTGCTGATGTAATTATTGGACCATATACATCAAATAACATGGTATTATTTTTTTAGAAGCAAGTGTTTGGCCATATTAATCTTTGAAATTATGTGTCACGATTAGTAGTTACTGGCAGGTAGGACTCAAATGCAGGAAGCGGAGAGCAAGAATGAATTTGTACATGAAGAGATTTTAATGATCCTAGATGAGGACTGACAGGCAGCGAGACTTACATGAATGGAGTGATGAAACAGATCCGAACTACGGTGACACCACATAATCCCCGTACAAAGACAAACTGACCCGAATCCCCTTAAATAACAAACAGAACTGAAAACACAACTCCAAACACCTGGGAACAATCAAGGGAAACACTGGGAGGTAAAACACACAGGAACTAAACAGGAAGTGACATACCAGACATAAAGAGACCTGATGACAACGGAGGAGAAACAGGAAGTACAATAGGTGACAGAATAAAAGCGAAACCGGGAACACAGATACACTATGACCAAAGTAAAACATGAAACCATAACCGGACACAGAATCAACAGAGCTGAACCAGAGGGAAGCCAGGACGAAGAAAGCTAAGGCTAAAATAATCCCATGAACTGAACCAACCCCATAACCAAACCCAGGAGAGAAAGAAAACCCACAGAAACTCAACCCACAACACTGGTACCAAAACCCCAAAACCTAACATTATGACATTTTTATAATTTCTTGTGATTTTGTTTTAGCTTGTGTTGGTGTGGCAGAAGAAGTGTTTATTTATTTATTTGTTGACTATGGATGGATGGATGGATGGATGGATGGATGGATGGATGGATGGATGTTTCTATGTGATGGACTGATGACTTGTTCAGGTGTAACCCCGCCCCTAAACCAGTGACTGCAGGGGATATGCTCCCTGCAACCTTGAACAGGAACAAGTGGTTAAAGAAAATGAATGACGGACTGATTAGACAGTTTGACCAGGTGCGATGCACCATCGACATCACATGGACTCATAACCCCATAAAAAAAACTCATTAGTTGCACTGTTAGTGGAGAAAAGAAGCTGCTGTCTGGTTCCTCCATCACACTGTGAGAAATGTTACTCTTCCTGATGTAAGAGGAAAAGCTCAAATGCTTTAAAGTTAAACAATGAAGAGGCCAACTTGCAAACTAATTATTAGACTGTGTTTGATTTCTCCAGAGCTATGATTTATACACATTGTTTGTCTCTAACAAAGTAATTCTTACTGGATGCATCATGTTTATATATGAGAAGAAGAAATCCCGTCATGCAGATCTTTATTGCTGCGTTAGTATAGAAATATGTTTAATGCTGTTAGCAGACACTTAAACCAGACCTAAACTCCCCTGCACCTACGCAGCACATGAGGTTAATAGCACAGCTGCCTTTAACGGAGCTGTATTAGGATTATTCTTATGGCTTCCATTGTATTTTAATAAGCTTTTAACAAGGAAGAAATGTACTGTGTGTTATAGCTGAGCTCACAATGTGCACATGCTCTGCAGTCAGAGAAGCCCCACTGCCTCACTGAGCTACTGATTAGTTCAGTGACAAGAAATGAACTACTTTAATGAAGGCCGAACAACGGAGTCAGAGTTAATATTGTCAGGGTGATTTATGATCTTTTTTTTTTCCATTTGAGTTTCACCTACACTAACCTCTTTTAAACCATCATTTGTAGAAAGTTTATTCAGACTGCAGCTCCGTCATGTCACATGCCAAAGTTTTCACTCTTGCTCACAATGAAAAATCATCTCACTGACAGGGTTGTTTATGTTTTAGGGACTTAAGAGATATTTCACCAGCCCTCTGTTTTTTACCGTAGGGGTCAAAGGTGACAGATGAGCTTGTGACATAATACAGGCACTTGTCAACAGCTGTACTGCAGGTGCGGCTGTATCCATGGATGTAACTAATGCTGTTAGATATGAACACATCAACTCTAGAAACCTGGTGACTTGCTGTTCACCCTTTTTTATTACTTCACAATAGATATTCCAACTGGTGAAGACATAGTGCTCTGGAAAACGAAAAAAAAAAAAAGAAAAGAACAATATATCTTGTAGGTGCTGGAATGAAAGTAAGTGTGTTGATTTCATTATTCTTTTAATGAAGCATTCATCTAAATCTGCTGCTGCTGCTTGGTGACTCTGATTTTGGAAGCAAGACATGGATTTTCACTCATAAATGTTTTAAAATCCAGTAATATTTATGATCATCTACTTTTATGGCTAATCTATAGCAGAACCATTAGGCATGCATTAGTGAGTGAAGTATATTTGACCTAATCCTGGTCCGTACTGAGAAGTCAATAGCCTGCATTAAGCCTTCCTAAATAAAAAAACATGGCTGGGCAATGTTTTTTTACACTAGTCACTTGAGTACTGCTTTAAAAAAATACCCTCCGCCCACCTTCTACTAATTGGGACATTCATAACTCGAACCTGATCCCTCTGTGCCTTTTTTAAACCACAGGGACGAGGAAGAGGTGAAGCAAGGAGACCGGTATAGAAAGAAATACAAAGAGAAATAAAACCAGAAGCAACAGGGGCAGGTGTATTGTTACACATGTAATAAAATTGGCAAGTTACTGCCTCTATAATCACAGCAGCTCCTAGAATATAAATATGAATTTGTCTCTCTTTATAGTTCCTCTGTATGTTGACTTTCTTTGTCATTGAACAATATTTCAGCTGCCGAACTTCCCGACTCTTAAAATGCTGTAATTTGGCTTATCAAATTTGTGTTTTGATAATCGCATCAAAGCAAGGAGCAAATGTTTAAAAACTGAATTAGTGGCGCCAAGGCTGTTTCTATCAAAACAACCTAACAGGCAAAATTGGCATGTTGAGTGCAGGTTTATGTACAAAAACATAAATCCAATTGTTTTGGAAAGCTACACTGTCCCATATTTGTGCTGTTTGGTTCTTAGTCACACAGAGAACAATAAAAAGTCCACTCTGAGGGGCCATGAGCAAAGGATGAATACATTTCTATTAACACTAGCATTCCTGACCCCCCCACTTAAATAACATGAGTATCTTTGCAAAGTGGGAGGAGGATTGTTTTACAACAACTCATCAGCTATGATGCTTTAGATAAACTGGTTTTCTCCTTCTCTATTTTATAACTCATTTTAAAGGTCCCATATTATAAAAAATCGTCTCTTTCTGGGATTTGGGGTGTTATTGTGTGTATGTGGTGCATATACACTCATACAAAGTTGGAAAAAAAACATCCGTGCTGTTTCGAGTGAGAGAGGGGTTTCTGAAATCTGCTGTTATAAATTGTCCAGCTTCTGACGTAGGAAGTCGGGAGGGGCTTGTGCTCTGATGGGGTTCACACACCCTCCAAGAATTTACTCCACCCACCAGGTACAACAGTAAATGGTAAATGTCCTGTATTTGTATAGCGCTTTTTTAGTCATTTGGACCACTCAAAGTGCTTTCACACTACAAGTTTTTGCATTTACCCATTCATGCAACCCGAAATGTAAACCGGGGGGGCAACATGGGGTTCAATGTCTTGCCCAAGGACACTTCGACGTGTGGCGGTGGAAGCCGGGATCGATCCACAACCTTCAAGTTGGAGGACGACCGCTCTAACCACAGCCGCCCGTAGCCGCAGTAACTTCCCGCAATTTAGTTACCGATTTGAAACCACTGGTTCAGATTAAGAAACGCACCTCTCAAAGTGCTGTTGTTGTTTACTGCTCAGAAGAACACAAAACACATCATCAGGTCCCAGTTGAAGAGGACAGAAGAGCAGCATTGGAATTNGGCCTGGACGTGTCCTGGCTTCAGCAGGGGGACACGTCTGGCACTGCAGGATTTGAGTCCCTGGCGGCGTAGTGTGTTACTGATGGTAGCCTTTGTTACTTTGGTCCCAGCTCTCTGCAGGTCATTAACTAGGTCCCTCCGTGTGGTTCTGGGATTTTTGCTCACCGTTCTTGTGATCATTTTGACCCCACGGGGTGAGATCTTGCGTGGAGCCCCAGATCGAGGGAGATTATCAGTGGTCTTGTATGTCTTCCATTTTCTAATAATTGCTCCCACAGTTGATTTCTTCACACCAAGCTGCTTACCTATTGCAGATTCAGTCTTCCCAGCCTGGTGAAGGTCTACAATTTTGTTTCTGGTGTCCTTTGACAGCTCTTTGGTCTTGGCCATAGTGGAGTTTGGAGCGTGACTGTTTGAGGTTGTGGACAGGTGTCTTTTATACTGATAACGAGTTCACACAGGTGCCATTAATACAGGTAACGAGTGGAGGACCGAGGAGCCTCTTAAAGAAGTTACAGGTCTGTGAAAGCCAGAAATCTTACTTGTTTGTAGGTGACCAAATACTTATTTTCCACCATAATTTGCAAATAAATTCTTTAAAAATCAGACAATGTGATTTTCTGGATTTTTTTTCCTCATTTTGTCTCTCATAGTTGAGGTATACCTATGATGAAAATTACAGGCCTCTCTGATCTTTTTAAGTGGGAGAACTTACACAATTGGTGGCTGACTAAATACTTTTTTGCCCCACTGTATTTATAATAATAGTGTCCCTGCCACTGTTCACCTGCGTAGTTTGAGAGATTAAAACTGAAAGAGAAGTTGTTGACCTGTTTTCACACCCACTATGAAGGTAAGAACACCTGTGGAGCTAAAATATTCAACAGAAAAACTGTTTTTATTGGAAGGGCCTCTTTAGCTGAATAACATTGAGTCTATGAAAAAAATTAGCTTTTGTTCAATTTTTGTGAACTTTTGGTTACAATATTTAACACCAGTCAACATGATGATAATGATGTCACATGATCACTGCAGTGCAGTCAGCTATTGATGTTGTGGCTGATTGCTGGTTTGAAAACTTTCTCGTACCAGTAAAGCGAATATGTTCTGTGATCTTTTATCTGTTATGATCACCTGAGCAGAGCCTCTGAAATTGGACATGTTTGTGTTGATATCCGACATCTGGACACGTCTCACTCATAACAACACTGCAAGTTTCAAGATGATTTTCTTGAAATGTTTATGAAAACAATATGATTTTGAACAATTGTTTGCGAGTTTGATCCGCCACACTAACACACTGATCCCCACTATTGTGCAGTGTCTCGTCAGCTGTGCGGTAAGACTGAGGCTCAATATTCTGTAGCGTTGCCGCACACTGGAAGAAGAGACGCTGTTCTGTTCAACAAGTTGCTTTTATTAGCCAACAAAAAACGGTTCCTATAGGCTGAAACTGCCACAGCTACCACCATCGCATCTTCACCTCTCTTTTTCCTTCTCTCTCACACACATCTACCTCCTACAGGCATTTACCTGGGCAGGCATCAGGGCAGACACCGTCATAATGTGCAACTCTGAACAGAACATCGAGGCAGAGTCTCGACGGAACATTACAAAAATCATCTATGATTTATCAGTAGAAAAAAACAGGCAGTGAACATTTTACAACAGTAAACAGACAAACGTAACATTTGTAGTGATCCAAAGAAAAAAATTCAAAGTAAAATGAGTCGAGAAAAGCTGCGATGAAAACAAGCAGTTCATGTGAACAACACAACTGAATCCAACTGTCTCAAAAACGAAATCAACAGCGAGTGAGAAAGAAGGATTTAAACTGTTTTTTTTTTTCTTTGAATGAAACAGTCAAATGGTTTATTTGCATATTAAAAGTATAATAACAAAAGAAGTCCACAAGAATCTTCATTTACACTCAATGAACCCGCGGAGGGATTAAACGGGAATCCTCGTTGGGTTTAGGGCAGTTAGTGTTAAGTCTTCATTTTCAGACTGGAGAAAAAAACCGGAGTTTATCAGCACTTTTCCCGACGTTTCAGCTTTCACAGCTTGCTGTATCAAAACCAAGGCTGCTGTACCATCGTAGCCTTGGGCGTGTGCTGTGTACATGAGATAAATAGCGACATGTGGAAGATTCGCCATAACGCTCCACCTCCTTTGTCACCCAGTCAAACTCCGGGGCTGCTCTGGATCAGCTGCCTGGGTGAACGATGGTGGGAAACGTTCAGGCAGCCCCCGGCCAAAGTAGCTTATCACACCCCTCAAGTGTTTTATATCTATGTTGCTCTCATCAGGCTTAAGGATCTACTAAGAGGTACAAAGAGGAGTGTTCAAAGAAGTGATTGCATCAGTTCAAGCGTGTTGTGTCGTGTGGATGTTACCGGGAAAAAAAATTGATGCAGGCCATAGATTTTACTTATGGCAGCATTTTAAAGGAAAGCTAAGCTAATGTGAAGAGACGTACTGAGCTGCTTGAAATGCAAATGTTTTTATGTTTTGTTCAGATCTTTTTCAGATGATTTTCCCAGTGTAAGTAGCCCAAGGTGCAAGATTTTAAGTCCAATTAAAAGAAATATTGACCCATAAAAACAACACAAAAATCAGTTGTGCCTAGGTCATGTGAACGGCTTTTGCAGAACTTTATGATGTATAAACAGCAAATAGCTAAGACCTGCTCTAGTCCCCTCTTTTTTTCATCCCTCCTTCCTTCCTCGCCTTCAATAAGTCAAACCTGGCATGAATATAAATGGAGACTGGT
The DNA here is from genome assembly GCA_006937955.1 of Pachypanchax playfairii. Lineage (NCBI taxonomy): Eukaryota > Metazoa > Chordata > Actinopteri > Cyprinodontiformes > Aplocheilidae > Pachypanchax > Pachypanchax playfairii. The sequence continues at coordinate 161,731 of SSNP01000372.1, read as the reverse complement.
GAGGAGCAGGGGACTGGGTGCCAGTGAATGGTTTTCTGCAGGGCCTCTGACAGCAGCGAACCCCTAATGGGTTCAGCCTGACTGGATTCAATCATGTTCCCTGATACCCTCTGAAGGGGGATGCAAATTGTCAATCAGTTCTCTCTCTCTTCCCTTCATGCTTCCCCATCTTATACCGCTGTGTTCATCTCATTCCCTGTGATCATCTATCCATCATTCACCTTGCTCTTACTTCCCATTCCCTCTTCTTACAGCTCTTTTACGTATCAGTCTCCCATCATGCATCACTGTTAGCTTTGTCTCAATCTTCTTTACAAATTGGTATGAACTTCTTCAGGTCGTGTCATTCAGGGTAAAGATGCCAAAGGGTCGTAGGTTCATAGAAATGCAAGTCATGCAACAAATATTGCTTGTCTGTGATGCGTTTTTGAGAGTTTATGGTTTATGTAAGTGTCTGCTGCATTATGATAACGAAATCACCCTTTTACTAATGATAATAATAAACATGAGCATTTTTATTCAAGAGGGAGCACAAACAGGTCCATTGTCTCAATAGATATTGGGCAACTAAAATAAAATGTGAAGAAGAAAAAAAAAGGATAATGATGATGTTTTTGTTTATTCTGACCATTTTTTAGGCAAATGGTACCAGCAAGAAGAAGATGGCATGTTATGATTTGTAAAGGTTAATGTATTTATTGGATCGGCTCCGAATGTAATCTTATTTTATTAGCTTCATGTAAAAAGCAATCAGATTGTAAAAGCTCTCGCTGGAGGAAAGGCACACTGAGAGGAAAATTAAACATATTTCCACATTTGATGACAACTTAATTTCCCCTATGGACTGCAGGTGCACGGGAAAAAAAATAAAACCTCCATGAGTGTTTTCAGTGTGTATAATAAAGAAATGATGAGACATAAAAAGACATGCTGAGGTGTGCTCTCCTAATAGTATGTAATGATTATGTGTGACATGATACAACTGAATTCAAACTTTTAGAAATAATCAAATGCAATTTTCTGTCTGTGAGTTCATTTTCAGTAACACGGGAATAACATGAGGAGGCTAATATGTAATTTGCTAAATGTTTCTTGCAGGGTGACGGTTTATTTGCTTGAACCGTTATCAAGTGTTTGTGAGAATTATTTCACTTTTACTTTATTTTAGGTAAATTCGGTCTAAAGAATTCAATTCACAATAATCAGAATCAGGTTTATTTAGGCATTTGGCTCCAGTTCATGTTTTCTTTTGTACTTATAGGCCCTGTCCCAATACCCGCACTGCACCCTATGGTCGAGCCCTTATGTGCACTTAGCAGAAGGGCACATAAGGGTTCGAAGTGCGTCGTGAACAAGTGCACACATATTAGCAGTATTGGGACAGCGAGCACTACGCGCCACAGCGTTCTTTCTCCATGACAACCAAAATGGCAGTACCCGTCGCTGTTTGTGCTATTTTGATATTAGAAATTATTTTAAAACTCCTACAAATATTTATTTAGAGGAGAATGAAGTGCAGGAACCGAAGGAGGTGTATAAGACAGAATAAGTGATTAAACTGTTAGTATATCATGTCCGAAAATACACGTCAGTACCGTTTTTAATTATATTTTTTTATCAGATATGTGACACATCTATCCAACAGAGAATCAATCGATTGAAATTACACATCTAGACAATAAAATAAAATATGGATTATATGGATTCTACACTTGAGAAAACGTTTTTTTGTCCGGATGGTTCAGCCATTTCTCCACCTTCTTCTTCTTCTGTCAAAATTCACACACAGCAATGCATCGTGGGTAATACTCTTCACTGAAGTCAGCACTGATGCGGACTTCGGCGAAGTGCGCATCAAGCGTTTGAAAGGGGCGGAACCAAGGGAACGACTCTCCACTCTTGGAGAATCAGGACACCCTACGCACTTGCGCCCCTCATTGGGAACATGCATTTGAAGTGCGCAATGGAGCAAGTGTGGGTATTGGGACAGGGCCATTGATGCACACTGCTAGTCAATAGTCTGGACACGTGTTCTGTGTCATGAAAACATGCTTGTTCACAATGGTGACTGTCTGGGGGAAGAAACTGGTCTTTAGGTTTTACTATACAGTGATCTGTAACACTGTCCATTGAGGGAGTCCAGGTCCTGGATGGAGGAGTACAGGTCCTGAATGGAGGGATTCAGGTCCTGGATGGAGGAGGACAGTGCGTGGATGGAGGAGGACAGGGCGTGGATGGAGGAGGACAGGGCGTGGATGGAGGAGGACAGGGCGTGGATGGAGGAGGACAGGTCCTGGATGGAGGAGGACAGATCCTGAATGGAGGGATTCAGGTCCTGGATGGAGGAGGACAGGGCGTGGATGGAGGAGGACAGGGCGTGGATGGAGGAGGACAGGGCGTGGATGGAGGAGGACAGGGCGTGGATGGAGGAGGACAGGGTGTGGAGTGTTGAGGTCTAGATTATTTTTTTCGCAGGAAACCAGCTGTTCCACTTATTGTCTTTATGCAGACTCACCTGCCAGTGCTGATGGTCTGTACTGCGTGTTCTTTTACCCAGCCTCACCTGCTGCTTCCTGTCGGTCAGAAAGTTTGTGATCCACTGACAGGTGGAGGTTGGGACAGGTCATTTATTGACCTGTTTGTCACAGGGGTCCTGTGAGGGTCTTCAGGTGGTTTAACACCAGCCTTTCAAATGATTTCCTGACGTCAGAGCCAAGGCTTTGTAGTAATTTAATCCCTGGATGGAGGATTTTCTTGGACTTGGATGATCAGGACTTTAATCTTTGACAGGAAGTAAAGACAATGAACGATGTAAAGAAAAAGATAAAAATATTTCAAAATCTTTACATAAAGAGTTCAGGCTGATTGAAGCCTCAGCTCACTTTTATTGGACTGTTTTTCAGCACTGTGAGCAACATACACAACATTTCTGCTGTTCTCGAGCAGTTACAGAACATTCTCCATGACAAATGAGCTGAGATGAACTGCAAGAACCTGAGGACACTTTGTAAATAATTGATTTTAAAAAGAAACATCAGATGCAAGGCATTCCAAAACTCCAAGCATCAGTGTCAGCAGGTGATGTATGGAAACCCAGTTAAGAGCCCATTTCCCTCCCCGTACCACTGGGAGGGGAGAGGCTGCAGTAAATAAGTGTGATAATGCCAGAGGGGGAAGAGGATGAGAATGGAGAGAACTAAAGAGAAGAAAATCCTCCTTTCTTTTTTTCTTGGCCTTTCTCTTTCTTTCCACCTCCTGCTTACAATACCTCCTGTATTCATCCTCGCCTGCTATCTTCTCATGCCCCACCATCGTTCCACTATATGTCTCAATTTCTTTTTGCTTTCTCCTCCTCCCAATCCTGCTCCTTTCATTCCTCCATGCCTCACGGATGATCGCTGAAAGGAAGGCAGAATTGGATGCCTCCTTCGCAGAGCTTTCCTTTGAGACTTGTAGGAGATTGTGTTTTGCTGGAGTGAGTTGTTACAGCTCACTGGCTCGCTGTCATCCAAAGCATCAACTGTCAGTCATGGCCAACCACAGGTACGGGGCCTTTGGAGTGTGAAATATTTAGGACAACAAAAATGCTTGTATTCAGCACATGAACTTGGGCTATTACACAATTCTTTATATTTCTCATTCAAGGTCATTATATATATATAAAATATTTTTTAATGTGACTTAGTGTTATATAAATTACATCTGAATGGTATTGAACTGAATAAAAAGATGTGGAAACATGTGTCTACATGTCCCTCAAGGCTGTGCTCAGTTCTCATATTAAATAGCAGTTGTCATCCAGATTCATGTGAGTCACCCAACAGATGTGTACACTATAGTGATGCACTCAAACGTGGCTGTGTCATCCCTTGTACCTATCAATAAGGACCTGGAAGGTCCCTTTTCAGTTTGTTTTCAACTCTAAATGTAGTCCTTTGTGGGTGGAGAGCCAGGTGGTTGGCATTTACCTGCATTTTAACAGCATAAGAACATTTTCGAAGGTCTGTGTGTTGAGGAACGAGGTCACTTCAGTTCCTTCGTATCACACCAATCCACTGAGTCACATGCACACGTGGTGGCAGCTGCAGTTTCTGACAACCCTGCTGTCAATCCCTCACACGTTTTCCTCCCTATTCCTCCACATGGAAGGATTAATCCCTTCCTACAGGTTGAAATCACCTCCTCTCTTATCTTCTTCTTAGGAAGTGATGGACAGGTTGCTGGAGCTGCTGTTGAAGGTGGTCAGACAGGTCAAAGGTGACTGAGTGGAATTAGCCCCTTTTTTTAAAGACTCCTCTCCTTCTGAGGTACAGCTGGTGTGAAGGAGGTCAACATGGAGGCTCTGTCCTTTCTCAGCATCAGCTAAAGCTCTATTCACTCTTTTACCTTGAGAGGGACACGGTTGGATTTTTTGCCACAGAACTGACAGGAAATCCCGAGTTCATCAGAGAGAAACCAGATAAACGATTAAATGAGGTTTCATCTTTAAGTTTCTCTCTGTTCTCACCCTTTTGATTCTCTCTGTCCCCGTTACTTTGATCTCAGTCTGTCAGTCTCGACCCAGTCATTTCAGATCACCTGCCATCAGTGATCTGTGTGCTGGTGATGACCTTTAGTCACAGTCGTTTCTGCTCTGCTGTGTTCAGATGGATAAAAATGTTGACAAGTCTGTCCACGGATGCTGAAGTTGGTCTAACTCATCCCTCACATCCGTTTTAACAATGAGCTTGACATTTAAATAGGATTTCATCAATCAACCAGCTGGCGAACATATACAGTAGCATCCAGAACATGTTTTCATCCAGCATTGGTTGTCTACGATGGAAAAATCACTTTTCGGTTGACATTTTCTTTTTTTTGCTCAGGAATACTCAAATTCAAGCGTGACAGCTGTGATATTGATTAAGTCTGTGAGGTTTTAGTGATTAGTTACCTTGTGAAGCAGCTGGATTTGTGGAGGATTTACGAGATCACAATCATGAGTGATTCTAACTTGCTTGGCTTCAAGCTGTCTGTAGTAGCATTTTAAACATTCAGACCTTATAGGCTTCAATATGATCAGCTACAGACTCCTTTTAACCACAATTACAGTCTGAAATGTAACACTAGGCTCCTGATTTGCTTCACAGTTATTAGTTAATACTTTGATCACTAAGTTCATTCTCTGTCATAGACAATTAACACAGATCAATGGTTCAGCAATGAAGCTTAGAGTATATTGAACTTATAGTTGACAGAGAAACTACAATATTATCGACATTTGTTTTTCCTCTGACTAGCTGGTTGTAAATTTTACATCAGGGTTTATAGTTGCAGTGTTGTCGTCTTCAGTTTGTTTATGTGTTTGTTCTGTGTTTTAGATTTGTTACCTACTTACCCTTGACTTTATGTCATTCTGTTTCAGTCCAATTACTGCATGTATAAAATGAAAATTGTCCAACATCACAATTTGTAACCATTTTAGGAACTTATTCTTTGGCTTCAGCCAGATTTTTCTGAACATATGGGCTCTTTTAGAAAAACTCTTATGAGATACACACAAGGTGTCCTTTGGCGCTGATGATCTGATACACCAGTAAAGATAAAATTAGTCACAGACTGAAAACAGAAGGGGACGTTAGAGGATGTGAATACATTCAGTTTAGGGCCACTGTCTGAGCAATTACTGTTTTTTATTGTTGTTTTTATTTATTTGCAGTTTGCTAGTAATATCATTCTTAGTTTTACCTGTTGTTTAATAAATGTTACCAAAAAACACTAAACATGGTGGGTTTAACCAAACATAATGTAAAAACATGCCATACCTAAATATTTGAGCTGTGCATCAGAAACGGATTGGCTAAAGATCGTCTTCAGTGCTGTGACATCACCAGAACAGAAGTTTAGGTCTCATCTGGTTGTTATTTCAGGCCACGCCCCTGTTGGTTTCCTGTTATATTTTCCTTTTCTAGTGAAACTTTATTTTCATTCTGTTTTCTTTTCAGATTCACTTTGTTCAACCATTCCATGGATTTACCTGCCTGAATTATGAAGCTGTTTTTGGGGGTCAGTCAACTTTTGTTCAACTCCTGTAAGAGTTCGTCTGTTTACACCTTGTCTCTCAGTGTCTGCATTCAGCATTTCTGTCCTCTTCCCAGAGATGACACCTTACAACCTGTCTAAGGCAAAACATCACACAAACAGAGATAACAAGTACAAGTGAAACACAGAAGAACACTTAGCAGCCGGAGGGAAAAAAAATCATGAAGTCATGAAGTGAAAGTTTCTGCTTAATATAATCGCTGTTTAATAACATTATCAGCTGTTTCTGTCTTAATAATAGATTATTAGAACATTTTTCTTATAAAATAGATAAACTGTGCAACTGGAGTTTGTAGAAACTTTGTACAAAACTTATAGGTGGAATATGAGGTCGACCAATATTCCTCATCAAACTCACTCTGATCTCCAATCGGAGAAGGACAACTAAGTATCATGAGTTCAGCTCACTAATCAGCCCTGCAAGTCATACTGACTCTGATAAATGAAGACTCCTACCCAGTGGTGGACTGGCCATCTGGACGTTCTGGAGAATACCAGAACAACAGGACGGCCGCCGGCCGGTGCAGCAGGGTGGAGCCTGGGTTTGGGCTTTTGTTTTGTGCTGTCTTTATTTTAATCTTTTTCTACTGTTAGTTTTTTCCACCTCTCTTCCCATCCCTCCTCTAGTTCTATTCTTCACTGTTGTGTTGGTGCAGGATCAGTTGGCAGACATCATGCTGATTGCTTGGACTGGTTTTGCCAGCAGGCACACCTGAGACCCATCACTCCAATCATGACGAGTATAAGGTTTAGGGCTCTGCAACAAACCAACGCCAGACTGTTGAGAATCATCCCGGTGACTGGGCCTGCAATATTGTATTGTGAAGTTTGAAATCAAGTCTTAAAGGTGTGATGACATCACTGTTTAAACTGGCGTAAAGCTATTTCATGTAGTACTCACAAAAGAATTTGATTAAAAAACTAACACGGCGGGGGTGTACGGGCAGGTCAGAATCCTCTTCTCAGCAACACGGTTCCTTTCATTAATGATATGTGGGTCTCCCTGGCTGACTTCGCTCTGATTGGTTACAACCATTGCCCGCAGCATGCCTTTCTTCTCGGCTCCGTCAACAGTCCAGTAACACGGCGAGTGGACGTTTACAACCGTATATGTTCGAGCCTGAAACGTCTTCTGAGGAAGACGGAGGGGTGAACACATAAGACTCAACTAATCACATGAGCGAATAAACAGTGCTGTCAGATGTTATCAATGAAAATAGATTCACAATATGGTATGATAAACCTGTTGCTCACGGACATTGTTGCTAGAGCGGCTATCACATGCTAGCATCATGAACTCTTCAGACCACGAACAAACGTTTATCAGGCAAGGCAGCATTTTATTAAATAAATAAACTTACAGGTATTGACGATGTGGTCGCCTCCTTCAGGGTTGGTAAAGAATTTTTAATTAAAATCAGTTTCTTTGACAATCCCAACTTGAATTCACCCAAGTTATGGAAGCAGTCCTCCGTGAAGTGAGCTGAACATATTCTCAAATTGAGGTTATAACTGTGTGGCACTTCTCCATAAATGAACTTCAGCCACTCTTCTCTAGTTTTTTCATCCTTCGGGAGTGAGTGTAAACTTCCAGCATGGGTTGAGCATCCTTGGACACAACAGGTCCCCGTTTGCGTAGTCATCTCTTCTCAAGTGTAGCAGCACAAGCTAGCGCAACGCAGCTAACGGTGTATGGGCTGGGGGTGGTGTGGGGGGGTGGGGGGTTGGACTGTTTACTTCACTGTGCACTTTTATTGGACGCTATGAAATACGTAGGATGAAATGCCACGTAGGAAAAAATGGTGCTTTCCGATTCAACCGTTTTTTAAATATGAAACAAAGCGGACCGCCCACAAACGGGAACTTTGATACTCGCTTTGGACGTTCACATGGCCTCATCAGTGCACAACACATCATGATATACCCCAAAAAACTCAAAAAAGTGCATTTTGATGTCATAACCCCTTTAAGTCTAGTTCATGTTAATGTTTGTTCTTGCTGTTAAAGGTCGTTGCTCCACTGTTCTCATCATCATGTTCTGGAACTGCTCAGGATCACTCACTTGGCTGGAACCATTCTGCCACACCTCATCTCTGGACTATAAACCTCAAGCCCTGCCTGCTCTCACATCCACCAGTCTGCCACTGACCTGCACCTCCTTGCTCCTTGGTTTGACTCGCTCAGGCTCCCTACCCCCCTTCTGTACCTGGACATCTGGATCACGTAAGCCCCCTCTCATATCCTCCTCATCATCATTTCTGGATCCTTCGTAGTTCACTAACACTGCTCTCCTTCCCTTATCATTGTTTGGAAAACCACGTCACAGTATATATCTGCACAATCTCACTTTGTAAATAAACACCTTTTTTTGAACGCAGTGTGTTCTGGGTTTTCAGCATTTGGGTCTGGCCTTAGTTAGATCATGACACCGCCGGCCTCTGAGCAGCCATCACAGTGTTTTGTTTTTTCTTGCTGTTGTTCCATGTCCAGATTATTAGGTGCCAACAATGTGTCTGCAGGCCCATAGATGCTCAAGCTCACTCGTCAGTGCCCATCACTTAACTGTTTATAAGTGCAGATGGGAGAGAGAACATAGACACCATGGATACATAACATGATAATCAGTAGACGTCCCATTGGCTGCTGCGGTGCAGGAAATGCAGCCACATTAGAGTCCGGTATTCAACGTTCATTCTGGATGTCTGAATGTTGTTCAGCGTGTTCCTGCTTTAATAAAAGGAATATTAAGACCCGGGCTCGTGGGATTACTTTTCACAGGTAAGACTGGACATTGTTATTATTATTTTTTGATAAAATGTATATTTTGAACTGAATGTCCACCTGCCTGCCAACGTTAGCTACACAGGAACACCAGTTTGAAAAAAATCACCACATGTCCCCGGTGCTTCCAGCTGCTTGACCTGCAGACTCTACAGTACCAGCCTCACTGTGCCAGACTACCGTATTAGGCAACCCACAATGGTGCCCGCTGCTCTGCCAGCTATTGGCTGCTATGCCAACGTCGTGCCAGTCAGAATAAATATTTTAATGTATTTTATTTGAAATATAATTTCTAATGAAAATACTGTATTTTCATTGTACAACTCTCTAAACACCCCATGGAGGTAATATTTTGTTAAGAATATTGCTTTATATGAGTGTAATTATCCTAAATGTAGAGTTAATGGAGCATTTCCTTAAACAGCTATGACATATTTGAGGTTTGAGCTGTTTTGCTTCTCTTGCAACCCTGTTTTCAGCATCATTTAGCTTCTTTCATCAGAAATTCCTTTAAGAGTTTCCAGATAGAAAGTGTAAACTCCTTATAAAAACTTTCCAAAACCCATAAAACAGTCTCCTGTTAAACAGTTCTGGTAAACAGTGACAGCTGTCTGTTTCTTAAAGAATTATTACATTTTACTACCTCCAAACAGCAACCCCAGGTTTTCATCTTTTTGTTCTCATCAGCATCACTCTTGTTTTTTATGACAGCGCGTCCCTCGTTTCATCAATCTAATAGGGTATACTGAGCAGAGGATTTCCTAAGGTGGTCTCCTCAGGCCACAGCCCAACCCCTCTGTCCCTGGTCCAATTACTGCAAGAAGGAGAGGACATTTTTATTAGTCTGCAAGGGCACATTTTCATGGCTGCCATGGTCTCAAGAAGTAAAGTCATCTACTGCTCCACCATCATGAACACACCTGAGAGTAGAAATAGTCACCTGCTGAGACTTGGAGAGTCCCAACACATTTCCAGTCCAGAATTTCTGACCCACTTCTAACACAAAACTCGAGCAACTAATTTACACTGTTACTTACAATATATGATTAAATATGTGGTGGTTACAATTCCCACAGCGGTTTGGGCTAAAAAGGCTTGGATGGAATTTATTCCCTGGTTTTTCTGTGAACAATAAAAACTGCAGAAAATTCAACAAGTTTGAGTGCAAAAAAACCCTGCAGTGATGAAATATGAAATGGTAAAAAGTTGTCAATTAAAATCTATGGTTTTATATGAATGAAAACAAAACAAGACTCTTATATATTTTGTGGAGTTGTACTGCATAATATTTAAGAAAATATTTTAGCTAGATTAACAGTTTCTAAACTGAAACAGTGGTTTATTCTAATAATCTGTTATCAGATAAAACTTCAGCTGCAAGTTAGAACAATCCAATTCAAGCTAATCTAAAATATCATCACTAATCACTCAACTGTCATTAAATTTAATTTATAAACTGTTTCACTGGATTCACGTTGGACTAAGTCCACAGCACTTAGACCGGAAGGACAAAAGTTCAGGATAAAAACTGCAGGAAAAATAAAAGTTAATTTATCAAAGATCCCAGAATCTCTGCCAAAACATGCAAGTTAAACTTCATTTCCTAAGATGTTCCTTCCCATCTCACTCATGGGGTTTTAACATGAACACTGCTCATAAAGTTTCTGAACAACTATGTGTATGGATGTACCAATACTGATACTGGTATTGGGGCTGATACCATTCTAATTTACTCGTATCGGTAAGTTAACCAATACCATGAATCCATATTAAAATGTGGAAACGCTGCAATAATTTCACAAAAAATTTAAAATTTTCACTTGAAATTTGTGGTAATTTTTATTAATATTTTATAGGCATGCACCAATACCAATACTTGTATTGGATATCGGCCTCGTATCTGATAAAGTTAACCGATACCATGAAAAGATACTTATAATGTGGAAATTCTGCAATAATTACAAAATGTTTATTTTTCACTTTAAATTTTAGTTTTGTGGTCATTTGTATTAATATTTAACTTTTTATCTAATTCACCATAATTTGTTGTAACAAGCTGAGAAGAACATAAAACCTGTCTTCCAACTCATTGCATTTTTTTTGGGTGGTAGAAGTATCAGCATTGGTACTCGCTCTCGGCAAGTACTCAGATCCAAGTATCAGTTTGAAACATATGGTATTGTTGCATCCCTAATCATGTGTGAAATAAAGAGGTTAAATTAACACGACATCCAAGCCATCCCTTCTAATACCACGCTGGGGGCTGATGATATCTAGAGTATAACATTGTCATCATCATTACATCATATACTTGATTATTCCTCACTGAGCTCTTGGGAAGCTTTTCAGTCGGTCCTCAGTCTCTCAAAACTGACCAGACAAGAAAAAAATCAGGTTATGTTAAAAGTGGAAGAAGGTTTTCCAGTTAGGTAATCAAAAGGGTTTCAGATGGAAGAATAATGTTCAAGATACAATCACAAGAAGGTTTTAAGGAAAAACAGAGTCTGACGGAGATGGATAAACCAAAATATGCACTAAATAGACAGAGATGTCTGATACAAGTGATGACAGTTAGAAATGTAAAATAAATGCTCAGTAGCATCTTCCTTTCTAATTAACAATAAGCAAAACAATAATGAATAAAGAAATAATCCAGTCACTGGAAATAAAATGTTCCAACAATTACCTCACTTGAGTTTTCCTCTTGCTGAAAGTGAGAATGTAACAAGGACAATTACAGCAAAACTCATTTACTTCTATGGCCATGACAAAATGTGCTTTTGCATGGCTGCATTTCACTTCATTTGAGAGTTCAAGCTGATATGTTAAGAGGATCTTTTCGTTGTCTTTTTCAGAACCCACTGTGGGGGGGGGGATTTTATATCTAAAAATTGTATGTGCAGAGATTTGTGGATTTAATAACCTCCCGCTTTAAAGCCGATGAATGCTGATGAGAGCGAGCTGAAAAAAAGAATAAAAGGACGTGCTGGAAAATAAAATTAATGTTTACTGAACTAACATGTTAATGTTAGATCAAGTTATTTCACTTCATTAATCAGCTTCTTCTACTCACCATCTACCAGTGAGTAAATGCACAGCTGTATACATCACCCAAATAAGTGTTCCCTACTTACCTTAATCTTCTTTCTTACTCGTTTCTTTCTCTTACCGCTCCTCTGTTACATTTTAAAACAACTCCTGAGAATCAGCTTCATTAGATAAAGAAATCCTTTGTTTGCTTTAATTAAAAAACGTTAAGAAAAAGACAGAACTTCTGGGGGCAGCGGGGTGGAGAGTATTTTTCTACAGCTTTGGTTTAGGCACACTGATGCTTTTGGCCACTCTGGAAGGAAGAGTTTTAATAGCCAGAAGGAGAAATAGAGACAGGAAGACAGAAAATGACAGAATGAGAATGAAAAATGGAGGGTTTTGGCAAATGACACTGTTTAACAGGGCTGCTCAGATCCAAACACAGCACCGGCCAGTGATTGGTCGGTTGCAGTTAGGTCTTGGCACAGGCTGTGGCGACAGCTGCTTGGAAATGATGGAAACCCCTGAGAAGGAAAGCGCGACAACAATCCAGAACTGCTGTGAAATTCTGTTGTCCCCGTCCGTTTTCCCAACACAGGGTTAGGGTTAGGGTTACAACGGAACAACGCAGAATGAAAAACAGGAGACTGCAACAGGAAATGATACATATTGCTAAATGAACATGTAATAGTTTGATGCTTACGATCTTAAGTTCTCCGCTGAGGATTGTTTGTGGACTTGTTTCATTTCACGCCTTCCACTCAATCCAGTGGGACGTTTTATAAAGAGCTTAAAACCCCCAAAAGGAAATGGAGGCGTGTTTGTTATTAATGCTCCTCGTGAAAAGAAACTAATTCACACCGATTAAAATGAGCTTATTTATAATCAAGTTGTTTTGTGTAAATAGGTCTTGCATGTTGAGACCATAATCAATTTGGTAATTACTGAAAAGTTTCTTTTTAATGTAAATCTCTCTTCTAACATGGTGGGCTTTTACCCAGCGGACATCCAGATGGTGGTTTAACTATTCAATCAACAGCCTTCTCGCTAACAAAACTGTGTAAATATGAGAGTTGTAGTAGAAATGCAAAATGCACAAAAGGAAAAAAAAACACATCATACCAAATTCTTACCAATTAGTGGAAATCTAGTTTCAGTTTCTATCCTCAGTCTGGACATAAAACAGTTAAATGGTCAAATATGTTTCCAGTTTCAACTGGAATCACCATGAATTCGTTACTCAAGACAAACATCTGCACGCTGAAACAGAAACATTTTGGAAATGTTTTCATGTCAAAATGTTTTAATTAGTTTGCAGTTTTATCCTCGATCCTGTGACATTCTCTTTTTAGTTTTCCAGACTTAGTTTGATAGATCGCCAAGCCCTCGCTGTGTTTTCTCACCCTTCTTGAAGTTTCGGACTCTCAGATTTGGAAAGGTTCCAGGTGAGTGCTAAATGTCTGCGTCAACTCTGATTATTTTGAGGGAAAACTTGTCGCACAAAGTTTCAGAACTTGTTCAAATTTTCAGCACTTAACATGAATAAAGTGAGAACACTCACAGATGGTCTGAGACATTTTGGACACTCCTTATTATCTGTAATTTATCGCCATCAGTTGCAGCACAGTGAGGTCCAGGCTTTGGCTTTTTAGAAGAAATAGACACTAGTGTTTAAACCATCCTGCAGAGGAAATAACAACCTCCGTCCGCACACAAACACTCCTCATACACACTGGTATTTCTTTAGTTTTCTTACATTCAGCTCTGACATTCCACCTTTCAGACTGTAACTCTATGGGGGTGTTTGTATCTGACTGTCAAGTCATGATGTGGTCAGTAAAGAACAGGCGATGGCAGCAGCTGAGATGGCTTGTGATGTGGAACAGTGACCAGCAGGTGACAGCTCGTTAAAACCATGTCCAAAAAAATCTAGTATTGATTTCCTGTTGGGAGGAATTTTACACCCTAGTTCTTCACATGATTCCCAAGTTTTGAGACCAAAACTAATTATTGCTGAGTTCATCTGCATTTCCTCCCCCTCAGTGAGTGAACACTTTATTCACTGTCTGCAGGTTTACATGGTTCTCTTGTCTGCATGTTGTTATGAGTGGCATATGGCTCGTTTTCTGTAAAATGTCAGACTGTGAGTGAGTCAGCCATGGCAGGTGCGTGGGACCGACACATACTGTAAATCTCTAGTTAACAGCAACATCCAGTTAAAGGGGAGCTTCACCATACAGGTGTAAATATGTTTGGAGAGAAAATACTCTCCACACAAATAAGTCTAGTTCTCCGACCTTCATGACCCATAAACACTGATGCAAACTCTAATACAGCAAGTGGATGTTCTTCCCTTCAGAACCAGCAGATTCAGTGTGGAGAAGGTGACAGAAAGCTGCCTCGCCTGCTCCATCAGGCTGCGGCTGCAGGTCGTTAGTGGAAAACAAACCTTCACTCATCTTTACTGAGAAATACTAAAGAAAAGAAAATCATTCTAAATCTTCAGCTCACACAAGTACCTGCCTACACGGCCAGACATATTCATAACGAGCTCATAGCTCGTTATGAATATGTCTCATTATGATGTTGAAATGTAAAGACAGTCAGGTTCATGAAGTATGTTTCATGTGCTGATGAAGTCCTGATGTAGAAGTGGGTAGTCTTGCTTTAAGACATGTGATCTGACTCCCTCTCAACTCTTTCTCTCCCTCTCTTTTCCAGCTGGGCTTACATTGTAACACACACACGCGCGCACGTTCACTCACACTCGCTCTGCCTGCCCGATACAGACTCTCTACTTACAGCGTTGAAGGGAGGACTGAGGCTCACACTCTCAGCACCGCTTCTCAATGGGGGGATGCAGCCAAGAGCAGACAGAGCGGTCATTCCACTGGAGCCTTCCGCTGCACGCGTGAGAGCGAGACGACAAGTGAGGAGGGTAAACTAACCCCCCCCCCACCACCACCACCACCCTCCTTTTTTATCCATCTCAACATAAGGAGTTTTACTGACGGTGAAGAGATACGGAAAAGAAGGAGAGAAGACCTGCACAAATGTAGCTGGTACAGCCGTGACATAATCAGCCTCCCATCCCTCACATCCTGGCCAGTTTGTGACACACACCCTCCTGGGTGTTTTGCTTTTGGTGACTGTTTGCATTGGGAAGGATTTCAGAAGAACCTGAGCACAGCAGACATCCTGAGGAGGGAACAAAAGGAGAAAGAAGAGCTTTTCAGTCCCTTCATTTTTTCCAGAGTGGTTGGCTTACCTGGTTGGTAGAATTTCAAGCAGAAATCCCTGGCTTCACAGAATGGATAGAATTAAGAGAGAGGAGTGAATCTGCTGAGGAGAAACCAGCAGGCGGGGATTCTGACTGAGCTTCTTTCCTTCTGAATACACAGCTCAGGTAAGGATGTGGGACATTTGAGAAAACAGCTGATGGAAAACACATTTAATAATCTATCATTCCAAAATGAACTCATGTAACTCTTAGACTACGTGACGATTCTTCTTGGATTGCAGTTTCAACACCTTATTAAGTATTAAGTTGAGATTTTAAAGGATGGAAGCTTATTCTGATTGACTTTCCCCTTCTTGTTAAACAACCACAGAGTGCTTGTTTTTAGGAGTCATGGCTGAAGTTGTGTCCGCAGCAGGTGACATGCAGCCTACCAGATCTAAAGCTCCTCTTATTTTGTTAGAGATTTGTTGCACGCAGGTGCATAAGTGTGTTACGTGCCTGCAGGTGCACCTGATGTTTCCACTCCGACTGCATTTACGTTCTCCCGCTAGACTTGGCAGGGAAGCCTGTTGTCTGTTCTCTATAACTGCAATCGCGAGACTGAGTTTTTTTGTTTTTTTACATTTTGAAAGAAAGAAGGCTTAGTATTAAAAAACACCCCAAACCACCTTTTGGTCTTTGAATCGATTTCCCCTAAAGAAAAGAAAAAAAAAAGATTTTTGTTGTGATTTGAAGCGCCTTCAGCTCTGGAGATAATCAGCTTGTTTCAACCACATTTTGTTTTTCAGAGCATCTTCAGATTAGTGTCAGATTCTCTGTGGAATCAAGGTACAATTAACTATGCAAGCGCAGCGCTTCTTTTGAATACACTGTGCAAATCCTGCCTGGTGAGAACATAATGTGTGGTTAAAGAAGAAAAAAGGAGAAAAACAAGTCTCTGTGCCTCAGAACTCTACATCTGGGTGGGTTTAACGAGGGGGTGAGGATACTCTGCTTTACTTTCAAAATTCTATACTTCATTTTCATTGTTTATTGATGATTCCCAGTATCACACAGGGCACAGAAAACCTTGTTAACATTTACTGATCTAATACTTTTAATCTCAGTCTTTCAAAACAATAAAAAGGATCAACTTTAGTTCTCTTTGAATGTAACTTATTAAATAAGACCTGCTTGCATATCACTTCTCGCAGAAAGTTTAAATACCTGTGACTGTAGAGTCCTTAATTTTATGCATTAAGATTTAGCATAAATAATAATAACTAAAAAAAACAACTTTTGCAGTTTTAACAAGCTGAGGTCAAAGGCCTGTGTTTTTGGAAATGACAGATCATTTTTAGATAAATCATGTTTCAAGAAAATCATTTTAAAATAAAATGTAAAATTTAAAGAGGGCCTTAAAATATGGCATCAGTCTCAGTGAATATAATAAAAGATGTAGCAAAAAGCACGAGGAACTCTGTGTATGACACATTTTTGGGATGATGTAGGGAGATTGTCTGCAAACTTCCCACCTTAGAGCTCATTAACAACATCTGGGAAGGAGGAGATTCTCATTATTCAACGGGGATAAATATGTGTTTCCATATGCTGGCTCTCACCAGCAGTTAGACTGTTTCTAAACTAATTCACAAAAATAATCTCTGCGTTTAGAAGTTGATCTGGTCATTATTAGGTTTCGTAACCACCCACACATTTTCACAAAATCACAGATCATTATATTTTTATTTTAATGTGTAGCTTATTGCTTTTAATCTCTGCATTTAACACTCTTTAAAACAAGTTGGAAAAGATTAACATTGCATCTGACCTCTGGTTTGATTCTTTGTTCCTGCAGGGGTTGGAGTGGGGGGGGGGGGGGGGGGGGGGGGGGGGGGGGGGGGGGGGGTAGTTTGAAGCATCTGTGTTCACTTTTTCTTTCCATACAAGATGTAGCTCTAAATAAAACACCACTGGTGATACATAAATATAAGTATTTGTTTCAAATATCCTTTTTATGTAGGATAATAATTCTACTCTGGCATGAATATGTAAGATCTTTGTAAAGCAGTTCTGATGCTTCTCTGTTGTGTACCCCCCCCTCCCACACTCCTTACTGCAGACTCAGCCTTACCATGTCCTGGCTGTTGGTCATGTGGATTAGCCTTGGCTTCCTGCTACTGTGCCAGGCCACACTGTACCAGACCATCCAGCAGCACCACGTGGCCCGGCCAGGTCAAACTGACATCCTCACCTTGGGTATGTATATGCACCTCTTTTGTCTGAGTGCAGCTCACAGCACTATGTTGATGCTTGAGATGTTGCGCCCTCTGTTTATCTTGTCATTTGTGGCTGTATGAAGCAAAAAAAACTTTTTCAGAATGTCAGAGTTTTCCACTGATTCACAATGTAGAATGAATGAAGGTAAAGAAGCTGTTAATGGTACATCTTCTTCCATGTTAGGTGCCTTTGACTTTTAGTGGATGAGATTTTTATGCTTCAGCAGAGTTGCATGCTTCTGTTTAGATCTTAAGATAAATGTCCTGTTGGGAACTGGGACATGACTCAACCGCATGGCACTGAATTCTTGACTAGTACACCCTGAATCTAGCTGGCATACCATTACAAGTAAGACAAGCTATTGGCAGCAATCTATATTCCTGTGCTAGAGCTTTGATCACTGTAGCTTAGATTGAAGTGACAATTATATTTTCCTCTTTTGCTCTAGAAATTCTCAGCAATTAAGCTTGACGCCTTCTGCACTGTAAGGCTAAAGGGGAGGGTAGACACGGAGGCGGATCTAATTCTCTGATTATAGAAAAAGCTTACTAGAATAGTCTATGGTGCATGTGGGAGTGTTACAAGGAAGGGAAATGTTTTTTTTAGAGCAAAGCAAATGCTATCCTTAAGCCTTTAACAATGAGTGTTACTTCCACGCTGAACCCTCACGCAGAGTGGGGCTTTCTCTGTATGCCAAGCGGCTGTTAAACATTGATGCTGTCTTGTGCTGGTTCCCTTTGTGTGTGTTGCATTGCCAAGTAAAAAAGACAGTAATTGAAGCACAGCAAAAGGGAAGGGAAAAAAAATCAGCCCTGAATTTTCTATGCTTGTGAACAATTGGCTTACTTTAGTTCTGGAACAGCTGACACATGAAAATCTGAGCTATGATAGATGGAAGGTTCTCAAAGTATTCCAGCTTGGTTAATTGGAGCAAGAAGTAAGGGATGAGCAACAGAGTTTGGAATAAATTTTTAAAGGGTGACTTCCATTTTTTTGTCTGGTTGACAAGTCAAGCTTGGTGCCAAAGATGTACAAGCAAGTGCAAGGCTCAGTAAGTGTCTTTTTTGAATAATGCAGTGAACCCAAAGGGGGGACAAGGAAGGAAAGAGTTTTGCACTCCCCCCTTCTTCAACCCCTCATCGTTGTATATCTAAAAAAAGTCATGCAACTAAAAGATGATGATGGGCTGGTGTTCAAAAAGGTTTTCTGTCAGACAGATTAACTTACACTCTTAAAGCTTAAGTGTCGCTGGGCACAGATAAGAACACACTTACACATTTACATCAGGCCATTATGGTGTGGCCTTTTCATGGGTCCTCAGGGAATACAAGAACTGGATGTGAGCTTTAATTGTACAGAAGGTAAAACCAAGTTCTTTTAGCTTAAAAGGCGGAATGTCAATATTTGGATGTTATTTACATTATTCCATGGTTTACAGTACAAAGAAGATTGATCTAGATGCAAAAGTTACATAAGTTTAACATTTCTGTTTAGTTAAAGCTAACTATGGGCAGCCATAATTGGTTCTGACAATTATGATCTGAAGTTACAATACTTTACAATCCTGAATCAATGAGTTTCCTTGGACCAACGGTTTGCCATATGTCCATTAGGAGGGAAACACACTCGATCATTTTGCTGTTTTATCCCTGTGCAATATGCTGCATATCACATATTTAAGAGGATTAAACTGAAATCAATCTTATTTGGCTTTAAAGTGGCCTTATAGATTTATCAAGAACTTTTGTCTCAGAGTTGAAATGCAATGATAAATATATGAATTAGAATTGATTTTATAACTGAGGAAGCTCTCTGGTTTCATTGAGTCCAGAGGCTTCAACTATATATAGCTACGAGTATGTAGGACAAGGCAAAAAAAAAACAAAAAAAACAAAACAAACTGTGGTTTTGAAATATCCACCAAGTTTTATGGTTTGCTTATTTTAAGAACCCGAGAAGTGTTTCTGGATATTTAAATATTGCTGTGATGCATTTTCTGCTATAGTGGAAGTTTCTTCAGCTGCCTGATCTGATGCACTAAGCATTAGCTAATGCTGTTCATTTAATAACCTAAAGAATGACTGATGATAAAATATTAGGGGAAACTGCTTTCATGTGTATGCAGATTGTCATGTGGAATGTTTCAAAAGACGCTTTGGGGTTTGGATTTCTTCCCAGAAAACAAGCTTTTGTAGAACTCAGAAAACAGCCTGGAGGACTGTCTGAGAGACAAAGTGGTCCGAAAACTAACACCTATCCAACATCGACGAAAATAAACACAGAAGGGGATCTATAAAGAGGAAGTGTAGGCTGAGTTGTCTTCCTCATTTCATCTGACATTGTTTGGGAAATCGGCAGCTGTAAAGTAACAGCGCATTCTTTAAAGAAGAAGTCGAGTTTAAAACAAAATGTTCTGTTTCGAGCCGCTTTCATCAAGAAATTGATGTGGTCGCTGCAACTGAGTAACAAGTTGCACGGCTGCATTGCCAGCTGCTCAGAAAGTGGCTCCACTTTCTGCTCTTCCCATGAGCCTCAGTTTCACAAAGTCCCCTCCACCCCACCCACGTCCTGCTTGTGCAGCTGAAGATTGATGGTGTCCTGATTCTGGGCAGCCAATTCTGGTCTCTCAAGAAATAATCCACTACATTGACAGATGAGCTGAATGTGACATGACATAAACAAGCCCGGCTATGCACTCTCCCCCACCTGCCAACACTGAGCAGAAGCGCTGACTGCCAATGCTGCTGCATATACTGGTCTTGACTCTTCACTGCACAAACTGGACTCTGTCAAGAGTAAATAATGGTGTAACTGCTGTATCCTGTCCACACCTAACTGTAAGAAATTTATGCAGACTATGCAGAGCATCTCCTAGTAATAAAATTTAAGTGTTCCCGGATGTGTGTTTTTCCATGTTATGCCATTAAGTTATACTTAGCTACTATTATATTTATTTACCCCTCGTTCAATAAATATAGTCCATATTATCTCAAAGCCCAGAGGTGCTGTGTGAATCTAACAGCATTTAGGCTGCTGCTTTGTTCATTATGAGTCAGTCAGGGTCATATAGGCAAGCTTCAGATCTAATCTAATGCAAGAGGCAATTCTGGGACTAATCTCATCCTGTTTCATATTGCAAATCTATTGTTGAAGTTTGTTTGGCCGTTTCATGTCAGTCTAGTACAGTGTAGATAAAATGTGATGAGATCATTTATTTGTCATTTTCAAGTATATAAGATGTGATTGAAAGGATCAGGTCACTGAAGACTCAACAGCCCAGGGAATTAAGCTGTTATACATTTTAGTTGTTTTTGACCCTTTTTCCAAATGACAGGTAGATCAATTTTTTTTTTTTTTTTTTGCTAGTTTGGTGGTATTGACAGCACAATGATGTGCACACCTCAAATTTTTTTTCGCCGGCCTTCTGTTTTAATCTGCAAGGAGGTGTGATCAGTCTTTTTTCTAGAATCCATAAGCAGCTCATTCGTTTTCTGTTTATGTTAAACAGAGACAGATTGTTGTTTCCAAACCGGCTCACCAGCTGTTTTATGTTAGTTCTGTGAAACGTTTTATAATTTTTGCTGATGAGTCCTGCACATTCAATGACACGGTTTGTGCTTTATTTAGTAGTATAGTCATATGTTGGCCGATTGGAGAGCAAAGGACTGAATACACATCCCTGTGGTGCTCCTGTGCTCATGATGTTGGAGCATGATGCGTTACTCCCACCAATAATTGAACTTTTATCTTTCTCACAGGAAGTATTACTCTGCATCTCATGTGAATCAATACAGAACAAATTTCAGGTCCTGTTTAGTCTTTAACATATTATTATTTAACAATTATTTTATAAAATAAAACAATTACAGCTTATAATTAACTCTACGGGGACGCCGTCATCGTCGACGATGCCAGGGACCTTGTTGTGTTTAATCGAACATAGCTTCCGAACCATAAAAGATAGAAACTTACTCCCCCCCCTCTAAATTGGGAGAATCCAAGCTTTCAGACGGTAGTTCCGGCATCGCTCTAGCCCATTCACAAGGGATACAGTGTCGTGTCAAAGTCGGTGTTCCAATCAGAGCCTTTGTCTTTTGCGCATGACGCGCGGTTGTCAAATTTTTTTTTTCTTATTCATCGATATTTAGTGTGGGTTTTTCTTGAATAAAGTGTGATATTCTAATTTTCGCCTAATTTTTTTTTGTATTTTTTATTCTAATACTCTTTATTTCAAGCAAAGGAGCCTCGTTTACACAGCAGTTTATGATATTTCAATTCAAAATAAAAAAACAAGGTATAGGACATTATGGGGCATTGAAAGGTGGTGTTTTAGTAGCATTTAAACAAAAAAAGTCAAAAGTTTATTTCTCCAAAAAACCCTTGGTCCCCAGAGGGTTAATGTCAGTTTAGATGTGAGTTGCATTAATACACTGAGTGTCATAGATTTAAATGCAACAACGTATGATACAGCTGAATAACCTGCAGCAGTTCTGCTGTTTTTTTTATCCAATGATTTGAAATGTGCAGTTACAGTCTAATCCCAGATGATTAAAATGCATCCTAATGACCTTATTGTTCAATGTGCTATAATGCTTCCTAAGTGTTAGGAACTCTTTGATGTGAAAAAAACCATGTAATTATTTTGATAAGCCATGATTCATCACATCGTCAAAAGGCAAAAACAGTGTGAACATAAGCTCGGATGAGTTTGGTAATTTAAGAAAAAAAAAATATGCCTCATTTCAAGAGTACATAATCTCAGACGTTTTCGTAGAAGCTGAGGATAGATGTTTTCCAATGTTAAATCTAAAAAAAAAAAAAAAAAGTTAAATAGATACTAAACTTGAACCAGGAAGATTGTTGTTTTTTTGTAAATGAGGACGGGGTAGAAGTCTTGAAGCCACATATGGTTACAGCACGATTTCTTTTTTCCTTCCCTGAGTGAATGGCTGGTTCACGAAATGTATGATTCTTCTGGGTATTGTTTGAAAAAAGCTGAGAAATTAACTTCACTCACTTACAAACTAAATGCACCCACACTTTTCAACTTGGAACTCATTTCCATAGCTGTCAGACTTCTCATTATAGTAGCTCAGAGTTACTTGCAGAACCGAGGTAGGGAACACTTTACTCCCCCCCCCCCACAATCATCTTCAAAGAGGCAATTCTTCCTCTTGAAGGAGAAGGAAGTTTTATAAAGAATGAACGTCTGCTCCGTCTACCAGAGTCCACATAAACATCTTTTCAAATGGGCTCTCTCTTCTGTTTTTGTTTTGCAATTAAATCGGCCTTATTTATGTCCTCATTAAACTATGAGGAATAATTAGTGTGAAAATTGATGGTGAAAGGAAATTCAATTTAATAATGGTTCTTCGAATAAGTGAGACCTTCGTTGTGTTTTTGTAAGGTGGATGGAAAAGAAATCTCCAAGCTAAACTCTGACTATGCACATGTTCATATACACATAAACACCTATTCATGCATGTATATTTGTATCAACTACATTTGTATTTATTGTGTAAAAATACAAATTTAACAGCTAAATTGAACACCGGGTGATAAAAATCCTAGATTAGAAATAATGTAGATTTGATTATAAAACATTTATTTGCTAAGAATGCGATCTTCAGACGCTGCTGTTTGCTTACAACATAATTTAAATCCTATAATCTACCTCCACATGGGATTATGCTGTGAAAACTGCTGGTTTAAGTGGAGAGCTTATCAGTGATGTGTCTTTATCACACAGCATGCCCTTCAAGGTAACGAAAGCAACCCTTTTAAAAACCAGGCAATAACTGCCTGATCATCCAGCTACTGAGCAGCACCCTCTTCACATCAAACCTCTCTTGGCCCCCAACTCTTCACCCAACTACCCTATTCGACCCCCTCCCCCCATCCCCTCGTCTCAATCGGCCCCTCAGACTATTTGTCATGGATCAGATGAGACAATTTGTTATGGATTAGTGCACCTAAATGTCTGTGTGATAGTGGAAGCAGTCACTGGAAAAGCTTTGGAATCCTATTACTCTGCCTTTTATGGCCGGCAATACAAGAGAAAGGAGTGGAAGATGAATTGGTGCTTTCTGTGGCCAGAGAACTATTCCTTGATTTTTTTCACGCAATCAGATATTCACTTAAAAGTGAGTTTAATGCTGTGTCTAGAGAGGAAAAGACACCAAGACTGGTATGTATTTGTTCCCAATTCATCACTTATGTCAACACAATTAATTGATTACTTATGAAGTCCTGATATTTATGTTATACATAAAGGAAAAGTGGTGATGTCACTGTGTATTGCACGATGTATTGTATTCTGGGAACCTATGGGCACTTTAGCCAGACGTGTCAGTAAAAAGAAGCTGCATAACACAAAAAGAAGAAGTGTGATAAGTAGTTAAAGGATGAGATTCTGACTAAAGAGTGTACCAAACATGTTACAACAGGATGTGTAATAAAAACATTGGGCAGTGCTTATGTGGTCTTCTGTGATCTGAATCCCATTAAACATCTGTTGAAGGAGCTGAAACATGTAGTCTGAAGAAGGAATCCTCCGAACCTGAAACAGTTGGAGCAGTTTTCCTACATGTAGTGAGACAAAATACTTGTCTTCAGGTGCAAAAGTCACATTGAGAATTACAGAAATCACTTAACTGCAGTGAACGCCTCAAAAGGTTGTGCAAGAAAATGTTACATTAAGGGTATTTAATTAAGGGTATTTGTCAAGGAAAGTTTCATTAGTTAGTTCATTGTTTTATATCTATTCCGCTGAACCACAATTCAAAAGATATGTCGGATTTAAAACATTTTTATTATCTATTATTATTTTTGTCAGTTTCAAATTATTTTAGTGTTTTTTTTTTCTTTAACAGAAGGGTTCCAACAATTTCATCCATGTGTGTAGCTTGCTTGCATTAATGAAGCAGAGAAACACATCACTGAGTGATTGTGATGCAAAAGAGCTACTCTGTGGCATCGTTTAAGACCACTGCGGGAGGACAAATGTTACCCATTCACTATTTTGTTTGCAGAGGGCTCAATTTGCCTTTGCAATTCATTTCCGCAAATGGCAGCCAAATTAACTTGTTTTCAACTTTTTTTCTAAACCTTTTTAGGTGGATATGTAAAACATCCACTATTTTGAGTGTGAACAGAGTAGTGAAGACAAGCAAAACTTGCTAATTTTGCTGTACACAAGTTTATCACTCTTGTATTCCTTTTTCCTCTGTTTAAATAGATTTATTTTAAAGACTACGGACATCAGCAAGGTTCGAGCATTGCATTCTTATTGTCTCCCTGCTAAATTGATCAGTTTTCTTCCACTGATAGTTCATGCTCTCAAACATTTCTTGTTAAATATTTGTATTCCCATTTTAAAGCAAACAATACAAAGAGAAGTAACTGACTCTGCAGTATCCCTCTGCTCAGCGGAGCTATATGATGTTTTTCAACTCATTTTTCTGGTTTCCTAGCTTTGCAACTTTGCTACTCGTGTTCCTTCCCGGGGCTTTCATAGTGTTGTTTCAGCAGTAGTAGGCAGCAGTTTTTATTGTACACTGCCTGTAGCACCAAAAAGCCGACAAGCAATATTTGTTAGCAGCCAACAAACATAATGTAAAACTTGACAGCTAAAGAATAAGATATTTCACTATGCTGGATGTTGAAAAACATTTCATTTTAGCTCTTTCTATAAAGATTGTTTTTGCGCTTCTAATAACACAAGATTTTAAATGCATATATTGAGTTTGGGCTGCCAAGGTGACTTGCTTTCTCACTCCAGTCCAGGGAATCACTCAGTCAAACCCCTGACAGGGAACAAGAATGGATTATGGGGTTTGGAATTATGGAAACAGAAATCCTCTTGCTTGAATATGTCCCAGCTTGTCAAATAAATGATTGAATGTCTGTCTAAATTTTCCTGCCGGAGTGCTCTGTCAGCATTAGCCGAGGTCTATTTGTCTTGTCTGATGTGTCTGAATGAATCTGTGCCTGGACGGCCGCGTATTGTCTTATCACAGCCTTATCTGACAGCAGACGCTCTAATAATGGAAGTTAGGTTGAGATGTCACAGCTAACTGTTTGTCACAACGCAGTTAGACAGAAGGCGACATGTGATATGGACACAGCCAAATGCCTCGATAAACAGACAGGAGATCTTATTTGAATTTGCTTCGACCACCGTGTTGTAGAGCTCTCTCACTGCTATGTGCCTCGCGTTAAACATGCCAGTCTCTTCCACTGTACACTGAGAACCATGATGGACTGTTGAAAATGTAGGGGGACAATTAGTATCCCCAGGCTCAGCTGTGTGTCTTCATTTGCCCCAGTATCTCCAGCACATGTCAGGCTCACTGAATGTAGCTCAATGCACTAGTGCCTGTTGGGCAGGAAAGTGAGAGAATGAAGGATGAGGTGGCACCTGCATGTGTCTGTCTGTAGCCTAATGACCCAGGGAGCTTTGCCTTTTGCACTGTCTTTCTTTTTTTCATGAACACTCTTTTAATGTGTGCTCATCATGCTCCAGACATCTTAATTGTCGATTAGCTAACCCTCATTATCTCCTATTCTGATCGTACAGTGTTCTCACACTCACAAATTGCCCTATATTTCAGTTTTCACAGTTGCATTCTCTCAAGTTTGCAGGCTTTTTTCAAGGAAATATCATTTTGTATCTGAGGCAGCATGGGCAGGGATTTTCTCTTCCTCATCTGACATCCCAGAGGTTTAAGTGCTATGAAATACTAAGCTTTTCCAACATAAAGACCTTTTGACCTCCCTTCTCTGAGTTTAGAGAGTTGGGGTATGAATGTGGATTAAAGGCCTCTCTAAAGACTTTTTCTATCTTTTCTTCCAAAAGACATCAACAGCAGGAGGATCATGTCATATAGGTGAACAAAATGAGACCCTAATTGGAAAAGATCTCATTGAACTGAATAGTTTCTGATGCCATCTTTGATGTTAAAGATTTTGTCCATCCTTGTGAATTCCAGACTTTTCTAAAAATAATAATGCAAGTGCTTTAATTAATGGCATTCATTATATTTTATGATGTATTTTTTCCTTTGTGCACTATTAAAGATGATATTAAAGGTCTGAGAACCCATTCTTCTTGCTTAAAGAGACCATTTCATAAACATTTCATGACTTTGTGGTTATTTCTTAAGTATTAACAAGTAATATGAAAAATTTTATATCTAAAAAATGTCAGGAAACACTTATTAACAGACCTTTCAATCTGTCTGCGTTAAAATTCGGGTGGTTCCGGCTACTTCCGTTAGACTATTTCGTCAGGCCTCGGCAGAAGCTCGTTCATATTCATTATTCAAATTTGCTGGACTCTGATTGGCTAACAAACTAGTCTATGAGAGCAAGGTACACTGTTTCTTGCCCCACTGTGCATGGTAACATCAGACGTCGTGTCTTCCTGTTTGCTACATCTTATGCTAACAGCTTTTAGCTAGCAGCATGCTAGGCGTGGTTTTAACTGCAGGAGCTGATGAATACTAACGAACAAAGGAGTCGTGATGAAACAGATACAGGCCGTTAGAACTCGGGAGAACTCGGGTTTTATCACCACCTGCGTAGTTTGAGAGATTAAAACTGAAAGAGAAGTTGTTGACCTGTTTTCACCCACTATGAAGGTAAGAACACCTGTGGAGCTAAAATATTCAACACAAACCTCAGAAAAACTGTTTTTAATGGAAGGGACTCTTTAAAAACAAGGATATAGCTTTTATTTTGGTCAGTGCTTAATTAAAATTTGCAAAGTACAATCTGAACTTCATCCTTTTTGCCCTGTGATGGTGACCTGTTAAGGTGTAACCACACTTCTCTCCCAATGACCACTGGAGATAGACACCAGCTTCCAGGGACCCTGAAAAGAAATAAGTAGTCCAAATAATGACAGACTGACTTTATCTTTTTACCTTATACAAATAAAAGTATATTTTTTTAACATTGCAACACTTTGTTTTGCCATCCAGCCACCCATAAATTCACATATATATACGTACATGTTCTGTACATGTTAATGTCTGTGCATAG
The DNA here is from genome assembly GCA_006937955.1 of Pachypanchax playfairii. Lineage (NCBI taxonomy): Eukaryota > Metazoa > Chordata > Actinopteri > Cyprinodontiformes > Aplocheilidae > Pachypanchax > Pachypanchax playfairii. The sequence continues at coordinate 134,295 of SSNP01000372.1, read as the reverse complement.
CTGTAACCTACTATATCCAATAGTCTTTGGGTAACAGGTGGGTTACAGTCCCACCAGACCATAAACCACTAGCAGAATTCAGACACACACTCACACCTTGGCTCTATTTAGAGTGATCGATGAGCCTAAAATGTATATTTTGTCATGTATAGGGAATACATTCAAATTTTATGAAGTTTTAATTTATAGTCGTTCCCATTTTAACCTTTTATAACATTTTTTTAATAGAGAAACAAAAAGATTAAACACTTTCAGATTATTGTTTTATTGTAAATAATTGACCTTGCCTTCATACTTATCAGTACTGCTAAAAGTTATACATTTTTAAAATCCCAACACAACAAGATGAATACAAATCAAAACAATAAACTGTGAAAAAGAGGCTGACTGGATATCAACCCATCTATGTTCTATACCTGCTTGTTTTTGTGAAGAGTTATGGATGGCCAGTGCCTGTTTCCATTAGTCAAGAGGCAGGTTGCTACACACACTCACACACTAACACCTTAGGCCAATTTAGAGTCGCCAATTAACCCAACAGGCACATTTTGGGTCTGTGAGAGGAAGCAGTAGTCCTTAGAGAAAACCCACGCATGCAAACTCCATGTCGAAATGCTCTAGCAGGGTTTTTAACCCATGATCTTCTTGCTGCAAGGCAATGGCTCTACAAACTGTGCAACATTGCAGCCAAAACTGGATTTGTCAACAAAAACATTTCTAAATGATAACTAAGGGTCAATCCAGTCTAAAGCTGTGCCAGCGATGTCTCCTCAGTCTGAAGTAGCACCTTGTTACCCACAATATCAAAAGCTGAGTTTAGATCCAGGGTCACTGACCTGCATTAACAGTTAAAAACAAATCTAAAAACTAAGTGATTATGTCTTTAACCATTGTGCTAAAAGAGGATAAAAGGCCTTTCAGATGTAGAAAATGGAAAACGAGGCCAGATAATGTCCATGAAAACTCTTCTTACACAAACACTTTAATTAACACATTTATTGATTTATCCAAGGTACATACTTGAATGAAGAGGCTACCCTAATTTTAATGGGTAAAATGCTATCTTAAACTTTCTGGCAATGCTCATTAAAAGAGCTAGCAAGAGAATCCACATCATTATCAAGTTAAAAGCTGAATAAAATATACCAGCAGAGCATTTAGTTGCAATCAGAAAACTAATTGTACAGTAGGTTTTACACAATTTAAGATCAAGAGACAGACTTAAATAAACAATGGTGATCAGAAATAAAAAAAATCATCCATACATTTTCTAAACTTGCTTCTTCCTTTTCAGGGTCGCAGGAGGCTGGTGCCGATCTCCAGCAGTCTTTGGGCGAGAGGCGGGGGACACCCTGGACAGGTCGCCAGTCCATCACAGGGCCACACATAGACAAACCTCTCAACACACGTGTTTGTAAATTAAGATTTAGAATCAAAGCGAGACCTCTATTATTTGGAGGCCCACAGATACAGTATGTTAAATAAAGTTGATTCCAATAAGGTAAAAAAACCTTCTTGCAAACAGATCAGAGTCATTGTTCAGTAGGGATGTGCAGATTGATACTAAAAGATTGATACCTCCGATTCCAGCTTTTTTTGTTTTGGAATCGATTATATGATTAAAATATTGATATTTTAGTAACTTTAAGTCAATATGTAGTTTGTCATTAACTGGAAAACTGTATAAATCCTGTTCAGTTGGTCGGAAATACTTCTTCTTCCGCCAAGCAAAGTGTGTGATGTTACAGTATAAAAGCAGAAGGATGCAGAGCGGCGCTGCTCACCTGTTGCTGCCGTCCACTTCCTGTCAGCCAGAATTAACACGGTAGAACAAACACCGTCATGTGTGGAGCAACTTTAGTGTCCCAAACAGTATCAATGCAGTATGTAACGTGTATGAAGACTGTTAGTTGTTCACCGGTAGCATGTTATGTGCTTTTACACTGGCAGGATAAATGGAGGAAGTCTATTGGGTGTACTATCAAAATAAAAGCACTAACTTCCAGTCGAGCGTTACAGATGGTGTGTGGAATATTAACTTTCCTTCTCCAAATGGATGCTGTAACTCAGTGTTCCTGTCCTTAAACTGACTGAACCAACACGTGGAAACACTAAACATTACAAAATAAATCCTTAGACAGAATATGAAGATGTCACGATCAGAGAGAGGAGAGGACGGATCAGGTGCTGAAGGGGGGGGAAACAGACATCTCTCCTGAAATCCTTCAGTGATCCAGTTAGGACAGAATGTGGAGTTGTTGAGACTTTTTGCACTATTTCTAAATTGGGGACAGTGAATTAAATCATCTGGTATGTAGATATTTATTTGTGGTAGTCAAATGAGAACAGCTGCCTTAAATACACTGATTTTAAAATGTAATTTTTTAAACAGAACATTTTTTAGTAAAGTATCGGATTGATATTGCTGATACTGGTCTGAAATTTACTTGGTATTGGATCGGAAAGAAAATTTGCGGTATCGCACATCACTGTTGTCCAGGTGTGAATTAAAATCTCTAAAATCTCTTGTTCTGGCCAAATTGCTAAATAATTAAAGCAGCAAAAAACTATTCCGCTTTTTCCAACTGTTGTAAGCAACTGTGTCTCAGACGGCCATTGCTTGAACCGGCTTTACAGATAACGATGGAGCATTTTGCTTATTATTATTATTGCACGATTATTATCAGTGCAGAAACAAAATAAAGAATCAGTCTTTGTTTGCTACTTTTTGCCAACAAAAAGCAAACTCCGGACACTAAGCACTGAATTTGCGAGGCTATTGTAGGACCATCGAAGGTGTCCAGAGTGACTAATATGAAGCTGAACATGTTTTTTGGTTTGTATCCACTTAGACAAGTTTCAAAACAGTAGCTTAAAGTTTTAAAAGTTATTTAGTGCTACTTTGAAGCACAATAAAAAGAGTTTCCTGAACCCACTTTAACAAACTGTATCAATAAGACCTGCATCCAATCAAAGACCATCTGTGTCCTGCTGCCTGGTTTCAGTCAGAAACAAAACATCTAGTCTACTCCAATAAATAAAATAATTCAAAAGGAATGGTTTGTTTGAAATATCGGGAGTGTTTGGTAGATGTCTGGGTTGGATTCTCCACCACAGCAAGCTGTGGAGACAGCAGCAGGTGGGCTCTAGACTTTACAGCCAAGAAAACAGGATAAAATACAGACTGACCCTGAATGCTGGAATGAACTGGCCTGAGGTAGCAACAACTAAAGTTATGTTCTTTCCCCTCAAATTAATAAACAGACATAATAGTAGTACAATTTAAAGAACAAGTGGTAAAGATCTAAGGAAACAAATTTTAAATACAGAGATCCAAAGTTGCAGCAAAGCTAAAACATATAGGTGCCATCTTGCCATGATCACAAGCTGAGCCCAGGAGTCTGATCCTCATAACAGATTTAGTTTCAGTCTCGGCAGATCTAAAGAAGCACAGCATGACACAGTGTTTCTCTGAACATAGAAAGAAAATCTCTAGCTAACTAAATGTATTTTAGCTTTTATTGTAACCTTCTGCCTCTGCCCTTGTGTTTAAATCTCAGAAAACCATGTCCTTTTCTCCTAGGTACAATCAAAATATCTGTCTTTTGAGAATCTAAAATGTTTTATGATACATTCAGTAAAGTTAGCAGAACTTTTTGTGTAAACCTGATGTCCAGCAAAGAAGTTGTCTGAGTTTCAGCACTCACAGTCGTCAAAGTCACCAGCATTGTCAAATCACTATCTTTGTCACTTTTGTCACACTGTTTTACCTTTATCTGCTGTCTAGTAGGAGGACATAAGGCAGAATCACCTTAATATGAAACATGGCTTCACTAGGTGTTGCTTCACAGCTTGTTTGGAAGCTACATGCTGTCAGGGGGGTCACTTCAGACCAGATCTCTGTGCAGCTAGCTGCACAGAGATAGTGATGTTATTACAATTTTGAATTATTCACATGAGAGAGCAGACAACAGTTTTTTTTCCCCTTTCAGGTATTCAACAAATGAGAAACTTCACCTACAGTTGCAGCTGGGGCAGGCTCGAGGGGCATGAACTCAAAGGAAAAGAAAAAAAAAATCTTGCGTCGTTGTATTTTAGTAAATTCACTAAAGAAACAAATGCTAAGACAGAGAGAGGAAAAAGGCAGAGATTTGGAAACCCATGAAAAAACATCCAAAACTTTTTTCCATCCATCTAAATTTGGGGAATTCAGATCACCTGAGCAACAACAGTCTGTTCTAAAGGGTTCTTTTACTTATAGTCACACCTTTGTCTTGTATTGAGATATACATTTTAAATGGAAGAAAATTGTGAAAATGGATGTTGAATCCTTTTGATGACCATAAAGCTTCCTTATTAGCATTTACTGATGACCTTATTAGCATGCTAAACTTTATATTCTCCCATCATTTTTACTCACCAGTCAAGCTGCTGCTTCACAGGACAAACTCTGCAATGTCAAATACATAATTGCTGTACTGTTTTACTTAAATTCCTCACCCTGTCTCCCCGGTGTATGTAAAATTCCTTCCATTGCATTAAAAACGTTTTTTTACAGTTTTTAATGCAATTAATTTAATGCAATTTAATGCAATTTACAACTTCTCTTTCAGTTTTAATCTCTCAAACTCTGCAGGTGGTGATAAAACCTGAGTTCTCCCGAGTTTGAACGGCCTGTATCTGTTTCATCACAACTCCTTTTCTCATTAGTATTCACCAGCTCCTGCAGTTAAATCCACGCCTAGCATGCTGCTGGCTAAAAGCTGTTAGCATAAGACGTAGCATGCTGCTGGCTAAAAGCTGTTAGCATAAAGACGTATCAAACCGGAAAATACGTGTTCTGTTACCTTGCGCAGTGGGTCAGGAAACAGTATACCTTGCTTTCATAGGCTAGTTTGTTAGCCAATCTGATTCCAGAAAATTTGCATAAGGAATGTTAATGAGTTGCAGTCCGAAGCCGGGTGAAGCAAGCCGAATCTTCACACAGATAGATTGAAAGGTCTGTTAATAAGTGTTTCCTCACGGTTTTTAGATATAAAATGTTTCATATTACAGGTTAATACTTAAAGAAGCCATTTCATACAAATTTCAGGACTTTGTAGTTATGTTTTAAGTATTAGCCAGTAATATAAAACATTTTATATCTAAAAAATGTCAGGAAACACTTATTAACATACCTTTCAATCTGTCTGCATTAAAATTCGGGTGGTTCCGGCTCCTTCCGTCAGGCTTTGTCAGCAGCTCGTTCATATTCATTATGTGAATATTCACTGGATTCTGATTGGCTAACAAACTAGCCTATGAGAGCAAGGTATACTGTTTCCTGCCCCGCTGCGCATGGGAACCACAGACGTTGTGTCTTCCTGTTTGCTACGTCTTATGCTACAGCTTTTAGCCAGCAGCATGCTAGGCGTGGATTTAACTGGAGTTGTGACGAAACAGAAACAGGCCCTTCGAACTCGGGACAACTTGTGTTTTTTCACCACCTACGTAGTTCTAGAGATAAAAACTGAAAGAGAAGTTGTTGACCTGTTTTCACACCCACTATGAAGGTAAGAACACCTGTGGAGCTAAAATATTCAACAGAAACCTCAGAAAAACATTTTTAATGGAAGGGCCTCTTCAAGAAATAACCTCGAAATCATGGAATATGTGTGAAATTACCTCTTTAAAGTTCTTCTCTTCCATTTATGCACTATTTGAATGTTCACTCTACTCCAGATGCTTGAGTATTCATGCCATTGTGAAGCGTACATTAAAATCTAGGCAGAACAATGTTTTCTACCATGTGAAATTTTTGTGTCACCAAAGTACACCAAACTGGATGGAGCAGGAGGGAATCATCAGTGGTCTCCATGGATAATTGACTACCTTGCCAATAGAACCCAGTATGTGACAATCCAGGCCTGTGTCTGAGGTGTTAGACTGTAGAATAGGGCCCCACAAGGAACCGTACTCACCCTTTTTTAGTAACGTTTTCAGCTTGTGTGGACAGATGTATCAGTGCCAACAAGACAAATGAGCGTTTGATAGGCTTCAGCAAAAAAGTCCCACCAGTTATAATGGTGAACATCCAGGGTCTGGAGGTTAAAATCCTAAATTAAATTCCAAAATGTGGAAATTTTCTTCCTTGCAAACCACTACTACCTGCTCCTCATTCGAATTTCATGCATTACGAATCTCTAAGCCCGTCGCTGCTTATGTTTTGGTTATTTACCGCCCTCCGGGAGGCAACATGGACATGGTGATACACTTGATGAATCAGCGTCGGAATTAAACTGGACTCCAAACAGTCCGCCTCCTTATATTTTTTTCCTTCTCTTTGAATTCTTGCTTGTATGTTCTCTCAATGTAAGTCGCTTTGGATAAAAGCGTCTGCTAAATGACAGTAGTAGTAGTAGTAGTAGTAGTTAAAATGGTGGAGGAGTACAAACACCTAGGTGTTCGTCTCAGCAACAAACTGAATTGGTCTACAAATACAATAGCACTGTACAAAAACAGCCAAAGGCTGAAATGCTTTGGGAAGATCAGGACCTTCCTTCAAACACCTTCTACAACACTGTGGCAGTGTCTGCTATCTTTTATACTGTGGTCTGCTGATGAGGTGTAATTGCAGAGAGACAAGGAGAAACTAAATAGACTGGTCAAGAGGGCCACATCTGTCATGGACTGTCCTCTGAAGTTCATCAAGCAGGTCTGAGAGGAGAGGATGTTCAAGCTGATATCCATCACGGACAACACATTCAACCCTCTGCGTGAGACTGTATGAGTACTGAGCAGCTGGTTCAGCAGTGGACTTTTACACCCATGGTGTAGGAAGGAGAGCTACCACAGTTCATTCTTACTGGCATCTATCAGACTCTACAATAGAGTCTAACATGGTTATTGTATCATCCCCCTTTTAATGAACATGCCACCTTTTTATAAATACTATTATTTATCTGCAGCTTCCTTGAACACTGTATATTTAACATTGTAATAACGGTAATAACATTTTTATTTGTGCATAATAAAGGTCTATTCTATTCTATTCTATTCTATTCTATTCTATTCTATTCTATTCTATTCTATTCTATTCTATTCTATAGCACCAGTTCTCTCTTAAGTTATAGTAATATAACTTGGTAAACTCGATGTTCTCAGAACCTGGGATGGGGGCTTGACAGGTTATTTGGAGGTAGGCCAACATGTAGTTTTAGGCCAAATATTAAAACATTAAATTGTTTGTTTGTATTCAGATATAGAAAAAGTAAATCCACCCCTACAAACCCAAATGTATGCAAAATGAGAATTTAGATTGAACATAAATGGTGAATAGCCTTTACCTATAGGTTTTCTAGTCTTTCTGAGTGATCAAACAATTCTTACACTATAAGTTACATTCACCCATTCATACATAAGCTCCTTTTCCACTGGCATCTACTCAGAAATGCACTGCACCACATGACTCTTTTTGAGAGAAATTCCACTATCCATTTTTGGGGCTGAGCCGCTGTTTTTTTCATACCACCTCTGAAGCTACAGTAGTATGAGTTGGGCTGAGTCAGGCCGCGGCATCCTTTGTGCAGTAATTGGCTAGGATAGTTGATGACGCTAGTACCCCCACCCCGTCACTGCTGCCCTCTGATTGGATGGCTGCCTAACCTCCCGCTGGAAACACTGGGTGCTTTTCTGAAACTGGGCCTGGGAAGCTTCCTGCTGTGCTGCTGGGTTTTCTGTGTCGGACTACTTCCTGTATCACAGACATTTTGCGCCGCTTGCAAATTAAAATCTCTGCCCTCCTCCACACGTTCGCCCTCACTTCTGTGAGCACAATGGATACACAAGACAATACGGGCCATGTGGTGTTAGGGTGAGTCGCGCGGGCTGAGTAGATGCCAGTAGAAAAGGGGCTATACACTCACATCCTGATCTTCAGATGGGGGGCGGTTACAGGGAGACTGGTGTCTTGCATGTTGACACATGTTTTAGTGTTCACAGTATTGGAACAGATTGGTTTCAAACCAGAACCCTTTTTATCTTTCAAAACTAATGAAATGTGTTGACTGCAGAAAACATTAGAAAACTTGACAGAGGATTGAATTAATTAATGGATCCCTAAATTCTCTAAATCTGTGAAGTACTAAACAGCGCCATCATAAAATATTCATTTTTTTCTAATGTGCTGTGTGCAGCTGGTGTAATAAAATCCAATTCTTTGCTGTAAAGTTGGTTGTGATTGCTTGGTCAGTCTTAAGAATTCTCTCTGATTATATTGAAGTGTTAAAGATCTACTGAGGCTTTTAAAAGTTATTGACCCACGAAACAGCTTAGAGAGTCATTCAAACAGATGTATTCTCTTTCACTCGTTCCACTCTTCATAACAACCATAGTCTTTTTGATTAGAATGAAAAAATAACCTTAAAGAGGTCCTTGTTGTTTGAACAGACATGTATTTATTAATAATTAATGTTTTATCACATTATGGCTTTGCCTCACTTGACTTGTCTTCATTAATCAAAGTTCAGAGTCAAAACAATGTATTACAGAACCCTTCGGTTTTGGTTTAGTTCTGACATCAATAAATACTGACATGCCTTCACCTTTTGCTGAATAATCTTTCTGAAATATGATACATTCTATTTTTAAAATATTGTTTTTTAGAGTTTATCATACACAATAGTCAATAAGAAAAAGTTAAAAAGTTCACTGTAAGACCAAAACATCGCTTAATTAATTGACAAACTAAAATGGACCAACTTAATTGGCAATTAAAAGTAAAAATGAATATTTTACATCAGGTTACTCTAATTGGAAATGCTTGGTTTAGTTCAGTTAATTAAATCTCAGATAAACTGAATTTCAACATTTTGGGGACATTTGCATTTAGGAGAGACAATGAGGGGAAATTAAAATGGACAGAAAGAGTTTAACAGTTTTCATTTACCTTTTGTATTTACGGTTGACTTCTTTTACCCTTTTTATTACTCCTTTAGTCTTTAAAGACTCATGCATCTTATGTAAAACACAACATCCCAGCCCATGTTTCATGACTCCTGTAAAAGTTTCAGTTGTAAATTTCTCATTAAAGAACTGCCTGGAAATGAAAACTACACCAGGAATAAACTCGAGTGCTGTTTCAGCACTAAGGGGAGATTTACAGAAACTGGCGGAGATGAAACCTCAGCAGTGGTACCTAACAGATGTTATCCCGCTCCACGGCTGTCTAACCAGAGGTGTGACGAGCTAATATTAGCAGTTCTGGTGATATCAGCAGGTGAATTTGTGCTTTTTGTGAGGTCTCAAGTGGTGTTATGATCACATCATGTGGAAGAGTACAAAAAAAAAAAAAAAAAGAGGAGGACAAATCTTGTTGGTAGGAGTCATAAGAGAAAAAATGAGTTGTGTGTGTTTTGATTCAAGTGAATAATGTAAGTTTAACACTGATAGTGTGAATCATTCAGGTAACATAATGGTCTGTTAATCCTGCTAATCTTCTTGCTTTAGCATACTTGTGGGCAAAATGCTGAAGACAAGTTGGAGTCTGATTCATGATTTCTCTGGATGTTTGGATGCAGTTTTAGCCTTTCTGCCATTTGGACGAGGTAGCAACGTGTTGGAGCTGTGAGACGGTTTGGCTAATCAGCCTCATGTCTCTGTCCAATGACTAGACCATCACTGATCATCATTTCTCAGTTACGTCTCTTTCACAGCGAGACCCTCGCTGCCATCTTGAAACATTTTGCCTTTGGACATTTGCATTTTTGGCTTAGTTTGGACATTTATACCAGTGCGGAAGCAAATGAGCTTATACATATGCAAAGGAAGACTCTGGGATGTATCTGGCTGCGGCATCTAGCCGGCATACTGTGGTGCTGCAGCAGAACCTCAGCCAGACAGATGGCATCCATTTGATCAGAGTGATGCTGTAATGGTTGGTGAGGAGCAGCAAATAGAGGTGGCTATAGGGTCTTCATGAACAGGCCTTATTACCATCGTGACAGACAGAGAACTCTTTAACATTCATGAAAACTTCCCCTACAGCTACACTGTTGTTGGCTGAGGTGCTACATCGTTATCCCAGAGCCCCCAGTGTATATTTATCATCTTTCACTTAAGCATGCCTGTGTATCTTCCTATGCTGTAAGGGTGGCGGGGGTGTTTAAAAATGTTTAAGCCCACTGTGATTAGCGATATCGTTGCACATATAGAAAATACTCAGGGAGATTCTCCAGTTGATGTTTTCATACCAGTGTTTTTCTCCAAACGGTGGGACATGTCAGTTTTTTCAAATGTAATAATTAATACTATCACTGAAAAATACTTTTTTTTGTAATTTTATGTAATATCTATTATGTGTGATTATTATAAAAATCACTGACAACTACATCAAATACACAAGGAGAACATGCAAACTCCATATCAAGTCTTTTAATGCAGGTCTTAGTCCACATAGAGGATAAAATACTTTAGGTGGGCCTATAGCCAATAAAATTTATGGGGTACCAAAATGAACCCTACGCATCCTCCACACAAATACAAATATTTGAATAACATTATACATTTTTCATAAAGTATCTGAAGTTATTCATCTTGATACTTGGATTATAAAGTATGAGATAAAAGGCAAAGTCCTGCTGCGTTTCATATTTCAATGAAGACAATGATTGTCTTCTCATCTTTTTCTCACTGTAACTTTGTCACTGGGTGGAAATAATTTGAGGATCATTTTCAGGCCTTTATCTCGTCACACTCACAAATCCATTTTTTAAAAGGTTAGACATTAATAGTGAGTATTCCCTCCTTTCTCCTCCTTCTCTCCCTCCTTCCACTCAGATATGAGATTATACATTTCACCCGGAGCAGCAGACAGAGACTAATCCACGGCCGATGTGAGATATTAGCCCCGTGCCCGTCGTGTGGCTGACAGCTCTGAGGGGTTTTGATTTGGGGCATTTAACAAGCCTGTGTTAAAAAAAAACTCCAGCTTTAGCTGGGCACAGATGTACTTTCCTTCACACTTGCTTCTGCACTTATCCATGTTTTCAATTGATGGCTGAGAAAAAAAAGACAATTTCGAAATATTAAGATGTTTGACACTCTCCACCCAAACACAGATGTTTCATTTAGATGTTGACAAATTAAGCTTAAAAATAATAAAAATAGAATAACATTTTAAAACCAAGATAAGCATTTGGCCAAAGAGAGCATGTATGATAAGTTCCTCAGGAAGTGCCCCCGTTCTCATTGAATCAGCTTCTGCATAGTGGAGAAAATCCCTTTTATCATCTCACATCGGGAAATACACACCCTACTTTTCTGACTAACCTTACAGCTTAAAGTTTTGCCCCTTTTCAGGAGTTATATATGTTTTTTTTGAAATTCCATAAAAAGTCTGACCCGGTTCAGTGATATAATGTGGGAAAAACGTCCTTTTTTCCCCTAAAGCCCCCTGAACGCCGCCCAGCATTAGCCAATAGCGTTCTACGTAGCTACATGTTGGTGAAGTGGAGGAGCTTCGGGCCACTTGTTTGACTGGAAGACACACCACAGAGGATTTTGTTGCTTTTTTTATTTTACTGGATAAGTAAGGAGTGCAGGATAATGTGTGAGGAGGACAGAGGATCTTAAGAGGAGACTGCAGGAAGTTTTGGAGCCGCGGAACAACTATGAGCTCTTTGCCACGGACTGAATCGATGACTGAACTTCAAACCGGTAGGAGCTGCTTTTATCAGAGTCAGTGTGTGATCAAATTGTCAGGTTCTGGGGTTTTTGGTTTGTTTATTTATTATGAGTGAGATTTTGTGAAGTTGTGTTTTCTACTTGTTCCTCATGTTTCTATGTGTATCTAGCGTTTTGATTATCCCCAGCCTTTAGGTTCAGCTTTTATTTTCTCATGAACTAGTTTCCTGTTTTGCTTTTATTTTGGTTATGTGTGTACTTCCTGTTCTCCTCATGTGTCATTCAGTATCTTGTCAGTTCAGCTTGTCTCTTCAGTCTAGGTGTTTTTCCGTTCAGGTGTTTCTTGTTTCTGTAATTAGTTGTTGGTTATTTAAGCAGCCAGTTTTTGTCACTCTGTTGTTGGTTTATTCTTGGTCTTAGTCCTAGTCTTAGTCTTTCTCACAGTTTGTAGTTCGTAGTTCTTAGTCCTAGTCCTAGTCTCAGTTCTCAGTCTCAGATAACCTCATTTGGATTATGTTTTTTTTT
>SSNP01000372.1:108068-119897 GCA_006937955.1 Pachypanchax playfairii | reverse complement strand
TTTAAAAATCAGACAATGTGATTTTCTGGATTTTTTTCCCTCATTTTGTCTCTCATAGTTGAGGTATACCTATGATGAAAATTACAGGCCTCTCTGATCTTTTTAAGTGGGAGAACTTACACAATTGGTGGCTGACTAAATACTTTTTTGCCCCACTGTATATATATATATATATATATATATATATATATATATATATATATATATATATATATATATATATATATATATATATATATATATATATATATATATACATATATATATACATATATTTACATATATATGTAAAACAAAGTTACATTTATATATATATATATATATATATACTGTATATAAAAATTATGTAATCTTTAGACATAGTTTTTTTTTCTTGGCTTTAAACTGGAACACCTGCGTGATAATTATGTGGATGTAAAGTCTTTGTGGTATTTTTAATCCTTTTTTATTTTTACTCTTACTATCTTTCATTCACCTGCTTTGTTAAAAACTGAAAACAGCGTGTAATACTGGCAGATCAAAAGCATGTAAGTGTCAAGCTGTTCCTCATCCTGGATATTACATTAAAAGCTGCTCACTGGATGTACAAGATTACATTAGCAACATAACTCTAGTTTTGTCATCCGTGTTTCTTTGAGACCTCATCATTCAGTAACACGCTGATGAGATTAAAGCACATCTTGTCTTAAATAAACAGATTGCTCCCAGCACAACCTTTCTTACATGGTAGCATAGATGTCAGTCAGTAAAACAGCCAGTGTTCTGTTGTGTTTATGTTGTGAGCACAGCCCTGAGCTCTGCAGCAGTGCAGATTTGAAACAGGAGCCAATATTTAGGAGTTGGAAGGGGTTGGGTGGTGGCTGTCAGCCTGTGTGTGTTTAGACTCTCTATTCACACCAGTTTGCTGATCTAAATCCAATTCATCAGCCCTTAATGGACTGCACAAATTGTCTCTCCAGGATCTTAACTCAAGGAGTGGATGGACTAAGCAGAAGTAAAGTGGCAACATACGGTGCTTAGAATAAAAACGACACGGACCGCAGGGCTGGTCATTAACACAGGGCAACATTAAAGGTCTTATCGGCTTGTCACCATAAACGTTTTTGTTTTTTCTTTGGGGAAAGAAACTCAATTTATCTGTTAAATAAATTAAATAAGATATGATAAAGCTGTGAAAAGTTACATTCAAAGTCATTGTGAGAGAACGACTTCTAACAAGTAGCAACCATATGTCTTCTGCATTTTTTCCCCCTTTGGTGAAACACTTAAAAATGTTTGCCTGCATTGCGCTCCACATTTTAAAGGTGTGTAACCCCTGTTCTGTGTGTGTGTGTGTTGAGCTGGTGGTGCAGAAGAGCAGACATTTTCAGCTCAGACAACGCTGCAACAGATTTGGAGACGCCATGTTTCAACAGCAATGAGCATTTGTCACAGACTTGGGTTCAGTGGCCTGTGGCTTCAGCTGTGAGAGGAAATCTAAGAACGACCCTCTCTCCCAAAATCCATTTGCTCCTTACATCTTCCTACATTTCTGCGTGATCACGAGGATCACAGAGATCAACAGCAGGCGCAACGACTACAACAACAACTTTAGTAAATTGTCAGTCATTTACTCCGGGGCAGCAACACTTTCTGTCAACCCCATTAGAACTGTGATCCCATTCGTAAAAGGAGTGCATTCATGTGGTGGACTACTCAGCATTTAATATATTTATTTTCCTCTCAGAGAGTCCAGGATTCTCATGAAAAGTGAAGAATAAACCAAAACATTTCCTGCAGTACTTTTTACTACCGAAAAACTGACTATTTCACCCACATTGTGTCTTAGTTTTCATTTCATTGCTTGGTTTGAGTACAGCTTTCTCTGACAGTCAAATTGTGACTCTTCCTCTGCAGCTGATCATTTAGTGCAATTTACCAAGAAGGGTGAAACAGGTGGCAGACTGTCTGTACTGCTTCCATGTGGCCTTTTTAAATGGAAGAGAGAGAGTGAGAGAAAATGAATCCATCTGCACCAAAATGACTGGCCGGTTAGTTTCCAGCTATTTGGGACCACAGTCAGAAATTAATTATGATACATATATTTTCTCCCCTTTCATGAGGGAACAACATGCACCACAAACACACAAGCTCAGCAACTGGAAGTCTTGGACATTTGGAAATTATCATGTTCCATTAAGGATGTCCCAGTCAAGAGTACATGCAGATACAATACCAGCTTTTTGTTACTTAATCAAGCAAGTTTGGACAGTTTGTTGGAAGAACTCATGTTGGTGTCTATCTCCAGGGAGAGGCGGGGGATCACAGGGCCACACAGAACAAAACAACTACTCACACCTAGGGACAATTTAGAGTTATCAATTAACCTCTTGCATGTTTTTGGACTGTGGGAGGAAACCAGAGAAAACCCACGTATGCACAGGGAGAACATGCAAACTTCATGCAGAAAGGTCCCAGCCTGGATTTGAACCCAGGACCTTCTCACTGCAAGGCAACAGATCTACCAACACCAATTGTCATTTTTTATTTTGTGGGTGGTTGTAGTCTAATCGCAAGGCAGATCAACCCTCGTTTGGAAGTCTGAGGTTCGATCCCCGGTGCCGCCAGGCTACATGTTGAATTATCCTTGGGCAAGATAATGAACCCAACAACGCCCCCCCCCCCCCCCCCCCCGGGGTGCTGTACAAAATCATGTGTTATTTTAATTTTGACGATTTAAACTGATAGTGTTGAATGCAGCTCTATTACTCCTGCCATGAAAAACACCTTTATATCAAACGTTCCATGTTGCAACTAAACTGCTTTCATTTTCTACTTTAAAACACCTCCATGCCAGAAACATGTTAGAACATTACATCACAACATCTCTATGGCAGCCATATTAACACATAGCTGATGCAAACGTAGGTCAACTACACAGATCAGGAGCAGGATGCTCTAATTTAGAAAACTGCTTTAATCTGATCCAGTGTCTGAGACTGGCTCAGGACATCTCTGATGGATGGCCATGCATGTCCATGTTATTTGGCCTAATCATAATCTTAGATTTATCTGGGTTTGTTCCAGTGTTATAAGAGTCAGTCAGGGATCTTTAAGTTCTTCTCCTACAGTCGTGGAATGAAGGATTCCTTTTCTCACCTTGCCATTTCTCAGCACTTTCAAACAGCTTTGCTGACCTTACTTCACGCTTCACCTGGCAGGAGCACTTAGTCTCCTCTCCATCCATAGTATACTGTGTCTCCCTCTCTCACACCTTCACTTCATTCAGCCCTGACCTGACAGAGTAGGAATGTGTCTTCTTGAGTTTTTGAACATCTACAAAATCCTGGGATTCCATATCTAAAGCTAATAGTGTTTTGTGTGATTAATGTTTTCTTAACTCTACATCAGATTTTAATCATCTCATCTCCAGAATTTACTTTCTTCTTTTTCTCTGTCCCTTTTTTCATCTTTAGTCTTCTTCTGCTCAAACTCATCGTTTCCCTGATGTGTTGGGGTGATGCTGAAAGCTCCCCTGTGAGACATCCCCACATGCAAAAGGAAGAGAGACAGTATATGCTGCAATAGAGGGGTGGGTTTTGAGTGAAAGGTCTGTTATGCAATGCAAAGTGGAGGGTCATGCCAGGGCAATGCAAATTAATAGAGGTGAGCTTATCTTTAAAAGAGTATTTATCAATGTCAAATCGAATCTACAGTCTTATTTTAAGCCTAGGCTTTTATTTTTTTAGTAATTTCTCTTGTACAAAGGGAGACTTTGTCACCTGTGAAAACATTTATATGGCTCAGTATGTTGAAGGAAAAAAAAGACACAAGGGAGATATTTTAGTTTATGTTCACACTAGGCTGCAGTCACACCTCACTTAGAGGTGCGAGGCTGTCACATTAGTTTTTAGTGAATATTCAGAGGCAGAGCAAACAAACAAAATTCATTCAAAGTCATATTATGACGAGCTGGTGCTGTCAGCTCAAACAAAAGCTTTTTTCAAGTTCCTTTTTTACCTTTTCCCTTTTGCAGGAACTGAAACTGGATTCAGTTCAAACTAAATACTTTCATTTCTTAGATCAGAGTGGCAAGTTGTACATGTAATCCTCCATCAGTGGCTGCTTTCCTCGTCGGGTCTCTTGGTGAATCAGTGATCAGGATCTGAAGGGTCATAGTGACAGGCATGAGCCAGAACCAGAAAGGTCATGGTTCGATCCATTATTCAACACTCTCATGTGCTAAAACCAGGTAAACTAAATTGCAAGAAAAGATTGAGTGCAGGGTCCCTTCTTTCTGTATGCAACCCTACAGAGGTGCCGAAGGCTGTCCGTCTCCACTCAAAGAGCTCCCATCCTGTTGTGGATAGTAAACAAAGGCTGTAATAGCTGAATGAGAAATGAAAGCACCTATGTGACCCGACTCACTGCCTCAGAGTCAACTATCCCTTTTGGGACGACACCAACGACAGGAAGTCTTTTTTTCTCCTCAAATGTCAACTTGATCCTCAAAGATTTCACAGACTTTCGCCCTCCAGTAGGACTGAGTTTCCCTTTATGTGTTGTTAATTTTGAACAAGTGAAATACAAACATTTCTAAGTTCTCCCAAAATAGCCACAACATTGAGTTTCTGTGAGTCAGGATGAGTGAGAAACCTGCAACAACTGGGAGGTATATTTTAAATAGATAGATAGATAAAACAAGGGTGAATTGTATTTAAATTGAAAGAAATAATTAAAGACCGTGTAAAGGGAATTCTGCTATTTTCTTCTAACCACACTATAAACATAATAAATGTTCTAAACATGTGAAAAACCTCCCAACAATTAAAAACTGAATTGTGGAGCTAGCCTTCAAATTGCGTTTCAAGAGTTTTCTGTTTCAGGATTTTATGGGCGGGTCTAAAAGGGCAGCCGAGTGTCGTCACGCGGCTGCCCTTTAGGATAACCCCGCCCCCTGCTGCTCTCGTCATATATAACTAAACCAGCATGATAGGTAGGAGCTACTTCTGCCACCTGCTGCCTTCATATGCTAAACAAAGCTCAGAATGGCGTAGCAGCACATTCCGCTCCTTCAATGATCAACAAGTCTGAAGCATTGCGGTTGTGTGGAAATATTTCAACTCCTCAAAAAGCAGCGATGCAAAAGCAGTTTTACATGTGGGTAGAACCTCAAACTTAACGAACCAGCCGGAACTCAGAAACGGAGGAAATGCAGTGATGTGGGGAAGAGAAGGAGGTGCTGCTAGAGGATGAGACAGACAGGTTTCAGCGCCTGCAGCTGACACGCCCCCAGCGTCTCAGAGCAGAGAAAACTCATCCTTTTTTCATTATTTTGTAACCAAATTTCATATGCTTCATATGCAGTGTTTTTAATCATTCAAATTTGGCTGGATGACTAATAACTAATATTCCTGTGCAGTGACAAACTCAGAACACACATTTGTTGTTACTTTACACGGGCTTTAAGAGTTGTTGTTACTATAGTTTTGCATCATGAGCCCCTTATCGTTATAGATACACAACGTGGCATTTTAGAATGATTCAAATTGAAAAATTATATATTTTCTAGTAATTTTATGTCTCCAATGTTGAGATTCTGGTTTGAGAAAACAAATTCAGCCTTTGTGAAATCGTGTTTGACTTTCTGTTTCGTATTGGGGATGATATTCTTTTTGTTTCTGATTGTGAATTATATTTCCTTACGGACATCAACAATCCTCTGAGCTTTCTGAGAGCCTCCTCAGAAATCTCCACATTCTGGCTACCTTTGGGGAAACTTTCAGGAGAAAGACGTGAGCGAGTCGTGACAGGTGAGATCGATAACTGAACACACGTCGCTTTCTTTTTCACCCACTGGTCCAATAACTCTTCAAAAACCCCAACATATACATCTGCACTACCTCCGCGGAACAATGAGAGAATTCTGTGATCCCCATTGTACAAAAAATAATAAATAAATAAATAATAGACTCACTCCCCCACTAAAGATTTTTTTTTTTAATAGCAGCATACAGTATCAGCAGAATTACTGCAGCTTGGAGTCAACACTGCAGCAGTCTTGCTAGAGTGTGTCAAGCCCAGAGGGGTTTAGAGCTTTGATCTGAAGCACAATACTCTGTGTGAGAGGGGGGAAAGTGTGCATACATGCACACACCCATACATAAATGAGTGCACCCGAAATGCTCGTATAGACACACCAATGCGAGTGAACACACTCAAACGCTTTCTCTCTCACACACACACACACACAAATCCCCTTTGATATAGTTCCAGGCTTTTAGTGGATGATTAGGAGAGGCGACCGAGCTAAGGTCTAGAGTGATAGGAGGAAGCAGGAGCCTGCTGCTCTTTAGTTAGAGGAAACCATTACTTTGTCTGTAGATAGAGCAGTAATTATGCTCAGGGGATGAGGTGAGAGAGAGAGGAGGAAGCGTTCTGGAGCAACGAGAGGAAGAGGGTGAAGAAGATTTTACTGGAGGGTTGATTTCTGATTCTTCACCACGTCACCCTCAAGCAGACAGCAATTAAAATTTCTCCAGAGGGTGTGTGTTTGTAATCCTGTGTGTGATGTATATTTACATTGTGGTGCAGGGTGCGGTTGTGCGTGATTTCACCTCGTGCTGCATAAAGCAGCTGAGAATGGTGCTGCGCAGCAGACGTCTGTTTGCTGAATCCTCTCCAACACTTGTTGGTGGTCTAAGAGCTATGAAATATTGATGTCTTGCTTCTCTTAATGATTCATAAATTGCATTCTGATACTTGCACTCTGCTTCTTTTCTTGGTTTGGTTAAAAAAAGGAAGAGTGAGACAAGTGTTGTGAGTGGAGCCTGAGATAAAAACCTATTTTTTTTTCTGCTTTCGTCACACATTTTACCTCGCTGCGTGGAAGAGCTGAGGGATCACAGTGTCAGTAAACAGTATTCATAAACACATGCTCTCCCAGGGTGTGCGTTTTAAGCATTCACACACCGAAGTGTGCTGCACATTCACAGGAAAAACTTCAGGAAACTGTCGGTGACGCCTGACAAAATCTCAGCTTAAGCAAACGGGCGAAACAAGGGTTTGCTTTATTTGCTGTGATAAACCCTCCATTATCATGAGACAGTCCAGAGAATCTCTTATCTCTCTCCTCACGCTGAGAGATGGAGAGGCCTGTAGCTCTAATGCGCGCTCATCTGAGAGAAACTGATTCACATTATGTTTGTTTTATTTATTTATCACCTTGCATCGATTGGAGCCACAAAATCACCGCTTGGGACTAAATGAAAAGAAAATAAGCTCCTCACTCTAACTCTTTTATCTGCTCCTTTTCTAAATCCCACATCCTTCACCTTGTCTCTTTTTCATTCAATAGCACTTTAAAAGACGCCAACATTAATATTAACATGCTGGAAAATTCACAGTGGGGCAAAAAAAAAAAGAAAACAGTTTTAGATGTTCCCTTTTTTATGCCTTCAACCTCATGCACACACACGTGCATACACACAGGGATATAACAGGCTCATCTGCAGGACCAGCTGGATGTCTGTTTACAATAATAGGTGAGGTAATAAACCACAGAGCTCTACTTATTCGCCTGTCTTGAAGTAATTCATAGAAGTGATTGGCTTTAACGTGGTGACATGTCTACTTACTGTGAGGGAACACATTTATGCTTTAGATGCACTTTAACGTAATCCCCTCTTCATTACAGACACAGATGTAATGAGGAACAAGCTGCTGAGGATTTTGTGGTGAGTGACTTCCCTCTGGAGAGGTAAAAGAATCAGGAAAACAGAAATTCAGCATGACGAAATTGTTCAACATGGATAACAGTGCAGCTTTTTAAAAATACACAAATGGTATGTTAATGTGTGTATTTTACTTTCACAGAAGGCGTTATCAGGAATAATCAACACTGCCTCTTTGTGCTGATTTACTGATCGCCAGTCTATTACACATTATACTGTGATGCAACTGGAACACTTTTAACCTAGAGATGAAACAAGGGAATCTTGGAAAACTCTCAGCATAAAGATTCATTACAACTTGTGACTGTTTGCAACAAATTGGAGACATAAAATTATATGAAAATTCACACATTTTTAGTTGGAATCACACTGAATTTCACAAAACAGAAACTAGAAATCCATGCAAATGTTGTACAGATTTTCTTTTTGCAATTTAGCCCCAAATTGTCAGAATTATGTTCTAATTAGTTTGGAAATTTGTTTTGACTATCTTATAATTCTCTCTGAATCTCTGTTTTGTTTTTAATGACTCACAGTGGTTTGAAACAGGCAAGATAATAAAAAAAAGAACTGTTGCTATTAAGTCTCTTGAATTTTCTGAACTTGTTTCAAATTCCAAATTATTTCAAATTATGATGAAATTAAGAACATATGTTATGAGACATAAACATGTTTTGTGATATTTTAGAAACGTCCTTCTGTTTGCAATTTGTCACCAACAATCGAACATACATGCTTTGTATTATCTCTAGAATTTGAGGCCAAATAGCTGCTTAATCGTCCCTTTAAATCATACTCACTGAAACAAATATCATTTCCTCTTAGAATCAACTGAAAGGACAAGCTCTTGATATCTTTTGACAGCCCCCCCCCCCCCAACTTCTTGCTGAACACTAACTAATGAGGATTGATCAAGTTTATTATGGGGTAATTCAACCTACAGTAGCTAATAAATCTTGACAGTTGCTCTGTGCACACAAGAGAGGACAATAGAATAAAAAAAGAAAGAAATCTGGAGGTGCAGAAAAGAGATCCATGTACGGATTCTCAGCTGATCTCATGGACTTATGTGAGTTGTGCATGGGTGGGGTGGGGGTGGACATGGATTCCATGTAGAAAACTTTAAAGGTAACATTCTTTTCTGGTATTGTTTCTCACTTGAAATCTACCAGCACTGGTTGAGGTTAGAAATATTGAAGGATAAGAGAAAATATAGCAACTGGAAATGTGTCATAGAGGAGAGCAACTAGTGTTTTATTGAGCTTTTCAAAAGTAAAAATCAAGTTAGGTTAGCTTTGGCTAACCTGCTCAAATAAGAAAGTATAAAATCAAGAGGACTATCTAAGATGAGATTTATTTGGAGACTAATTTTAGTTTCATGTTTATTATTATTTGATGGGTTTTTGTGGTTCAATGTGTTGTTGGGGTTGCTGAAGTATGTGAAAATTAGATAGTGGTCTGACTGTGGTCCGAGGGATCTGAGGGTGACTGCTTGAAGTGCAACAGTTTGGAAACTATGGAATTAAATTTCAGTCAAAAATCCTGAGCGAGATTTTCTGCAGCGTCCCCGCGCGTGTGCAATCCACAGCATGCACGTGAATTCACCCCACACGCCCGCGTATGATTCATTACACGAGTATTCATGAACCGCGCGTGTGGATCTCCAAACAGGCGCCTGTACATGAAGCTCTCATACGAGCGTGAAGGCAAACCAGGAGAGGCTGCGCGTGCGAAAGGAAAGTAATTCTGACTGTTTGGAGGAGGAGACTAAGGCCCGGTGTGATCCTCATGTGATTGGTTATTTTATATCAGTCACCGCCCACCGAAAGAACCAGCGGCAGCTTCCTGCTGGTGGGGGTAGAAGAACCAGACATAGAACCAGCTGCTGTCGTCATTCATTTTAATCGAAAGTTTCTGTACAATACAAAGCAACAACAAAACATTATTGTAAAATCTGGAGCTCAAGCTCCCGTTGCAACTGTTGAGAGGAGAGGGAGAACCGTCACTCCAGGGTGGATGACAGGACCCTGTGCACGTCCCTCTCCCCAGCCAGAGTGCCTCCAAACAGGCTAGGATACCACTGAGTGAAATTCTGTTTTAAAGATATCCAAATATCAGTGCTGATACAATTGTTTTTTGTTTTTTTTACATTTCACCATAATGTTAATATGTATTCTTTATTATTTGACATGATTTGGTCAGATTCACTGTCATTATAAATATACAACACATGGGGCGGCCGTGGCTCAGGCGGTAGAGCGGGTTGTCTGGTAACCGGAAGGTCGCTGGCTCGAATCCCCCTCTCCCCAAAGAAAAGATCGCCTGGCCGTTGTGTCCTTGGGCAAGACACTTAACCCACCTTGCCTGTCTGGTAGTGATCGGACGGTCCGGTGGTGTCTGGCAGCCTCGCCTCTGTCAGTGTGAGTCCCAGGACAGCTGTAGCTACATGTGTGTAGTTCATCATCACCAAACGTGTGAGTGTGTGTGTGAATGACATACTGTAGTGTGAAGGGCTTTGGGGGTCGTAGGACCTGAGTAAAGCGCTATACAAGTACACACCATTTACCATTTTTACATATTTTATTATTTATTGAATGTGTTCAATAAAAACAAATATTACTCAAGATTTGAAAAGCTTAGCTTGCATGGCATGTTGAGTGTGTTTTTATTTTTTAAACTTAGGTGTCTATATTTAATGATTTAATGTGTCCCACATCATCGCACAAAAACATGCTCTTTGCTCAGCAGTGTGCTGTTTGGTCGCCCTGGCCTGACATGACCTCTGTGCTGTACTATGTACACCATCAATGACCACCTGAAGCCACTGCTCATCTCCATGTCACCTGAGAGCAGGTGTCTGTTTGTTTATGTTGATTTTAATTGAGGTTTGCTTCTTTTATGTGCCACAGTAGAAGGGAGCAAACACTGGTGGGCCACCATGATGCAACATGCCTGCTCCCTGAATCGACTCTCTGTAGTGTCAACACAGGCAACAACTCCGCATTTCCTGTTTATTCACCCACCTCAGGGTGTTCCAGCTCATACTGCTGCATCTGGCTGCTGGAGCTGCTGCATCTCACCCTCAGCCTTGTCAGTGTGTCATATTTACACTGCTGAGCATAACAGCAAGCTTTAGATTCATTTGATACATTCTGACGCTGTGTGAAAGAAACTAGAAGGATCAATCTCTCACCAACAAACATCTAATATGGGGTAAGTGATTTGTATGATGATAGCAGAGGAGATAAAAGTAGAAGGAGAGTCAATGTGCAGAGAGGTATGGAAACTCAATTGCAGGGGATGGTTCTGAGCTGTGACCCTACAGAGAAAGACAGCCCTCCATCTCACTTATGTCCTGTTTGCTCAATTTCCTCTGTGCACCTGAGCTCTACTAGCAGCCTGCTGAAGCTCCTCTGCAGCAGCCTGTGTGAGATAATAGCCAATCCTGCTCTGCTCCCTCCCAAATCAGACGGGGCCAACGGACCTTGTGCTTTGTCTAAGATTTCCAATGAATAAACCCACGTCCCTGTGGCGGCAAGTCATACCGAAACCAGACAGGCTTCTTTTTGCTCAGCTAATAGTCCGAAAACAAACAGAAATAAAAACAACCACGAACACCTTTGGTCCTGGTGGTCGTGTCGGCCATCCAGGGCTTTTATGTGGTGCAGTACGACTACTCCACAGATTTATTTGAGTACTTTGCCATGATTTCTTTGAAGTCAATAATCCATGCAACCACCTCATCATCAGAGCATTACTTCAGTGGGTGCGGTTTGTGTGACCGAAACAGCTGCTCTGATAACAACAATAGCAAATGCAGCTTGTATAGAAAGTCTGCAAGCTGCTGCTAATGCTTTGATGTCCTCTGCTATTATCCTCCCACTCAACATCTCATCTTCTTTGTGTTGATTGGAGAAGTCATGCACAATTATCAGACACCTCTTGTGATGATGTCGATCAGTCTCTCATCTCGTAGAGACCTGATTCTTTTTTTTCAACTTGTAAGATGAGTCATTATTAAAACAGTGTAGCTGCTCTAATGGCTTAAGCCATTCAAATACATGGTACACGGAGGACTGACCTCTGAGCTTGTTAGAAGGCTGAAAAATAACAGATA
>SSNP01000372.1:62298-105636 GCA_006937955.1 Pachypanchax playfairii | reverse complement strand
TAATTTGATATTCATAGTATAATTTACATCTACAATAGTTTTAGTAAGAATGGATTCAGTATTCGCTGAGCCACCACTACTTCCAAGACTAAATTAGACCTTTGCTTTACAAAAAGACGATGACATCATTGCTCTGTAAGATGGTATGCTGGTAAACTGTATAGAGAGAGCTGTATTTTACATTGTTCAAGAGTGTCTAGACACCACTACAGTGTACAGCGATATCCCATGGGTAGGATCTTTCTGGTCAAAGAGGAAAAGAGCCGCAGGTGAATCGTTAGGAAATTCAAACCCTTAAAAATCATGGCGCAAATCAATGAGCTGAACTGTCTGTAAGGAACACCCAACCCAACATCCTTCGACTTCCCGATTTCCGCACTATCAACATTTCATGTTGATCTGACGGGATCAGCGGCATACTGGGAAAAGTACTTGGGCCCTGTCCATCACAGTGGACAGATATTTGAGACGCTAACGCTCCTTAGAGATGAAAGCAAAGATAGCATCTACACACAGCAAGCTATTTACACATAAACTTCCCACAAACACCAAAGCATGCATTCAGATGTACTTGTGGTAGCTTTTTTATTGTATGAGTGATTGAGTTAGCAAAGCAGCAAATCTATTTAATATAAAAAATATCAGAGCCTTATTAGAACATAAGAACAGAGAAATAACAAACACTGTGATATTCAGTCCTTTTTCATAAAGCTTGAGTACTTTTACATTTTCTTTTCCTACTCTTTGACTCACCTCATGCAAGAGGAATCCAATCTTAATATGTGCTGCTGCATACCAGTGCTTTTAATGTCTCAAATTTCTCCACTCTAAAATGCTAAATCATTGCTAACCTTTTTAGCTCAACACCTCCGGAAAAGGCTTAAGAGGTTGTTTGAAAAAAAAGTGCTCTCACACACACTTGAAAGAAGATCATAAGGGATGTTTTTTTGTTGTTGTTCTTTATCCCAATAGGTTTGTCTCTAACTAATGCTCTTAAATGATAGATTAAACAAGGAGACTCTTGTTAGTAATGAGGTTGGTGGGGAGACCTGAAAGACTTGTGAGCACAATAGGAATCAGACTCTGATAATGTCTGTGAGGATGACAGATACAAGCAGGAAAAGAATACCCAGTTTGAGTCTCAACACAAGTCATTCAACAAAACACTGTAAATAATTGACGGATTAGATGCAAAGCTCTTCTAACAGGATGCTAATGCATAAAATACAGTCATCTTGCTAATCTATCAAAGCACAGAAAGAAACAACATAACAAGTTTAAGCAGGTTTAGTTTTTATCGTTCTTTGTTTGTGTTGCTTTAAAAGCGAGGCCTTTCTTTCCCAGCAGTCTCTGGGGAACAGCAATTACAAAGCAGCTAAACAATAGGTTGTAATTGAGACATAGTCATAAAGACACAGGTGGTGGTATATGCTGAATGTTTACATTGCCTGTCTTAACTGCTGGGACATTAAACACACACACTAGTATACACCCAACCATTTAACGTGACTCAGACAGGAAAACTGGGCCAAAGTCAAGAGAAAGTCATGGATGCTTGTTAGCTGTAATCTAGCATGAAAGATGTTGCAGTTTATTACATGATTTTTTTCTTCTATTGCTTGGACTTGGACTTGTATAGATAGTATTTAACTTTAGCTGTTAAAGAAAGTATTGCTTGCTGAGGTATTGAACAGCAGTGGGCATGGGCTGATTGTGCCCGTACGTACACACATATTGATATTGAGGCTAAATGTTTCTGCACACTGAAGTCTGCAGTATTTCAGTGTTTATTCATCTCTCAAACCTCAAAAAGATTGTTTTCAGTGAGTTGGTGATACTCCGCCTGTCTGCGTCTCCCAGCTCATTAAACGTTGCCTTTGCCTGACAAGTCCCATAATCTAAGAGCAAACTGAAATAATGACTCTTCAACATATAATTATGCCAGATCATTGTCACATTATAGTCACTGTCTTTAAACTCTATCCACATATAAAGTCTGTGAAAACCTAACTGTCGTATTACTTTTACTTCTGAGAAGGGTTGTGCCTTAATACAGCTACACGCAATTAGTCATGATGTTTTATACAGACCTTTTCCCCTCGAGAGTACACCAGTGTTGACTTACTGCAATAAATATTTGTGAAGACAGCCCGTCAGTAAGCCTGAATCTTACAATTAAGTCAGTAAAGTGGCCACACTGACAAACCTCCCACTCATAACTCTTGATTATGCAGAGAGAAAGCTATGAGCGGTTTTTTATTTTTATTTTTTCCTGATTTCATTATGCTAAGAAGGTTCTGATTGGAGACATGGAAACTCAAGTATAATTTTGCTTTTGAGAAAAGAAAAACAAATTAAAAAGATGAAATATTATTGAATATGGAAACAAAAAATGGTCAAAGTGGCTAAAACTGGATTTGTTTACATTTCCTTGTGTTTTTCTGTGATCTTCAACACATTCCCAATGATAATAATGTCTGTCAATGTGTATGCTGGGAAATGAGTAACAGTTTCTTCTGTAATATATTTTAAAAACAATACTCTGGTAGGCAAAAGTGTTATTACTCCCCCATGTGTTTTACAAACCAATGTGTGAGCACAATGCAGCTTTTTGAGGTAGTTAAAAACTTAAAATCTATTAGACGGCCCAGCCTTGGAAGTGTAATTAGGTAGCTACCTGGTAAAATTCCCTCTGATCCTAAAGTTTTTAAAGCCCACCAAGCTTCAAAGCAAAGGATCGCTGAAGAAGGAAATAATTTAATTCATTATTCATTCCACTAACAAAACACAGGGATAAACAAAATCTTTTTTAAGCACCTAATGCAACTTCTAATCTAGGCTCCTCAGAGAATAAACAATGGATGATTTTAGCCTCCGTTTCTGCATTTATTCTCCACATTCTCATCTCATTGTGTTGGCTTTTCACAATAAGCTTTAACTAAAAATATATTTTAAAAACAGAAACAAATTATCTGCTGCACAATATACAATAAATTCTGACTTATTGATAACAACAAGACAGAATTACACAGCATGCCTCGAAGGTCTTTACATAAGGTTGATGAAAAAATAAGAGTGATGAAAAAAGAAAAAAGAAAAGAAAAAACACTGAAATTTGTCTTTTTGACTCAAAGTGAACTTTAGATGAAGTACAGGTGGACATACAGATGTTGAAGGATGCAACAGTCCATAAACTATAAGCAGCCAAACGTGGTTTCCCTCTTTCAGCCTTACTGAGACTAAAACAGAAATAATCCCTTGTTTTAAAGAAATTATTCTGTCCCCTATGCCTGTAGCTGAACACGTAGTGACAGATAGCTAAACAGGTGTCCTGAATACTGCAAGAGCTGAATGATGACTGAGATGTGGAAGTAAAGCTGAATGCCGTTTACTTGTTTCTTCATCTTCATTGTTACGTTTCTTACTGTGTTTCCAGAACAATTTTGTGAAAAAACAAAGCTTCTTCCAGTCCCAACAGGTTAGATGCAAACAGATTTCACAGATTCCTTCTTTGTATGCTTTCTTCAAAATAAAATGGCCGACCTGACCTATGACCTCTCAATGTGATCATACACATCCAATGAGAAACTGTCTTTAAAGACTGTGTAGGTTTAATCTGCTGCAGTAACAAAATCTGCCACTAAGGGCACTAAAATTGCTCGGGTTACATCACAGAAATGCTCAATAAGACCAAATACAAACAGAGACAGTTGAACCAAAGTGTAATCTAGGTCAGAGTTTTTACATATCACTGTAACCCCTCCTTTCCAGCAGACATGTTAGAGGTGCGTAATGCCATTGAAATGTAATATGTGGCTGATAGCCACCATTAAAGAGGTCCTTCCATTAAAACTTTCAAGTTTCAAGTTTATTTATTTATAAAGCGCCAGTTCATGACAAAGTCATTTCAAGGCACTTCACAGAAAAATCAATCAATTAATAATAAAACATTTTCTATCTAAGGAACCAGCCGATTGGGCTGAATTGTTATTTCAGCACAATCCCCCAAAACCGGTTGTTCTGAGGTTTCTGTTGAATATTTCTGCTCCACAGGTGTTCTTACCTTCATAGTGGGTGAAAACAGGTCAACAACTTCTCTTTCAGTTTTTATCTCTCAAACTACGCAGGTGGTGATAAAACCTGAGTTCTCCCGAGTTCTAACGGCCTGTATCTGTTTCATCACAACTCCTTTGTTCGTTAGTATTCATCAGCTCCTGCAGTTGAAACCACGCCTAGCATGCTGCTGGCTAAAACCTGTTAGCATTAGACGTAGCAAACAGGAAGACAAGATGTCTGACGTTGCCATGCACAGCGGGGCAGGAAACAGTATACCTTGCTCTCATAGGCGAGTTTGTTAGCCAATCAGAGTCTGCTGCTGCTCGAGGCCTGACGGAAGGAGCCTGAAGCACCTGAATTTTGACACAGATTGAAAGGTCTGTTAATCAGTGTTTCCTGACGGTTTTTAGATATAAAATATTTCATATTACAGGTTAATAGAAGAAGTGTAGAAGTAACCACAAAGTCCTGAAATTTGTATGAAATGGCCTCTTTAAAATCAATGGGACCATTTCTACCAGGCGCAAAGCCGTGCGAATCAGACGCATCTCAGAAGCACAGTTCAGCGGTTTAGTTTTGTTAGGTTTTGATGGAGGTTGTAATGTAGGACCCAGGTGCAGTGAGTGTGGGGGGAAAACACAACTGAACGGGTTTAAAGAGCAACAGAAGGTTTTAATAAAATAGAAAGTAACATGCCGACGTGGCAGCAAATAAACTTACAAGAGGGGAAGAGGCGGTGAATCCAAACAAAAACAAAGCGAGACAAAAGGAGAAGCCGAGACTAAGATAACTGAAAAGCTGAGACTGGGATACACGATACTAAGAGCTAAGACTGGGAACTATGGACGGAGACAGGGACTACGACTAAGAACAAACCGACACTGACTAACACATACATGAGACTTAAAGCAGAACTAAGTAAGTTTTGCTCTCGCTCTCCCCCTACTGGTCCCCTGTGAAAGCTCACTGTCGTAACGTTCCCCCGCCGCAGACCCCCCCCTCACCCCCCACCCCCTCCACCCCGCCGCCGCCCCCCCAACAACAACGCGCAGAGAACGCTTTTGCAAGAAGAAAGAAAAACAAAACCAAGAAAATGTCTCGACAGGTGAGTATTATTGTCATCTTTGCGCTCCTAAGGGTGGCGTTGCTAACAACGGCAAGGGCTTCATGCTTGTATTTATGTACGTGAGTGTGAGTGCCGTAAAGCAGGTTTGTTCTCGCGAGATTAGTCGGGTCCGATCCACTGAAAGTTGCAAGTGCTGCTTTCAGGACACAGACCCCGGAGGGAGGGGAGGGACCCACGAATCACCCCGCCAAGTCCTTGTTTACCTCCACAGGGACTCTAGAAAACATTTATTGAGGTGAAAAAACTTACTTAGTTCTGCTTTAAATACAAAAACCCTAACTGATTACAAACTCAAAACAACTGAACGGAAAAACACTAGACTGAAGAGACAAGCTGAACTGACAAGATACTGAATGACACATGAGGAGAACAGGAAGTACAGACATAACCAAAATAAAAGCAAAACAGAAAACTAGATGACTAAGGAAAATAAAAGCATAACATGACCTAAGACACTGAATGAGAACAAAAGGAAAAACAATGACTGAAAAACCCCCAAAGTACAGAAAGTAATAAAACAACCAAAACCCCAAGACCTGACAAGTTTGGACTGCACAGTAAATCAGCTGTTCATGAAAAGTAAAAAACCCAGAAGTTTTAAAATAAAAGGTAACGAAAAAATTACCTGTGACGGGATTTAAAGTCCGTAGGTGGTATGAAAACGAACCACATACCTTCTGGATACATGTTGTCATCTTTCTCCCTGCCTGTTGTTTTGTGTACTGATGAAAACATGCGTGATTTCATAATTCTCCCGTGATTTGGTGATCTTCAAGGACCAGCTGGATGGAACGCTTTTGCGAATGATATGCGATTAAAATGCTCCTGGTGCCGTTTCCTCTACCAGTGGAAAGTAGGGGTTACAAAACAATGTCTTCACTTGAGGGAAATTTTAAACACATTAGACAACCTTAAATTTACCGGTTAATCATTATTGTTGCCTTGTAGCAAGAAGTATGCAAGTTAAACAACCTCTGCACTGATTTTACCTGTTAGAACTTTTTATAAAATCCTGTTGTTGAGCTGATTCTGAGCTAATTGATCTTAACTTGTCTTATTTATTTTTAATAATTTTATAATGTGAACTTTTACTTTTAAGGGTTACATTTTATTTTAAAAGATGTGCTTTTTTGACCCGATCTCCAACAAAAATAGAGATTTAAATCTCACCTTGTAAAAAAAGTGAAATAGATAAACACACCTATTCAATCAAGTCTACTGCAAAAGATACAAACTCATGTAAGGCAACAGAAATAAATATTTTAGACAAAGTGTCTTTTTGTTGTTTTTCTAAACAGATTTTAGTTGTTTTTTTAAGTTTAAATGTTTCAGTTTTTTAAGCAACATCTGAATCAAAATTGTATTAAAATTCCGGCAAATTTCCACTGAGCTGAAGAAAATTTTACCATCTGCCTTTTCCACTAAACCAAGTGTAGTAAATATTTGGCAGATTTACAATACTCAGTCCTCATGGAGTCACAAAAGTTATTTGCAAAAATCTGTGGGGGTAAAGTCCAAGAATATAGAAGACAACACTGTGTTGTAAATCACTCTGAGTCACTGCAGAGATAAAATATTCAGCATCTCAAGGACAGTGCATGCTAGTGATCAACCTCGAGCCACTTGCTTCTTCTTTTGGTTTGTTTATTAAACATTAAAGCTGCTGTCTGTACAGCATGGGCATTTCCCCACCTTGAAAAAACCTCCACGGCCACGATGAATAACATCAAATCTGATTAAGTACATTGTTTTCTTTGGCATCTGATTTCAGCCTTTGTTGTTTAGAAATAATATGACCAAGTTAAAAACTGCTCAATGGCTGTAAAGGTTCTTTAGTTTGTCATTTGTCAAACCCGACACAGAGCAAGGTCCTGCAGTATATAAGAGGAAGAAAAAGATTCCTTATTGAGTATGTAAGAGAGTCACAATTGTTGCACTGAGAAACATACAATGCCAGTATGCAGTATAGCAGATTCAATGCACAATGGGCTGCAAGTTGCCATGGAGACAGATATCTGGACAAACCAAGTTAACCCTCAGGTAAGTAGTCTAGATACATGAAACTCTCAGAAACATCTACATAAAGTGTTATTCAGGGCAATTATCAATTATGTAGCAGTTTGAAATTTTGAGTAAATTACACTTTATAGTCTGCAAACAATATGTTCAAGTCAGTTTTTGGTTAAGTTAGGTTAACACGTCGAAGTCAGAACAGTGGATTTTAATAGCAGAAAAATCTGCCAAGACTCTTAAATTCATGGGGTTATAACCCAAGTGAACAAGAATCATTACAACCTCAAGGACCTGGAGCAGCAGAAAAAAGCTGTCTGCTCAGAGCTGAGGAAGGAGAAGTCAGGGGCCAAATGGTGGCTGGGGAATGGGTCAGTGATTACAGTAAGAGGCTCTGGGACTCATTGATTCCTCAGCTTGAGCTGTAGAACCACAAAGTGACTTGAGCTTTCGCAGACACTGTGAGACCAAAATGGAGCTGATGCAAGGAAACTGGAAGAGACAGGGGCCAAGGAGAGGCCAGGGACAGAGAGAAGCAGAGGCCTACGCTATATGAACCTTTTTCAAATGAAAGGCAGAGGGGCCACGTCAGAGAGTGTTGTGCAGGGACAACAATAAATGTATGAAGTGACCCTGAACTGTTCCCACTCCAGCAGATTTCTTGTTTTTTTTCTTTTTGTCAAATGATTCAGATTAACAAACACATTTTAATATCAGACAAAAAAAAAACAACATAAATTCAGATTTTACATTAAGATTTTATTTACTAAACGAAAAAAACTATCCAACCCAACCTGGTCATGAGTCAAGAAGAAATTGCCTCCTCAGGCTCTTTTGGGGTTGTTCCACCAGTGACAGCAACAATTACAAATAATTGTTTGAGTCATTCATGTATCTGTGGAGGAATTTTGACCCAATCATATTTGCTGAATTGTTGTAATTTAGCCACACGAGTGATTTTAAGCTCAAAGTTATAAAATCTCCTTCAAGGTTTCCTGGTAAAAATCATTCCATTGGTTCCAGCATGTCATCTAGGTCTTGAAGAAGTAAGAATGTCCCAGATCATCACACAACCACCACCGTGCTTGACTGTATGATCATTTTTCTGAAATGCAACATTACAGAATCGTTGCAAATGTTCCACTTGTCTCTTCAGTCTATAGATTATTTTCCACAATGTTCTAGGGATCACCATGATTCTTTTTGGCAAACATTCTCATTAAAATACACTTTACCCAGATTCTCTCTTACTGTAGAATCACAAACACAAATAAGGCAAAGGAGGCCTTCAGATGTTGATCTGGGTTCTTTTGTGACTTGTTGAATATGTAATTGTTGAGCTTTTGGAGTAATTTTGATAGGCCAGACACTCCTGGGTAGATTATTTACTCGGGGAATCTTTTTTCTGACATTAGTATTTGTTTAGTCATCTGAAACATTTAAATGTGTCAAAACAACAAAAAGCAGCTCATGTCAGCAATGAGACAGATTTTTAGAGTACAGTAAAGTAAATTCAGTCTTAAGTTGGCTATTATAATATTTGCATACACTGTACATTTTTTTATACTTAAAAGTTTGGCTTCTCTTGACATGCAAGATGTTATTAGCCTGAACCATTCCTTCATTGTTCAATAATGTATTTAGTTAGTCTAATCTAATCTGGCTAAATGAACAAACAAACTATGTTTTTTACAAGACTTGTTGCCCTGATGTTTCTTAGCATAAATATATGATGGCAAGGACCAAAGAGCGTGTGAAAAATAAGTGGCAATGTTTTCAAACCTCGGAGAGAAGCTGTCAAGCTGTAATGGAAAACGCCAAGTTCTGCAATGATAGCTTTACACAGACAGAGAAACAGAAAATATTTATGAAGTCCGAGTCACTCCATCATTTTTTCCCCTCTGTACAAGCAACAAAAGTAAAACTATTCCACTTCAGTATAAAACCTATTTTACTTCTTGCAAAAAAAGGATTTCAAAACTTACCAGTCTGAAAAGTTGATTTTGTTAAGATAAGTAAAAATTTTATGTCTAATTTTAGAGACAGATGGTTTATGGAATTTCTTCACATTAAAACAAAGAGAGCGGTTCAAGTTAGACACATCCGTACACACACAAAGTGCAGCAAGTCATCAAGTTGTCCACCCACTCCCACAGCCAGCTCGTCTACTTCTCTGTACTATTATTTTCCTTTCTGAGTCCTCCTCATCCTGGTCCCTGAGCAGCCCTCACCCCCACTGTGTTAATCAGAGGTGGAGGCTACAGCAGTGTTTCTGCAGAGTTTACTCTGTAATCTGTCCAAACACACACACACTCATACACACTCACTCATACACACTCACAAGTGTGTTTTGGTATCCTTATGGGGACCGTCCATTGACTCACTGATTTTAGTAACTAGATTTATACCTAACCCAAACCCTTTTACTAACCTTAACCATTACTGATCTATAACTAACCCTAAGACTAACTAAAACTCTATTCACACCATACCTATAAACCTAACCCCTAACCCTAAAAAGGGGAGTCCCCCTCATGGGGACCAGGCTTCGGTCCCCACAAGAACCCTCGGACCCCAGAAAGATAGTAAAAGTCAGGAAACTGGTCCTCAGGAGGTCAGAAATACAAACCCACACACACACACACACACACACACCCACACCCACACACACACACACACAGATCATTTGAACTTTACAGGTTACAATCAGACTACTTGACTTTCTCTTCAGGTGACTCTGACAAAAGCTTCTCGTCATAACAAATAACAGGAAGTGCTCTGATGACCAGAAACTCCACCATCTGACTTGCATAAAGATAGCAGGTCCTAATAATATAGATTATCATGTCTGTCAAGTGTTAGTGTTTAAAAACAAACACCACCAGTGATTTATCCCGACAGAAAGCAGCACATGTTTGAGCCAAAGACACTCCTCTGAATGCTCACATCAACTCTAAAATTAGAAAAGATTTTTCCATATTTCTTTTCATCAACACCAAGGCCACTGCCAGCATATCATTTTCTCATCATGCGCATTGGCAGAAACTTGTACCATTTGCGTTGTTCATCTGTTTGCCAGAGAAAGCCTGTTCACTTGATGGGACGACTTCACAAAGCTAAGTGGAGGTTTTCTGCTTGTTCGTTCTTCTTCAAACTAATTCAGTGTGGTGGAAATGGAAATGTGTGGAAGTGTGAGATGAGACTGACTCAAGTTTTGAAGTGTGTTTTAATTTGATGATGAATATTTATGAATATAATAGCATAATGGCATGTAAAGGGTCAGAGAGAGAACAAGTTGATTCTGAATGAAAATGTAAGAATCTTCCTGCTGAATGCAAGAATATGAATAAAACAGCAACTAAACCAGCTTAAACAGTCGTTATGAAGTCTGTTCATTCTGTATGGGCACAATGTTAACTTTAAAAATGCACACAAATTTAATTCTTTAGCTTCAAGAAAAAAAAACACAAATATTTATATGGTATCATAAATTTGCTTGAGGTAAAAAGAAACTTCCTCTGAAAAGAAAAAAAGCTGTTTGAAGTTAAATAACAAGAAGAAATCGTCAATATGTGAAGAAATAATTAGTCATTGTGAAAACAGAGTTATTGAGAAAAAACTTTACGAAGTGGAACTTGTGTCTGCTGCGAGCAGAATGTGACAGATAGAAAAAGGAGAGAAAACAGTTAGTTTCCTGATGAATCTGGTTTAATTCTGTTAAAACTTCTTCTCTTCAGTCTTTTACTGGAGGAACATGTCGCCATATGACTGTTAGGGTCTGTTGGAGAGTGAAACTGCCACAAAATGTCAACATTTTGTTTCATTTTCTTTAAAAAAACATGCCCAGATTTCTTTAACATGTCTTCTACCTGTTTATACAAATAAATATATACACAGATATTGTTTTAAATGTTTGGAAACCTCAAAAAACTAATTGTTCATATAATATCACACAGGTCAGTTTGACCAGAAAGGGCAGTTGGCTTTATTAAGTTTAATTTAATTAGCAGATTTATTTTCTACTTTAGCAGCATTGATGAAGTACTGCAAACAAATCAAATCAAATCAAAAATACTTTATTAATTAAGTCTTGTTGTAGCTCAGTTCTTCTTCAGGAAGCCATTATAGAAGGTTCTAGCTGTGGACAGGAAGGATCTCCTGTAGAGGGTTCTAGCTGTGGACGGGAAGGATCTCCTGTAGAGGGTTCTAGCTGTGGACGGGAAGGATCTCCTGTAGAGGGTTCTAGCTGTGGACGGGAAGGATCTCCTGTAGAGGGTTCTAGCTGTGGACGGGAAGGATCTCCTGTAGAGGGTTCTAACTGTGGACAGGAAGGATCTCCTGTAGAGGGTTCTAGGTGTGGACAGGAAGGATCTCCTGTTGAGGGTTCTAGCTGTGGACAGGAAGGATCTCCTGTAGAGGGTTCTAGCTGTGGACAGGAAGGATCTCCTGTAGAGGGTTCTAGGTGTAGACAGGAAGGATCTCCTGTAGAGGGTTCTAGGTGTGGACAGGAAGGATCTCCTGTAGAGGGTTCTAGCTGTGGAAAGTAAGGATCTCCTGTAGAGGGTTCTAGATTTTGACAGGAAGGATCTCCTGTAGAGGGTTCTCTGTGTGGACAGGAAGGATCTCCTGTAGAGGGTTCTAGCTGTGGTCAGGAAGGATCTCCTGTAGAGGGTTCTAGCTGTGGACGGGAAGGATCTCCTGTAGAGGGTTCTAGCTGCGGACGGGAAGGATCTCCTGTAGAGGGTTCTAGGTGTGGACAGGAAGGATCTCCTGTAGAGGGTTCTAGCTGTAGACAGGAAGGATCTCCTGTAGAGGGTTCTAGCTGCGGACGGGAAGGATCTCCTGTAGAGGGTTCTAGCTGTGGACAGTAGGATCTCCTGTAGAGGGTTCTAGATTTTGACAGGAAGGATCTCCTGTAGAGGGTTCTAGGTGTGGACAGGAAGGATCTCCTGTAGAGGGTTCTAGATTTTGACAGGAAGGATCTCCTGTAGAGGGTTCTAGCTGTGGACAGGAAGGATCTCCTGTAGAGGGTTCTAGGTGTGGACGGGAAGGATCTCCTGTAGAGGGTTCTAGGTGTAGACAGGAAGGATCTCCTGTAGAGGGTTCTAGGTGTGGACGGGAAGGATCTCCTGTAGAGGGTTCTAGCTGTGGACGGGAAGGATCTCCTGTAGAGGGTTCTAGCTGGGACGGGAAGGATCTCCTGTAGAGGGTTCTAGCTGTGGACAGGAAGGATCTCCTGTAGAGGGTTCTAGGTGTGGACGGGAAGGATCTCCTGTAGAGGGTTTTAGCTGTGGACAGGAAGGATCTCCTGTAGAGGGGTCTAGATGTGGACAGGAAAGATCTCCTGTAGAGGGATCTAGCTGTGGACGGTAAGGATCTCCTGTAGATGGTTCTAGCTGTGGACGGGAAGGATCTCCTGTAGAGGGTTCTAGTTGTGGACGGGAAGGATCTCCTGTAGAGGGTTCTAGGTGTGGACAGGAAGGATCTCCTGTAGAGGGTTCTAGATTTTGACAGGAAGGATCTCCTGTAGAGGGTTCTAGCTGTGGACAGGAAGGATCTCCTGTAGAGGGTTCTAGGTGTGGACAGGAAGGATCTCCTGTAGAGGGTTCTAGCTGTGGACAGGAAGGATCTCCTGTAGAGGGTTCTAGGTGTGGACCTGAAGGATCTCCTGTAGAGGGTTGTAGCTGTGGACAGGAAGGATCTCCTGTAGAGGGTTCTAGCTGTGGACAGGAAGGATCTCCTGTAGAGGGTTCTAGCTGTGGACAGGAAGGATCTCCTGTAGAGGGTTCTAGCTGTGGACGGGAAGGATCTCCTGTAGAGGGTTCTAGCTCTGTATGGGAAGGATCTCCTGTAGAGGGTTCTAGATGTAGACAGGAAGGATCTCCTATAGAGGGTTCTAGCTGTGGACAGGAAAGATCTCCTGTAGAGGGTTCTAGCTGTTGACAGGAAGGAACTCCTGTAGAGGGTTCTAGGTGTGGACGGGAAGGATCTCCTGTAGAGGGTTCTAGCTGCGGACGGGAAGGATCTCCTGTAGAGGGTTCTAGCTGTGGACGGGAAGGATCTCCTGTAGAGGGTTCTAGGTGTGGACAGGAAGGATCTCCTGTAGAGGGTTCTAGGTGTGGACGGGAAGGATCTCCTGTAGAGGGTTCTAGCTGTGGACAGGAAGGATCTCCTGTAGAGGGTTCTAGGTGTAGACAGGAAGGATCTCCTGTAGAGGGTTCTAGCTGTGGACAGGAAGGATCTCCTGTAGAGGGTTCTAGCTGTGGACAGGAAGGATCTCCTGTAGAGGGTTCTAGCTGTGGACAGGAAGGTTCTCCTGTAGCGTCTGTGCTGCAGCGGATCTGAAGAATCTTCTGACTGAAGACAGTCTGTTGTTGAGTTCCTGTGTTCTGAAGAGGATGATGAGGGTTTTGCATGACAATTTTCTTTATCTGAAACGTCCTCTTTTGGACCATCAACAGAACCAGCTGTCCTGTTCAACCTCTTTATGTCACTTCACGCACCAAAATATAAGATGTACATACACGTGTACACTCATCAATCAGCTTTTTCTTTCTAGGTTTTTGTACTTATTACTTCATTGATGTGGCACATTTACATTTTGAATTAATACAATTATACAAGACCTTTTTAATTAAACAAAATGATTCTTCAAGGATTGCACAACAAAGAGGAAATGATTTTTCATTAAATAATAACTTGTAAGGTATTTAAATAGCCAAAGGTTCATAATAATCCCATAACCCATGATTTTTTAATTCATATATGGACTATTCTAATAGTTTATGTTTATTGTTTTTAAGTATAACTTTTGTAGAAAACAAGACCTTCTGTAGCCCTGATTTAAAAAAGAAAAAATCCTTGTAGCCTGTGATGGACCGAGTTAAATGAGTGGAGGAAGCACAGAGGTTCTTCAAAAAAGGGGATGTTGTTTTATTTTTAATTTCCCCAAAATATAATAAAAATAACTTGAGCTCATAAAAGAGGTCAACTAATCAACAATGGAACTCAAACAAATGGTTAACTTAACTTCTCAACTGACTAAACAACATAACTGACCTAACAAACAAAGACACACAGGGATATATATACACTGGCTGATCAGACCATATGAAACAGATAGGGGTAACTAGACAAACATTTACCAACTACAAAACAAACAAACTAATCAGTACAGTTGAGTTGTTAATGAAACTAAATAACAAACATGTAAACCTAAATGCATAACTTCAAACTTAAATCTGTAACCAAACTCAAAAGCAAATAAACAAGGACGGTCATTAATCCCCTCTTCCTGGAGGAGTTTGGTTGGTCCAATTAGCTCCTCCTGTATTTAGTGGAGTTGAGCCCTTCAACCCTGTTTGCCCGTCCAAGCTCTCCCAGGAAGCAGGAAGTGGAGGAACTCTCAGCACCGGTAAGAGAAAACATAAGTTAACTTCAACAAAATAGGTGAAACACAGTAGTTAACTAAATGTGTGCACTTACAATTAGGACCAGTGTATCATTAACCAATACATTTAATGAAATCAACTTACAAACTAAAACAAAAGGTGCATGAGAATTACCAACATTTACTGCTGTATGGACATGGATGTGGCCATCACATGGGGCAAATAAATCTGAACATTCTGAAGATAAATGTCACACAGTGTTAAAATATACACTCACCGGCCACTTTATTAGGTACACCTGTCCAACTGCTCGTTAACACTTAATTTCTAATCATGTAAACCAGAGCTGCTCTTAAACTGATCATCAGCTTCTGGTTTTAAATCAAACTGATCTTTTGGTCATTGTTTTTATTGACTTTTCTGTGTCTCGAGAAGTCAATGTGACCTCCTCGTGGATCTGTGTTGTTGTTTTTCTGGATACTCTAATTTTCTCCCGCAGCTGAAGGAAGGAACATGTTAGTTTGAGATTCTACACTGATCTGAGGAGTGACTGCATGAGTATTTATCTTTTTGTTTTCTTGTGTTAAAAAGCATCTTCCAAAGGGATAAAAAGAAAAAACTATGATAAAGGATGTTGACACATTTTCTGCTTTGATTAACTTATTAAAGGGAACTTAACGTGGTTCTTCAGCTTTTCCTCATTCACACCTTCAAGGTGACAATTTTTGAGAGTGTTACAGAAATAAAAAACCTTATTTTTAAACAAGATGTATATTTTTGTTTTTATTTAAAACGTGTGTATTAGATTTAAACGATCAGTCGAGTGCCATCACTTGATGTGTCTGACGTGTCTCATAAGCTTCATAAGCATTTAATCAGAATCATAAGGAAGTTCACACGTAATAATTTATTTCTCTAACAGGATATGATGTAATTAAAATGAACATAATGAAGAAAACATAATTTAACTGCAAAGAAAAACAAACATGATTCATTACAATATGTGGCTGTGGCTCAGGAGGAAGAGCAAAAGGCTTCCACTTCCACATGTTGATGTGTCCTTGGCCAAGAAACGGAACCCCACGTAGTTATCTGGGGTCTGTGTGAATAAGGAAATGTAACGTGTTGTGTAAAAGTGCTTTGAGCAGTCAGTAAGACCAGAAAAACACAAAAACATAGTAATAT
This sequence comes from Pachypanchax playfairii, assembly GCA_006937955.1. Classification (NCBI taxonomy): domain Eukaryota; kingdom Metazoa; phylum Chordata; class Actinopteri; order Cyprinodontiformes; family Aplocheilidae; genus Pachypanchax; species Pachypanchax playfairii. Next base: position 89,868 of record SSNP01000372.1, on the reverse strand, counting down.
TCAGGGGTGAGTCTAGCAGTTTTGTGGTGGGGGGAGACACGTATAGGGGCCCAGTTATTAGCCCCATAACCTTAAAAAATCTAGTTGTTTAACTAGATTTAAAATTGTAGACCCCTTATCATAATTTAACTCCCATAAACCAAAATGAACTCAATATCAGTCAAAGCACAATGTCAATGGCACACATTCAATAATAATTTATTTGTTGCAGCTGGGGTGGCCAGTCTAATTGGAAGGGTGGCCCGTGCCCCCCCCCCCCACTCTGGACACGCCCCTGGTTATCGTTATAGTTACTGAAAGTTCTAATTCCATTAATCGGGGTATTCAGGATGAATGGCCTGTTATGTTGCATAAAAATCTGTCTGTACGGTTATAAACTTGGTGAAATACCAAGAACATCGCTTTTATTGTGACTTGCAACTTTAACAGTTTTGTTATTTTTCACTGCAGAACATTCTTAACAAATGCCACATTCCTAAAAGAAAAATGTTAGATCCCAACCTTTAGTGAATTTATTTTGTTATTTTGTTTCTCCCTGTAAATAAAGCTTCTGGCATGGAAGGGAGCCACAGTCATCCAGACTTTCATTGCTGGAGATTCCTGCACAATGAGGAACTTGGGTGCTCGGGTGGGAGGGAGAAAAATGTCTCCAGGCATATTTTGTGAAGTGAATGACAAAATGATGCCCAGAGGAAACAATGCAGCAGCGAGCAAAAATTACACTTAAACTCAACCCGAGTTGTATTTTTCTTCCTGTCTTGGTTCGCGGTTGCTTGTCTGACATTTAGTTCACAGTGAAAAGTGGGTCTTTGAACATGTTTTCACTCTGTCATGGTCTCCAACTGTAAAAAAGAACTCTTAATATTTTTTTATTTATTTTCACATGCAACCAAAAAAAAGAAGAAAAGAAAAGAGCAGCTCTTCTTATTTCATGATTTCACCTGTAATTATTTTAATCTCTGATCTGATCTCTGAAGTCATCTATCCACAGCACCACAATCTGACAAAAACAACATCAGAAATGATGCTAGTTTGGCGATGGAAGAGAGGGGGAGGAGTAGGAGTGTATGAACACACTTGAAGTGTCAAGTCAAATTGTTTCTGCATTTCATCTTGTTGGCTCCTTATCTATTCAACTGTTTATCTGTACCTCTGCTGGGGTATGCGCAGGCTCCTGCAGTGGGTTTCTGTGTATGTTTGTGTGTTTCGGCTGCCAGAGTAAGAAGGCAGGCGGCTTGCTGTGTCAAGGGCTGTAGGGGGAATTTTCAAACCCTCAGTCAGCGGGGGATTGTGTGTGAAATACAGATGTTAGAAACGGCTCCACTGTTTGCCTATTGTTATCACTGCTCTTTGGCGTAGAGGAGAACAGTCTCGGGTTTTGACTTGACAAGGGAGAAACAGAATGATAAATTGTCCCACCAGCTCTCTTTTAGCAAACCACACACCCCTGCATGCCCACCCCCCCCCTCCACACACACACAACTACCACACCCAGCTGTATACAGCATGAAAACACAAACAGATTACAAAATAATACACAATGAGTGCAGGAGATTTGAGTCCCCACCCTCTTGTCTCATCAGCAGCTGCACCAGAAAACAGGACATGATTTAATAAAGTAAAAACATGGTTAAACTCACTTTTAAACATGAGATTTGAAGTGGCTCAATTGAAAAAGACACAGAAACTGTCAATTACATGCGACTGTACAGACAGATTTCTGTACCTGTCAAGAAGATGAAGTCATTAGGGCTGCACAGAGCAGAGCATTGTGTGTATAGTGAGACTGCTACTCCTTCTATAATAACTGTGTCCCAATCTTGTTATATACACATTCTAATTAGCAAGAAGAACAAAGAAGTCAAACGCCTCAGATCTCTTCACTGAATGCTAACGTCGGGCAGTTTGGCCACAACAGCAATTAGATCCATCATATAAGTTGAGAACTTGCAATATTTGTCTAAATGAGGTCTGTTTGGAAAAAAAGGCCAAACACAAGCAACATGAATAAAGGTTTTAGCACATGATTAACAGATACATTTAGCTTTCTGGGTTCTGTGCTGGAAGATGTTGCATATCGGAGGAGATAAACAACATTTTGGCAGTGTAAACAGAAGAGAACAGAAAGTATCTTGGCTAATTAAAGACTTGGCACACAGTGAGAAGGAAGTTAGGACATGATCTGAAGGTGGAGATGTCCATATGCACTAATTAATCTGCAGAGATTATTAGCATAGATTTGGCCAGTAGAACTATACTAATGAATCCATACATTTTCCACAAAACTCACATAATCGTCATGCGCTGTCAAGCTCTTCTAGCATGCTACATTTTAAGAATAAGTTGGACTTAGAGGCATTCCAGCGATGTTTACCTTCAGACACCGATTCACAGCGCTGTCCTCCCACACACACACACAAAACACACAAGCACATCGATGTCAACCAACCATGAACATCCCCAAAGGAAAAGTTAAAGATCTAAATTCCTTCACTTGGAGCTGCTCTAGCACGCTGGCTGATGTGTAACGTTAATTTCTCATGATGTCAGTCAGATTTCATCAGCATTAAACTTTAGCATGTCTACAAGACCGCTGGCCAGGACAGATGTGAGAAGACTCTGGAGGGTCGTGTGTGTGTCCCCTCTCCAGTTTCTGTTTGTGGCCCAAAATTATAAAAAGATACATGTATTTATAAATATTCATAGTCATGTTTCTGCAAAAAACGTCACTGGCAAAGGTGTTTGTAAACCTACACTTTGTGGATGTGTGTGGGTTATGTTGTAGGTGTGTGTCTAAAATAAAATATTGGTGCTATTTCTGGTTTTTCCTGGATCTAAGTTCAGTGTTTCAGTCCAATGTTATATAAAACTGGTGTGAATTTATGCGTTTCAGTTGGTTGTAGTTTATTGTATTCAGTGATAATGATTGTAAAAATGTAAATGTTTCTCTGCAGGGTTACAGTTGATCAGAATTCTTTGAGCACAATAAATCTTTGCAGCACAACAAAACAAACTCTATAACTGAATATTCAACAGACATTCATTGTGTTTGATGAAGCATATGTGACTGACTGACACTGTGCAGTTAGAGCACTCCGTCGACTCTCTTCTGGTTCAATCCTAATAGGTTATATTCATGTGCACATCTAAGAGTTGGGCAAACACTTAAACAGAATTTAACCCCAGCCTTCTGATAGTCCCGCAGGAAAGGAAAGGGAAAAAAATCTATATCGGTAGCGACATGGAAGATGGAAGTGAGTCTGCAGGATTTTGCAGCTTCCTCTGCTCCACGTGTTCAACCTTTGAGAGCAGAGCAGTATTTGCATTTATCATGCATCACCTTTCCATCATCGCATTACCCAGCCAGTTTTACATAATGTAGTGTGAGGCGAGTGGCCGTGCGGAGACTTATTGCCACAAAAGCAACAGCCTGATCCTTAAAGGATTTTCTTCTTTCTTTGTTTGTCTTACTTTTTTAGTTATTGCGTTTCTGTGAGGTGGATGAGGCTTTAGATCTGCCGAACACATGTTGGTGCTGAGAACAGAGAAATACTTTCACTTTTCTGGTTTATTATTGCTTCAACTAATCCAATTGGCCATGGCTAAGTAGAAGCAGAAACATGTGTCTGTGTGTTATCTTCTACAGCTACTCTGAGCTCTAAACTTCAGCAGTTTTAACTTTTATCTTGAGTGGGAAAGTGAACTTTTATCTACCCCTGTGAGTTTATTGTGTAATCCCTGAAATCAGCTCTAAATGCACTGCACCCAAAATGAAAGGAAGCAAATGAAAAAAGATTACTTTTTTAGTTGTTGTGAGACTTTCAGTTCAAATACAAAAGGTTCTCAATGAGCAATTGTTGACATTTTTGCAAAAAAGCCAAGGATTCCTTGAATATGTGTTGTCACCTGCTGCATTCATTCTTAAACTAGTTCAATCCAAGATCATACTTTGTTGAGAAATGATGACATCACAGCCTTTTCAGTCAGTTCTTGGAGGTAATGTTGAGCGATCTCACAGTATCTTACTCAATCTGTTAGCATCATGCGTATGTGTTTAGCAACCAGTAACCAAGACATTGAATTTGTTGCTGTGAATTTGACCGAGTTGAGAAACTATTGCAGCATTCGTTCATCAGTTTGGCTCCAAAAGATAATCAGTTGTAGATGTACATCCAGTCAACATTTCAAATAGTTTCATTAAAATCTCTCCATATGTTTTGCTAACAGATAGTCAGAGTTGATTTCAACAGTTAAAATGTTAAGGTTTAAGTAAAGATGTTGTCAAAAGTGTAAAGTTCAGATTATGTGTTGGAGATAATTCTAAGCTACTACCACACCAGGTTTCAGCTGAATATCTAATAAATTTACAGTTTAATTAATTTCTGCCTCAAAATAATAAGTCTTGGCAGCCATCTTGAATTTAATTGACTCCAAAAGTTAATCAGTTTTACATGTTCCTGTAATTATTAACTTTTGGATTAAAAAAAACAAACATTAATGAGCAGTAAAATGTAGAGAAAAGCCTCAGTTCTAGCCAAAAAAAACAGGGAAAACTGACAGGAGGAATAATGCTTTGCACAGTTTCAGTGAATGTGGAACTCATTGCATATAAATATTCAGTCAACGTGTGCTCCCCCATAGGAATCCATGTAGACTATCAATATGATGGATTAGTCTTTGCCTGCTGGAGAAAAAAAATAATTACTCAACACAATAATTACAGCAGCCCCATGCCGAACTGCACTCAGCTGGTTGATAAGATTTCATTGTCAAAGTGCTAAAGTGAATAACATGCAACTTGAAGGACAAGTGGAGAACTTCCCAGGTCACCTTTACTGTTTTACCTCAACATTCATTTAAAATCTTTAAAAAAAATTCAGCTTAACCCCTTTTGCTTATTTACAACCTCACAGGGTCTGAGAGATGGTTTTATACTCCAGGAGGCGTGTCTTAGAGACGATGTCGGTGACGTGGACATTCAGCCAATCACAAATTTCAAATACATTATCCACCTTTCAACCCTAAGAGGGCAGCACTAAGATGTTTTTAGACAAAGTGTAGAATTTAACAAGTTTACATGAAAATGTCAAAAATGCCCAGAAACTGAAAGATTGCAATAAAGATCCACTAATACAGTTTATAAGCAGAAAAAAAGCTGTTTTGATGGTGAGTTGCTCTTTAAAGTAAAATAAATTGTGGAAATAAAAAATTAATTACACCAAGGCATCTTTGGCTTTCTATTTTACTGTGGTCAGGTCAGCACTCTGGGTAAAAAAAACAGTAATTAGTACCGATGTGTGTACCTTAATATGATCAAAGTTGTCAACAGATACTTATCTCTGTCAGATAACTGGCTAAAGATTCAAGTAATTTCTAAGCGCTCTTTTGAGAGTGTGTAAGAAGAGATTTTGATTTGTGTCACTTTTAACAACTCGTCTAACAATTGTGGTTTTTTGTTTGTTTGTTTGTTTCTTTTGCAATTTTTGAACACATTTCTCTTTTTGCATTTGCATTTTAACCAAAGGGAAAATAATTTGACTATGACTTTCCAAATGGTGTTACAGCAGTTTGGAACTCTTTACTCACATTATACCAGCAAGCTCATTGTATGGTGCAGATAACCCTGTGGCGTTAGTGGAGAGACTAGCAGTGTTGGAGTAATTAATTCATCAGTGAGTGACAGTTAAGCACCGGGGGGGCAGAGGCACGCCCGTCGTTAATAAACAGATAGGAGTTGATTTATGTATAAGTCTGGGGCATGCACGTTATCTGTGTGTCTCTCTCTCTCTCTCTCTCTCTCTCTCTCTCTCTCTCTCTCTATGTTCGTCTCATTTTAACTGACTTGCATGCATGTGGGTTTATACACAACACAGCCATTGAAGTTACTGCCCTTGGAGATGCTTTTTTTTTATGTTCCTGAAGTCTTTGGAGTCCTCTTGAATTTGAGTCATAGCGAGGAGATCCATCAAGTCTGTAGAGGAGAAACAACAGAGGAGCAGAGGTCAATTGAGAGTGTGGTGCACATCAGAGGAAACAATGGTTGCTGAATTATTGAGTCCTTCCTGTCCCATCAGCTATTTGTCCCGAGCCTAATGGCTTTCTTCTCTAAAAGGCAGTCTGTGTGAGAGAAGGGAAGGAATTTACTTTGCTGTTTTCTGAGGTGAAAAAAAAGACATGAAAACTGGACTTTTTGCCCTGAGAGAGGAAGTTTCTGTCTCAGCTTGTTTAAAAATTCTGCTCTGACTTTTACTTTCACTTTGGGTTATTGCAGACCCATCTTTAATGGATTCATTTGGACTACATTAAATAATTTATTCATCAACAGTGTAGCGGTCTGAATGAATGAAATTGTGTCTGTGAAGTCAATATTTTACTGTACCTATCTTCCAGGTAGTGTTCAGAATTAAAAGGGAGGGTATTTTCATTCATATTGACTCATTCAGAGACACGTATTGAAAACGTTGTGCTGATGAGCTGTTGTCAGATTGTTAGGAATCAGCCTGCCAGCTACTTTCGATTAATCCAGTCCCCCCCCACCCCGGCTGCTTGGATTTAACTCTCATCACACTTCATCAGTCGATATGACTCCAGCACAAGAAAACATGCACGCACATCTCAGGAATGTGTCCAGCCACACAGACAACCACTGGAAACAAAGTCCAGCTCATACACACACTTTTAACACTTTTGCAGCGTGTGTGTGCTCCAGTGGGGTTTTATCGGGTGGGATGACATCCAGCTGTGAGTTCAGGAATCTGGTCTGTCAGCTGGCAGTCAGGACTCAGCAGGAGTCTCCTCAACACAAAAGTGAAGTCAAGGGCCAATAAACAACAGCAGCAGGAAAACTGAGGGTCGAATCGATGGAGTGGGTGTGTATTCTATCTGCACTGGCTTCAGGATCCTCTTAATCACATAAAAACCTGTCTGTTTCTCGCCCATGGCTGAGTATTCACATGCAAACCACACATCAGAAACATGAAAGTGGCACATCGTGGGCTGCAGATATCTTCTCCTGAGATTCTGTCATCAGTCAGGTATATTTGCCCAAAACTTACAGATGCTGTCTTCTGGAATCTGTTTGGGCGTGATTGCTGTCAGACTGTTTAAATCAGCATAGAGGGGAGAGAAACTATTCTTTTGCTGCCTGTCTTTTTGCTGAGTGTGAACTGCTTCTGAATCTGTAATATTTTATGCAGTTCTGAAGTAGTTGCAACTGATATTGAAAAGATAATGGTAAGCCTTCCAGACATATTCAAAATGAAATTTATCTGAGCTTTGAATGACTCACATAGAACTAAATAGACGTTGGTTATGTGCTAACAATGAAGGTGTTGCTGAAAAAATATTGAAGCATTTTTACTCACTTATTCTGGTTATGCCATTCTGCAATGAACCAAGAACCCCACAGAAAACTTATATATACACAAATATACTATTTTTTTTTACAGGCAGTGGTTTTAAATAAGAGTTGGATGTTATTGAACCACCTTGACAGCCATTCAGCTTGTGGAGGACCAACTCTTACAGAACATTGTGAAAGATGAGCACTTTGTTTCCCAGATGCATGACTGAATTCTTCTCTGTTTTTATGATTTTTTTTACAGAGATTTATATCTAAATTCAATAAACTGCATATTATTTTATAGTTAACATGCAATAGCACAATATAGCTTCTGTTTTCTTCAACATTGGTTTATGGTTGTTGTCGGGGAAATTGTTACACCAGAACACAGTTAAACCCTCAGACAGCAGAAGAACCACAGAATCAGATTATAATGTTTAGAAATGTTACTTGCACCCACGAGTGAGTGAAGTTTCTGCATCTCCACATTCACTGAATATGATATTACAGATTCATCATTATAAAGAAGGGAGTTCATGAAGTCCATCCTCCAACAGAGAACATAGGCAACATTATCACAGAATTACTTCCCACCATAGTGTCCTTAGTCCTGGAACTTCACTCCTTCATAGTTTCTTCAGATCAAAAGATACTTTTCTATTTCTATTGTGGGAAAGAAACATTTGTTCATGGCTCTCTTGCACTGTAAGTTTAACACTTAGATCAAGTATTCTTAAAAATGTTTATTTTTTTACAGTTGTTCATTAGACTACACAGTAAAATGTGATACAGTTACAGCCTGTTACATGTTATGTTTTTTGGTTCTACATAGAGTTTGTCTCTAAATATAACTCGATGCCCCTTAAGCATGGCATACAGAGTAGAGCTATCAAAGTTGCCTGCATCAACACAATGTGAAGTTGCTTATTTTGGGATGTGCACATCAGGCCACAGGCGAGCAGAGTTGTAGGTTATGATATAGGGTGCACAACTGTGATGTAGCATTAGTGTTTTGTTCAAGCTTGACTTTAGCTTTAGTTTGTTGTAACTCAGCAGAAAAAAAAAGAATCTACATCTCTGTCACTCCGCAGAGCTTTTTCATTTTTTGTTGTTTAAGTAGGATGACTTGTATAAAATCACCAATAAAACACAAAACAGCTACAGTTGGACTTTAAACCAGCAACTTGAACAGCCAGAAGTCCGTTTAAGCCTCGAGCACAGTCACAAAAAACAGTCTGCCAAGCACAGTCTGAATGTAGATCCAGAATCAATGAATAATACATTGGTGTATGTCGTTGGCTTATAAACATATTTATTATACATTGCTGTAGCAGCAGCGTGTCCCGCCTTGTCTCATGGTGGCTTTGATTGATTTTTGGTGACAGAACAGGAAATGCCTTAACTCAATTTACAGGCACAGTGTAGGAAAGCAGGTGTGTGAGCAGTGCAGAGTTTATCCTGAATTCATTTAATATTTAACAAAAAGAATTTAGTGAAAACTTGCAAACCAACCATTGGGGGTTGAAAAAGGACCATTAAAACCCATTTTAATCATGTTATTTGTGTGGAGTGATCACTCTAACATGTTTAATTTGAATAAAACAAGTGTCCTTATAATGTGAAGTTGATTTGATCGTTTTAGTTCTACTTTCAGAGCTTATATAAGTCAAAATGACCCAGAATAGAACATTTAATTTATATAAAATTACATTTGCTGTTAAATGGATAAAATAAGTAAATTAATTAAAGTAAAATATTATATTTACTTGAAATTAGAATTGGTCTGTGACAGACATGATGTTGATTGTTATTATCCCATAGAAAATATTGTGCGCCTGATCTTTTTTCCTCCTGTTTTCATGTAAGGGCTACACAGTAGTTGGTACTGTTGGCTTGCCAGAGTTTGAGTTCCAGTGGGGCAGTATGGAGTTATTCCCAGTGGATTCACAGCTTTTCTCTGAGTCCTTCAGTTTCTTCCCACAGACCAAAACACATGCAGGTTGGGTTTATTGGTAATCCTAAAATTGGCCTGTGACTGGTTGTTCATCTCTGGTATCCTGTGTAAACCCAGACTCTGCATAGAAACAAATGGGTATGAAAACAGACGGATGTATTAACTTCACTCATTCATCATAGGGCTGATAAAAACTGTTGATCTGATTCTTTAAAGAAAATGTTTGTGGTAACGTAACGTAAAATGGAGAAACATTTCAATCTATTTCAAATTGAGGTTATGTTAAATAAAAACAAGTAAATATCATGTGAAAATAACAGTCTTAAACTACGCTAGCTCATGTTTCATCAAAGGAGAATCCATTCTGAATCTAAACTGTTTCAAATTGATTCATGACACCAAGAAACTGAGTCAAATTATGTTTCCTAAAGACCTTCCCTCCGTCTGATTAGACAACTCGGCGCTTATCGGAACTCTTTGAATCTCACCTGGTGAGATATTCTAATCGTGACTTGCTGGAGTGGTGAAATATATTTGATAAGCATATGCTCAGCTGGTTCAGAGAGTCAATTGACTTTTAGAAAAAGATAAGTTTCCACTTCAGGTTTCTTTTGTCAGATTTTTTTTCCCAGACAACTCAATCCCAACAGGATTATTGGAATATTTATATGAATTACAATGAATATTGATGTTGTCACCATCCTTAAACACTTCATTCTTAAACAGTAACAGACTCAAAGGATACATAAACAAAGATTGCATATGATATTTTACTAAAGGTTAATAGTAAAGGAACATTATTATCTTCTAATTTTATTTTTTTAATCACTTACTGTTTTATTCTCTCAACTAAACAACTAAAAACAAGCAGCTTTTGTAATCACTCCAGCCTCAGTGTCAAAGTCTTTAAAGCTGTAACATCTTCTGATTAATTATCCATGTAAAGAAAGGTTTTAAAGGTTAGAACTATACATAACATCATAAAAGGCCCCAGGTCCTGATACTATGCAGAATGTATTATTTATGTTTTACATACACTATTTATGGGTGTGAAAATGCTCTGTAGATATGAGCCAACTTCTAAGATGCCCCTTCTCAGTGAAAAGAGGAAAAAAAACCCTGCAACATCCCCTGTGTGAGATCTGTTTCACACATCATTTAACTGAGAAATTGTGTTTCTTCTTTAACACATCACAGCATCAGTTAGCGAGAATTTGCACTCACTCGCCAAGTTTCGGAGCATCACCATTAAACGCAAATGGCTAACCACCGTTATCACATTTTTGGGCTTGAACAATTACAAGAGACCATGTTCTTGTGAATATGTGTCACATTAAATTTGTCCTGACAGGAAGCAAAGAGAGTGGTGAGGACAGCAAGGCTGTAGGGATTAATGTTGAGCTCGGGAGCCTATTTCTTCTAGGCATTAGCTGCCTGGTGAAGCGCTGAGCATCTGACAGCAAGCCATGACACAGCGTGTTGGAGTGTTCCTACTGAACACGCGCATTATCTTCCACCCTGTGTGTGAGAGATTTCACCATTCAGATACCTAACTGAGACCAGATGTAGATAAGTGACAGACTGAGGGGTAAATGTTGATTTATGATGATCCCTTCATGAACTTAAAAGTAATATAGGTTTTTGAGCCTAGTTTAACCAGGAAAGCCCTCAAGATGAGTTCAGTCTTTTTCAAGAAGTCCTGGAAGAAGCCGGAATCTAACCTGTAACCCTCCGGTTAACTGTCAGCCACTAGGCTACAACCACCTCATCTATAATAGTCTTTGTTACAGCCTTCATGGTGAACAGATTTCAAATCAAAAAGCTCTGTCAGGAGATGTTTGATCAATTGTGAAAATACCAAATAAGGGAGTATTTTTTGGAAGCACATTGTGATCTTAAACCAGTATCTCAATGGACTGGTTGAAGAGATAAAATCCTGCAACCGTTACTATCTGACAAACATTAACTCCAAGCAAGTGGTGCTCCCACATCTACTAACTACTAACTAGATGTCAGGAGGAGCTTGTTGGTGCTCAGAGCTCCCGAGGGGTCCACCCACTCCAAAAAGGATCACTGACATGCAGGAATACCTCTTCCAGTCATGTTAATATGTCATGCTGGTTGTGTTTGTCCGACGTAGCAACAGTAACTAAGAGGGGCGGGACTCGGCAAAAGGTCAGTTGGTACTTTAAAGACATTTTTTATCCAGGTAATGTATAGAATGTTATGTTTTATTGAGTTTTTATTTTGCAACAGTGTTGCAGATCTTCTTGTCACAGTGTCCTTACAAGTCTCAGTTATTCACAATATAGTTTCATTGTATCTTTAATTTGGTCTTCAGTTCCTCCAAAAGTTACTTTATTTTTCACATTTTTTTGATTCATGAAAACTGAATTGGGAACGGTTTTCGACGGGTTCCAAATGTGAGACTATGCAACTATTAAAATTTGGCAAAGCAGCAGAAATGGCGAGTCTGTAGCAGTCCAAAGGAAAGCTGTCTTTTTCAAGGTCAAGATATAAACACTACTTCAAATGCATTGACGAGGTCAAGAATGTGTTTATTTGCATTCAATTAAGAAAGTTATTTACAATTACTTGTCTGCTTTACTAATTTCTACTGAATTGTGAAACATTAAAAAAAATCTAAATATTTTATGTATTGCCAGATTTTTTTAGTAATACTGCCAGTTACTTTCTCTAGTAACTTTTTTGTAGAGTAATTCGGTTACTAACTCAATTACTTTTTGAAACAAATAGTGAGTAACTATAACTAATTAATTGTTTAAAGTAATGTTCCCAACACTGCTATTTAGAGAGAATGTCTGTCTCGCAAAGTTTATGAATATATTGAAAATTCAATATCTGCCCTACGACTCACACAAGGAAACTGAGAACTCCTGTGAATATTTTGAGACATTTTGAAAACTCACCAGTTACAGCTCAGTTTTATGTCGACTTTAACACGCCTCTATAACCAGTTTTTTTTTTGTTTTTGATTAATCAAGTGTTTTGTAGCTCTAAAAGACACAAACTCAAATTCGTTTCCATTTCTATTCCATAGAAAGTTAAATTTTTAGAATGAAATGTTCAAAATTGATTACCATAACTGAATATTTTCACTCAATAATTGTAAGAAGACATATTTCTTTAGAGGACCCCTAGGCCACATAAACACAGAAGAGAAATGGAAGTTGATAAATGATGCAGAAATACATACATCTACCCACACCCTTCTGTGTTGTATGTAAATAAGTTTGCCCTTAAGGTTCGGTTTATCTGAAAGGACAGCGCTTAAAATAACGGGCCATAGAATTTCAGATTGGTGTTTTAACAGTGTGACCTTTGAGTGAGTTGAATACATGTAGACAGCGGTGTGGAGTCTGATGAATAGCTAGGGTCTTTTCCCATCTGGGAGAGCAGATGCTGAGAGACAGAACATGTTTTTCTATCCTCCTGAACTCCCCTCCCTGCTTCTAATCTTATATTAGAGATAGGGGTGTGTGTGGGGAGGGTGTGTGTGGGAGCAGTTGTTTGGAAATGACACACTATTAACTGTCCTGGCGTTAATCTTAATGCTTCATGCTAGAGGATACACACAATCCATTTTAATGCAATTAGCTCTTGCCAGGAAGGATGAGTTATTCAATGGGAGCATAATTGCATCCTCAAGTTTTTACACTGGTTCATCCCAGGGATGTAATTACTTTCATACATGGTTTAACATGCAGCACCATTGACACATAGAACATGTGCACTTGCAGAGGCTCTCACAGAGACACATCCACAATCATAAGGAATTAAGTTGACAAGTAATACATCACACAATCACACAATTTTTACCTCATTATACAAAGTGGAAAAGTAAAATTGCCCGACATCAGATTTCATCAGTGTTTGCATTCATACTAAATTCCCAAACAGCGGCCCCAAGACACATCAGGTCTGGAGATTGATGGTCTGGCTTTAGATGTGTCACCCTGAGGGAGACAACAGTGTCTTTCTGCTGTTTTACAAAGTCATTGAGCACTTTGTTGTAAACTTATTGAGATTAAAGCCTCAAATATTAGTGTCTGGTATTTTAATAGATGATGAAGTAGAATGTTTAACACACACTGGCAAGTAATTTTCTCAGGTGGCACATCTATTGTTCTTTTATAAAAAATTAATGTATTTATTTTTGCTTTGAGGTTTAAAGACACCCTTCCATTAAAAACGAAATTTCTGAAGTTTCTGTTGAATATTTTAGCTCCACAGGTGTTCTTACCTTCATAGTGGGTGAAAACAGGTCAACAACTTCTCTTTCAGTTTTTATCTCTCAAACTACGCAGGTGGTGATAAAACCCGAGTTCTCCTGAGTTCTAACGGCCTGTATCTGTTTCATCACAACTCCTTTGTTTGTTAGTATTCATCAGCTCCTGCAGTTGAAACCACACCTAGCATGCTGCTGGCTAAACGCTGTTAGCATAAGACGTAGCAAACAGGAAGACACGACGTCTGATGTTACAATGCACAGCGGGGCAGGAAACAGTATACCTTGCTCTCATAGGCTAGTTTGTTAGCCAATCAGAGTCCAGCAAATTTGAATAATGAATGTGAGCCGGAACCACCCGAATTTTGAGCCAGACAGATTGAAAGGTCTGTTAATCAGTGTTTCCTGACGTTTTTTAGATATAAAATGTTTCATATTACAGGTTAATACTTAAGAAATACTACTACTACTACTACTACTACTGTCCTTTAGCAGACGCTTTTATCCAAAGCGACTTACATTGAGAGAACATACAAGCAAGAAATCAAAGAGAAGGAAACAATAAAAGGAGGTGAACTGTTTGGAGTCCAGTTTAATTCGGACGCTGATACATCAAGTGCGTTTTTTTTTTTTTTTCTTTACCCTTGTAGAGATAAACGCCCAAATCGCTATCATAAATCAATTCCTCATTATATAACCACAAAGTCCTGAAATTTGTATGAAATGGCATCTTTAAAGTTAAATGCTACTGCAGTGATGCATTAAAGGGACTGTATCATGATATTTTACAGTTTTCAACGTCCGGGATCGGCACATATATGATAAAACCTTACTGTTTGAGTTATATTCACTTCATTTGTCCTGAAATATAACTTATGTTCTCGAGTTATTCTGTGACCAGGAAGTAAAAACGCTTGGTTTACCTAAAACCCCGCCTCCCAAATGTGAGTCGGATATTTTTTCTGTTTAGAAACACTAAATAAACTTCTGTAACTCTCGCAGCCAAATGCACATTTTCGACGAGAAATACAATGAAATGGAGGTGCTAATTTGTCAGAAGACGCTCGGTGGTGAGGAGCATCTGGAGGGAAGGACGGTCCACTCGCGAATGGATGCGATCTGACCCGGGGGATGACACCAAGACTGGGATTGAACGGGTGAAGTGAGACAGGTCGTAGGCGAGGAGCGGGTTTCTGGAGGCAGCGACCGTAGTCGCTGACTGCGAGACCAGCAGCCGAGAGCGGGGCGGACAGAGAGAGAGATCGACCGGGACAGGTCTGAGTTCTGAGGCTGGATTAATGAGGTGGATAAAGCAGCACGGAGGCTAACAGGAGCTCGTGGCAAACGGGACGTATGACTGAACGCTGGCAGGGTGAGTGACTGAGTCTTTTATCCGGTGGTGGGACGGGCTGTGGTGACGTGGAGCTCAGCTGTAAAGCAGGATTCATACTGACATGTGATTAGCAGGGTCAAGTTGATAAGTCTTTATTAGCAGCTCATGCTAATAAAGAGCAGCAGGTGGTTGAAGTGTGGGAACTCTGGGCTGTAGGTTAGACATCTGCCGTGATGAGCTCCTGACAAATTGTTTCGGACTCTCGCAGCTCACCTCGTACCTTCTACAGGGGCAGCAGGGATTGGTCAGGAACTTCCTGATACGACATCGTGACGTAAAGGGGCTGAATACAGCCGTTTTACATCAGTGAGTAAAGCAGCTGCTCAGAGCGCAGGATTCAGGAGGATTACACGGGAATGCACGAATTAAGCCAAAAACCCCTCAGGAGGTCTTTTAAATAAAGAAATAGCATCACAACATGGTTAAAAGCTCCAAAAAGTTGATTTTTCATGATACAGGACCTTTAAATGTAATACGTCCCCAAACAACATGTAGGTGTAAAAAGACAAAAAAAAAGAGGCTTAGTTCTAAACAGTTTTACTCAACCCAAAAGCAGATCTTTTTAACTATCATCATCATTATTATTATTTTTATCGTTAGTCAGAGTAAGGCTGCAGGGGAAACAAACATGCTGCTGAGACTGGCCCCTGCTGGCAGAAAGACCTGAAACACAGCTGAACATGTGCAACCATAGACATTATATAGACCACATCTATAGGTGCAACAGCATGATCAGGGGTCTCATTTATAAAACTTTGCGTAGAATCCTTACTAAAACCGTCCTTAAAGGGACTGTATCTTGCTATTTTACAGTTTTCAACATCTGGGATCGGCACATACTGTATATGATAAAACCTTACTGTTTGAGTTATATTCACTTCATTTGTCCTGAAATAGCCTATAACTTATATTCTTGAGTTATTCTGTGACCTGGAAGTAAAATGCTTGGTTTACCTAAAACCCCGCCTCCCAACTGTGAGTGCGATTGGGATGTTTAGAAACACTAAATAAACTTCTGTAACTCTCGCAGGCAAATGCACATTTTCGACGAGACATTTTTAGAATGAAATACAACGAAATGGAGGTGCTAAGGACGCTTGGTGGTGGAGGGAAATTTTATCCTTCTCAGCAGCAGCACTGCAGGTGCTCTCCATGTCCAAAATGTGCGTAAGCCAGGTTCTTAGTCAACTTAAAGTTGCACACATTTTTCCGCTATGTTTTTTTATAAATCTCAAAGTTTGCATGGAAAGTTGCTTTAGTTTTCCGACCCCGTTNCTAAAGGTTGGTCTCAAACTTTAAGAAATTGTATTTAACTCATAGTGAAAGCTCAGTCGCTAAGTCGTGACCCATTTATTTATTACTGAAGTATATTTCACAGAAGGCAAATAGGGAATGATTACAGCCGTGTCCCTGTGAGGCTGGTGCTTAACCAACGATGTCTGTGTAAATAAAGGTTCTGTGCATTGGGACAGGGAGAGAATAATCCCAATGAGCAACCCCAAGGGAGATTATTCCTCAGTCCAAGTCTGAAAATAATGGAGATGAAAGTGAACCAGACCCACGGATGAACCCTGAGCAGCTCACGGGCCCCGGTCAGAACTAGGGGGCGAGCAGAAGTCCTACATCAACCCACAACTCCAATCCAAGTATTCAGTTTATGCTTGGCAAGATGGTGAGCCATTTAGCATGAGGGGGCTGTTCAATTGTTATGCAACTGTTTCACTTCTCCTACCACTTTCATTTAAAACCAACACACAGCTTCAGAGAGGGTAAAAACATTTGGGTAACTCTTCAGCTTTTCTTTAGCCACTGAGCAGTTTAGATACAGTAATGTTGAGAAGTCATGTATGAAAAAAATATGTTATTGTTCTTCACTCGTTTTGACCCAGACATATAATTATTCTCTGTGATATGACAAAAGTATGTTTGCACTCCTCATTACTTAGAGAGGATTTTATCTCTGGGTGAAACTGGGTTCTCAGTATTCCTGTGAAGGCAGTTGGACCTCTTTGACCTTCTACAGTCCACAGCAGCTTGTTTTCACTGTGTAGAAATTGCTGACAAGCATTTTTTATTTATTTAGCAAAACAAATGTTCCTTAGACAAGAATTTTTACAGACGCCCCACAAAATCCCTGTTGTTGATTGCAGGGTGTTACATTTGGTATTTTCATGAATTATCAGATGCACAGATTTTAACTTGACATCAAAATGTGCCTTCAAATACATCATCAGTGCACATTTTTGAACACATGCAAACAAACATGTACTATGTATTAAACTATCAGCAGATCACTATATTTATTTGTAAATTCACAAATACATTCAGGCCTGAAAATACTGTGAATGCTTCTCTACAATTTAGAGTTTTGTTTCTCCATCTTATTTCCTAAGCTCCTGCCACCAGACATCATGCCCCACTGTGCTGTTGCAGTTTACCCTCATTTTTAAGAAATAGTAATGAATGTAAAATAGAAAACTACATGTTTTTGGAATTTTCTGTTCTAGCAACAAGCATCTGATTCTCAAAGAATTGCTCTTTTTGCGACACGTAGCATCAGAGATTCAGATATCAGCAGGACCGGCCCTGAGCTGCACGTTGCCCTAGGCAAACAAGGATTTTGGTGACCCTACTGTCTGGGACAGAAACAGCATTACACAATAACTGGATTATGTTGCAATAAGTATGTATTAACGTATTATGTATTATGTATGTAATATATAATAAATATTTAGAGACTATAAATGGAACAGTGCAAGGAAGGAAAAAAAAACACATTCAAAACCACAGTAAACAACAGATAAAATGTTTTTGCTTTGTCAATAACAATAATTGGGATTTGGCACCCCCTCCAGCAGGTGGCGCCCTGGCCAATGGCCTGAGTGGCCTATGCTCAGGGCCGGCTCTAGATATTTTCTTCAGAGAGCTGATGATATTTGAAGTCACAAAGTAAAACAAATCAGAACACAGCTTTTTAAAAAGATGTTGTAAGATTTGTCTCAAAACATTTAATTCTATCTTGTCATAATTAATACTCCAGTCTTCTGAACTTCATGGAATTAAACTAATGTATCTGCTTGTTGTGTTCAAAGTTCTTGTGTGATTTTATTTATGACACACTGAGCAAGATTTTCTGAGTAGAGTTGTTATTTTTTTGAATGTAAGAATTATGCATTTTAATGTTAATCTAATTACTACTATATTATTACATATGTGAGCAAGTAAAAGCTTATTGTGCCTATGTGCTCTTGTGCTTGACACTGACAATCAATGCAAACATTTGCATGGCCAATAGTGTGATTCCACATAATAACACTCACCATTGTGAGTCAACTGACAAGCTCGCACAAAGTTTGAGCCCATCTTGTGATGTAGACATCCCGCCAGCTCATTCATAAATGATCTGAGGGTATGATACAGCCCAAGGAAGAAAAAAACTGAAAAACGTGTAGCTGTCCAAGTGAATTTCATTGACACTGAGCTTTTTAAAGTGCAGACTGGACTTTAGAGAGGAAAAAAGGAGAAAGTGGATTTTATTTGGNTGTTGAAATCCACTGTTATACCTTCAGGCCACAGCCATGGACTCACAAGTCCAACTATGACAAATATTTCATAGACTTGGTGCTGCAACAGTTACCATTTTAGTCTAGCGCAGTGTAAAAAAAATCACTTTTTTTAAAGTCATTTCTTCTTTTGCATAGCTAGTACATCCAAATAAATTGGTGATAAAGACAAAGAAAAAACATTTTATTGTTGTGACTGTGTTAGTTGATATTAACACTTGTCTGTTTAATGATCATGATGATAACATTAGAAATCCCTAGGGGATTACCAGTGTTGCAGTGTCTCCTTTAAAAAACAGCTCACTAAAAACTCCAGCTCTGGAGGCCACGCACACATTTACCACTCAACAGGATCCAAATGAAATATAATGACTCAAAAATTAATATGGAAGTGGTAAAAATGCCAAAAAAGAAGCACAAAACAAGTCTCTTAAGAGAACATATTTGTTAAACTCTTGAGAATATCTAATTAAACTCTTTCACTGATCATTATCCAGCAGTTGTTTTGATTTTTGACCTAAATGTAAACAAGATGTTGCACTTCTCCAAAACAGAGGTACGAGACAAGAACATTTTTCTACCTGTAGGTAAATTTTTTTAAAATGTTCCGCCAAAATGGTAAATGTTCTGTATTTGTATAGCGCTTTTCTAGCCATTCAGACCACTCAAAGCGCTTTCACACTACAAGTTTTACATTCACCCATTCACACAACCCGATATGTAAGCCGAGGGGAAAGGGGAGGAGCTAACACTCACACAACCCGATACGCAGATCGGGGGGCAACATGGGGTTCAGTGTCTTGCCCAAGGACACTTCGACATGTGGCGGTGGAAGCCGGGATCAATCCACCAACCTTCAAGTTGGAGGACGACCGCTCTAACCACTGAGCCACAGCCGCCTCAAAAGTACAATATTGGTCTTTAAAAGGCCAGAAATGCCCCTCTGAGGGTTCTAATTGATGTAAAGTACAAATCTGTACCATTTCAAGTTACTGCACCTGCAACCCTGGCCAAGGCTGGTTAATCTCATTAATATTAAGTTTCATCCATCATTTTTAATACTATGTTTTAAATGTTGGTTTTAGCCTTCAAAAAAAGATGTAATTTTGCTGTTTAACTGGTACAACTTTATAAGGTACAAAAATGGACCTGGACTAAAGGGTACAGGAATGTCTCTCAAAAAGAAACATACCCAGCGACAAGAATTTGTACTCTTTTAGGTACCCCTATTTTTGAGAGTGTGTTAAGCCTATAATTTCTAATGTTTCAGTTTAAAGAGGTCATTTCATACAAATTTCAGGACTTTGTGGTTATTTCTTAAGTATTAACCAGTAATATGAAATATTTGAGATCTAAAAAACATTAACAGACCTTTCAATCTGTCTGCGTTAAAATTCGGGTAGTTCTGGCTCCTTCCGTCAGTAATTATGAAATCACTTTGAGGTTGAATGTCACGGTACCAAGACTCTATGCCCTGTTAGGTCTCTGATCCAGTGTTTGAAAAATATTTTTTCATAGTTCAAATAAAAATTTATGGTAATCTAAAAACAAGATTTTTCTCTAATCCTAAACAAGATGTGTTTTTTTCTAAAAGGCTTAAATTTCCAAAAGCTTAGCAAAAGTATTGTTGCATCATTAAGCCAATTTACCACACAGGAACATGTCAGATTAGCAGGTGTTTTATTATTGATATGGTAAACAACTCTCAAAAGAGAAGATAGAATCAGAGCTTTTGATTTGATCTGGTTGCATTTATATATTTTAATACATAAACACAAATAAATTCAGACATGTCTGTGCTGCTTCCTGTTTTCAGTGGACTTCCAATGAACCATCCAGTTTGACAGGGGAATATGCTCGACAGTAAAGTCAGTGCATTAACCTTGCTCTTCTTCCTGGAGTATTAGTTTTATTATTATTGTTATTATTATTATTTGCAGTGCAGTCTCAACAGTCTCATAGCTGACCATCCACAGGAAGTGTGATGGGTCCTCTGTCTAACAGCTGACTGCTGAAGATGGATGTAAACCACAGTAAGCTCGCTCTGTTGGAGATGCTAGTGTCACTAGCTGCTAAACCACCAACTGATCAGTTTAAAACAAACACCTATTACCTCTGACAGGATGTGCAAGAAGAGAAGAGGGCTTCTGGTATTAAAATTACACAGTTTCTGAATAAAACCGAGCCCATCTTGCTGTGCAGAGCTAAAAAGACAGGAATGCTGTTTGTAGAGGATGTATAAGGTGACTTCAAGGTAATATCACTTTGCACACTGTCTACAGGGAAGATGATTGGTGAAGGGTGGTTGATCAGAGACTACCAAGAGATATCAGCAAGAGCCTGTCTTACAAGACAGCATGGCAGCACCATCAGAGGGCAGCAGGGCTGAGAGAGAAGCTGTAGGGATGTCCTGTACCATACTGCTCGCAACATTAGACATCCAAAGCAAGACGATTGAAGAAATCCCAGACGGTCTTTTGTTTTGCTGCTGTTCTTTTTTGTATTGTTTTCATTTCCAGGGCTGAACTTTCATAAAATATGGCTTTAAGATACTGCACTACATGCATGTTGTGCTGCTTTAGAACTTCTGTGATGCGGTAATTGCACTGAGCCACAGATAGAACAGTTGTGAGAAATGTTGGAGAAGAAACACGTTTTGTTGATTTTCTTTGTCTGCCCTTTGCTGCCTTCTCTTTTTCTTTTTTTCCTCTTGTTTTCACACAATATCTGTGTGAGTCTCTCTAGACTTTGTGTTCACAGGCACAATAAAACTGCCTCTGAACAGGCCTCTAGTCCCCCGTGGTAAGAGATAGAGTAGCCATTATTCAGGCCCTGGCCCCTGCCCATCTTGCTTGGTCACCCATCCCCAGCTGAGTGACAATGAAGCTGTGCAGCGAAGGAAGCCGGGGAAGGTGAAAATGACAGGAAACATGCTGAAGTGAATACGGATGGAGGCATAGGTGATTTTTGGACTGGAAAAGAGAAGAAGAGTGGATCTTTGGAGGCCTGAATCTCTGGACCATCATCATCTGTCAGTGAAGTGGCCGAGTGGAGAGGCTCCCTCTGAGTGAAGCTTGTCCTGCTCAAGAGTCCAGAAACACTTGGGCACCATGAAACTCTGGAAAAACATGACCACTCAGTGACTGTTCAGCACACAGCTACATATCTGAGAAGTTGGCTCAGCAGTGTGACTGCAAAGTGTATCTAATATCATTTCAACAGTTTGGTTTAATGGTGGGTTTTTTGAGGAGTATACAACTGTAATTCAAAAGAAGAACTTAACCATCAAAATGAACACGGAGACGTTTTTCCCATTCTGCCTTTGTCATTATAAAGTAAAAAGACAAAGTCAGATAGAAAACGTGTCACAGTACGTTTTTGATTTGGACATAATAGGAAAACTATTATCATAATTCCCCTCGTTGTGATATGCCTTTAGTGACAGTTTTTGTGATTATCTTATCTCCAAAGAACACAATTGCCAACAAATCAGTTTTTGCCACAAACATTGTTGGCTTGTGTTCAGTTCACACGGAGCTGAGACATTGTCCTGATGATGTTGAGTGTATCCACGGTTCCACACATGATTTTTTCTCCTTCCTTCTTTTGCTTTTCTTCTTTAAGGTTAATTGAATCTTTTGACCTCAGAAAACTTTTTATTTCTTCTTTCACTACAGTGACATTTCATGTTGCTTTCAATCTAGCTGCATTAATAAAAAACAGTCATTATTTGATATTTTTTCTATTTTTATTGCCAAAAATGACACATGCAGAAACAAAAAAGTACATGATGCCTTTTGGAGTGCAACCACTAATAACTCTGCATCAACACGATATGTCCACGCTTGTATGGGAACATTGGATTTCCATGAATTATTCTCCTCTCTTTCTGCCCATCGATCAGCACCTCTGTGTGACAGCAGGAAATCACATCATATTACAAGCCCTTTGCTAATGTCGTTAGCGGATATTGTTCTGAGGCGAGGTGTGGACTTTCTCAATGTGATTAGCTCCTGTGATGAATTTGCCCTGTTGTTCGGAGACTGTTAACTGACTACAATGATTGACCTGAACCGAGAGCCTTCTAGGCATTTATTGATGTTCACCGAGTGTTATTCCTTTAATGACTGCACTTTGATCATTGCCAGCTTTATGGCTTGAGGGAAGCCAAGTTGAGTTAGTAAAGTTCAACTAAATGGAGTTTTAGAGGCTGATAGCCAGAAAATAGTGCACATGCAGTTAGCCAGTGTAGAGTGTTTATTA
This sequence comes from Pachypanchax playfairii, assembly GCA_006937955.1. NCBI lineage: Eukaryota > Metazoa > Chordata > Actinopteri > Cyprinodontiformes > Aplocheilidae > Pachypanchax > Pachypanchax playfairii. Next base: position 67,104 of record SSNP01000372.1, on the reverse strand, counting down.
TCTAGATTGTTGTTATTTTAGGGGATATTGTGGTAAGTGTAAGGGCTTGTAGATGGGCAAAAGAAAGCCAAATGCTTGTAGAACTGTGAGGATACCAGGTCACCCCTGTAGTTTAGTCTTGACAATTGGAGTCAACGCAGTCATCAAGATGCATCAAGTCTTGTAAGTTCATTTTCATCAGCCTCAAGAGGTAAAAATAATCAAGAGAAATGGTTAAAATGTTGAAGATTATCAAGAACTGTCAAGGTTAGTCAAAGAAACTCTCGCTGGCCATAATTGTGTTCCATTTTCAGTCAAACTTTGTAGATTTACATAGAGCAGATTCATTTTTTGCATTGGAAATATCCAAGCAATCTATTTGCTCAACACAAAATAAATAAATCTGTCCTGTAAAAAAAGATATACCTAATACAGTAATATTTGGTGAATAAATGAAGTACCTTCATGTCAAAATCTTTTTCTTGATCTAATATTTTATTTTTCCAGTTTTTTAAGTTTTCATTGAGTCATCATTGTCTTTTTTTCTACAGATTTTTGACAGGTGCCTGTCCTATTCCTCCAACTGATGTGTAGGATATTACAGTTTTGTTGCTTTCATTTTTTCATAAAGTCTATCCAACTTGTTTGGCGGATTCTTGGTCTTTTAAATTAAGATGTTGGCCATTGGACCCTCCCTCCTTTGTGTGTGAACACAGACCATATGGCCAACAGAGTGTGTGTGGTTCATTACTTCCCTGTGAGCCTGCCTAACACGTCAGTATGATGACCTCCCCACACACTGACCGTGTTCCTTACAAGCTCACTATTTTTCAGATTGTAGTTTCCCAGCAGCAGAGAAACTGAGGTGGATCGTGCTGCATGTTGACTAGATAATAAACACTGGCCATGTGCCGACTGCCCACACAGCACCGTAAGCTCCTGCCTACAGGTATGCAGGCATTTAAAAAGCAAGGTTGATATTTTTCTAGGGTATTAAGCATTTCTGACCTGTCCAACAAAAAGACCTAAACAAAAAATTGCTTATTCAAGACTTATTCATAGACTCTTGAGTCTAAATCACATTGAGATATCATTTACAAAGATGTTAAACAAACATTTTAGCAATAGAAGAAAAGACAAGGGCATTATTTTAAAGGCATAAATTGTTTTTTCTAGTCCATGAGCCTTATATTATATTAAGTTTAACATAATATAAATAAAATGAGGATCAACATTGAAACTGGCAATCCAGCAGAGAAATCAGGGAGGGGAGGGGGTGATTGGCTGAGAGTGGATGGTTTTGTTACATGAACTGCAGGACTCTGATTGACCTTAAGTTTTAATTCTTACATATTGTACCTTTACAAGAAAACATTGTAACATTCAAAGAATTCACTGATTTTATCTTAAGATGAACAAAAAGCTCAGAAAGAAATGAGGTTTGGCAGTTTCAGATCAGCTGGAAGCGTGTTCCACGCCAAAGGGGCAGCAAAGCTGAATGATCTTTTCCCTAATTCAGTTCTGACACGAGGAACTGTGAAATCGATAATATTGCTAGAGCATAAGGCATGATGGCTATTAGTTCTTTGTAGAAAAGTGCACAAAGAAAATAGAAGCAAGCCAAATAGGGTCTTACAAATTAGACTCAGTATACCTGCATGCATTCAGAGAAAGAGCCAGATTTAGAATAAAGCTCATAGTGACAAACCTACTGTTTAATTTGTAAATCAAAAGTTACCGGAACGCAAATAGCGCTATGAGACCAGAATTCACTGAGGCCAAACTGATCCTGGAATGCACACACATACACAACCGTCGGACCAGACGCACAGCGGGTGTAAATTGTCAAGCAGGGCGAGAAAAAGTGATGATAAACCCAGCAGAAGTAAGTTATTCTGCCTTTTTGGCATTTTGATGCCGCTGTTATTTATCCCAACTTGCGCCGTTAACGGATCCTAGCAAACAGTTACAGGAACACACCCTTTCAAAATAAGACAGTTCCCGGATCTTGTTCCGGCAGGATCAAATTAAGCCCTGGACAAACCTCATGGTGAGGGGAAAACCAGTGTCAGGTATCTTATATGGTTTATTATGAGCCTGTTTGTGCTACAAGAAAAAATCTTGATGAAACAGATCAGACAAACTGTTTCTAAAACAAACGTATGAAGATATGTTTGCAAATATTCACAGTCTTGGCAAAACTTTGTACTTTTTGTGCACTTTGTAATAGATCTGAGCACATATCACGCAGAGCCTGGTTTACTGAAAACAGATAAAGCCTCTCATAACAAGCCCGAGACTTCTTTATATACGTCAGACTTTTAACTGTTCCAGATATAGTTAAAAACACCACAGGTCAGGCTCATGGAGAGAAACCCAAGATTTTAGGCAAGCCTTCCTTTTCAGGTACTGAGAAACAAACATCAGAACTGAATGAGGAGAAGCTACGGTCACTCAAACCCTAAAAAACTAATACAATTTATACTGGAAGAAATGACTGAAGAGAACAAAGGAGAGAAGGTATTCAGTGTTTCAAAATTAAAAAATATCCAGATTGTAATTTGAAGATTTTTTTATTTGGACTCGAATGCACAACAGACTCTCAGTAGGTGTGTTAAAAAGGTTTTACAATAGACAGCGCCGTAGCTTTTCTATCATCACCGGACAAGGTCAGGGGAACATCAGGGAACATTAGAATAACTTCAGCTAACTATTTATCAGCACTAACAGAGTTACCATTTCTCTTTGACTCTTGGTAGCATGCGGAAGTGGAGCAGCCCTGGTCAGCAAGGTATGTTTATTTTAGTCTCCAGGTGATACAGTGTCAGTCAGAGATGGAGAATTCAGTGCTTGAGGGGCAGGGGCGTGTCTAGAGAGGTGACCCAGGAGGGCTTGAGTCATCTTTACAATTAGATTGGCCATCCCAAGTGTCACCCCCCCCCCAATAATCAAATTTAATCAATACCTTTATATTTATAAAAGAAAATGATCAATGAAAGTGAACCATTGACATTGTGCTTCAACTGATTTTTATTTTATTTTGGTTCATGATAGCCACTTAAATTATGATAAAGAGTCTGTAATTTTGTCAAAACTAGATTATTTTAAGGTTATGCACTCACACGTGCCCCCCTTTCAGAAATATGTGCCCCTACCTGCCCCCCAACAAAGATTTTAGAGACACACCCCGGTTGAGAGGAGATAGGTACAGTAAGTTTTCTTGGGGAGACAAGAGCAGGTGTCAAGGTGCATGGAAGACAAACAGTGAAATCCAATAAACAGTCCAAGGTGATGTTATGTAATCCAAATAAATCCAAAAACAGGAATACAATTTATAATCCAATACAGAAGTAATAAGACACTGATCAGAAACTTCTTTTAGAATAGAATTAGAAACAGATTTATGAGACAGGCATGGATCAGGCCGGGGCGCATCCAGGTACAGAGAAGGTTGTAGAAATCCAAGTTCAGAGGTCCAAGATTCATTCATTCATTCATTCATTCATTCATTCATTCATTCATTCATTCATTCATTCATTCATTCATTCATTCATTCATTCATTCATTCAGAAAAACACACATTGTGAACAGACCTATTCTTCAAGATTGTTTTAAAGACTCTTCTTTGGGAACACACTGACTATTTATTTGGAAAGCCGAAACATTAACAGCAGAAGATCCACGCTCAGTGACAGGAAGTTAAACTCTATTCAAAAAGGTGAAACAGTGAGTGACACAATACTCTAGTGTTTTGGGATAAATACTTTCTTATCACTCATGTTTTGAATATTTTATGCTGATTGATTTCGTTAAATGATTGATACTGTCAGGTTTGTGTATCCTCTCTTCCCTAAAATATTCATGTTTGAGTTGTGTTTTTGTGTCTTTTTCAGTTGTTGCACACACAGCAGGAATATTACAGTTTACAATGTTGGAAAAACTATGAATGCTTAATAGGCATGTGGTTAAAAATGATGCAACATTGATGTAAGCTACCGAAAGCTGTTAGTCAGAACACATGGAGCTCAAGCTTTATTTTTTCTTTTAAATCCAACTTTTTCTAACATAAATAAAACTATTATTTGTGTTTTACTGTTGTAATGTGTCCTTTAATGTACGATGGATAAAAACGACTTGTGATTGGCTGAATCTGTGACATGTGATGAGTTTTGATGTTTGACAGCACTTACAGCAGCTTTCCTCCTGTTTGAATAAAACAAAACATCATTAGCATGAGATGCTGGAGCGCCACATTATGTTAGTGTGTATCAGGGTCCAGGTTTTAGAGGAGCTGGTGATTTAGCCCACGTGCAACCCTTTGATCCCTATCACTTTGAGCATTGATGTAAGGAACTCACATGCACATTGCAGCACAGAATAGGAGGCATCCAGCCCCCCCCATCAGTGATGCTGATGCACTCAATAGAGCCAATTAGTGCAGGAAGCATTTAGTGGCTCATGCAACATTTGACACATCCCTGTGGATCCAATCCTTTCTGTCTTTCTTCCTCCTTCCCTCTGTTTCTTATGTTTCAATCAGTGCTTGTGCATGTGTCTCTAAATGTGCAGCTGAGACCCCCCCCATTTGACTCCATTAAGAAGCTGGAGTGAATCATTTCATTCCAAATCATCGTCTGCTCACCGTGCGAGAACTACTCAGCACAGATGGAACTTTGGGTTACTGAGTCTCTGTTTTTTTATTTTTGTTTTTTCAAGCACCTGTTTCTTGGAAATGTAGTCACAATAATTTCCTTGTAACACCTAATACACCCGGCAAACATACTCCCAGCATTATGTGATCACCTGTTGAAACATTGATAGTTTTAC
>SSNP01000372.1:37042-62135 GCA_006937955.1 Pachypanchax playfairii | reverse complement strand
CCCCCCCATCAGTGATGCTGATGCACTCAATAGAGCCAATTAGTGCAGGAAGCATTTAGTGGCTCATGCAACATTTGACACATCCCTGTGGATCCAATCCTTTCTGTCTTTCTTCCTCCTTCCCTCTGTTTCTTATGTTTCAATCAGTGCTTGTGCATGTGTCTCTAAATGTGCAGCTGAGACCCCCCCCATTTGACTCCATTAAGAAGCTGGAGTGAATCATTTCATTCCAAATCATCGTCTGCTCACCGTGCGAGAACTACTCAGCACAGATGGAACTTTGGGTTACTGAGTCTCTGTTTTTTTATTTTTGTTTTTTCAAGCACCTGTTTCTTGGAAATGTAGTCACAATAATTTCCTTGTAACACCTAATACACCCGGCAAACATACTCCCAGCATTATGTGATCACCTGTTGAAACATTGATAGTTTTACCACAGTGTCAAAAACCTTGCTGCAGATATAGTTTTGTTTTTTTTTAGTTGTGAGCACCAAATGAGTTGGGATTCAGTGTGACGACACAGGAAGAGGTGCAGAACATGTTATATTGATAAACTTCTTCTGAATTCAGACACAATAAACCAGCATGTTGCTGTAGCAAAAGCCATTTTCTCTACCCTTCTGAGTCAATAAGATGGAGCTGTTGCTGTGCTAGTTTGGTTAATGCCCTTTCTCTGAATTCTCATTTTTTCTGGAAGTATTTCTCCGACTTTTTATCCCTGGCTACAAGAACTAGAGGTGACTGACAGAAGTAGTAAAGAAGAAGAGAGGGATGAAGGCTCCACTGAATGATTTGATATGTTTTCTGTCTGCTTTCTCCTCTTTGTTATTACCATCTTTTTGTCTCCCACATTCTCTGAGGCCATTATTAGCATGCATGAATCTTCCATTTCTCAGAGCTCTTCAGGAGGCTCTCATCCAGCCAGTTCATATTTAGTCTCTCGAATGAAACATTCATAACTCAGGTATGTGGTCTTAAAACAATGAGTGCTGCTGCTTCAGAAAGACCTGCATCAATCACAAGCTTGAAGAAAAGCCAGCCTGGGATAAAAAGCAGTGCCCTTGTCAAAGCAATTTGGGCTCACCTCGGGGACAGAGTGGGAGTCATGGACGCCATTCCACAGATGGGATCTGTAGAAATGACATGTTTAGCATTTTCAGAGACGACTCGGGCTTCTGTGTTATTAGTTTTGCTTCTCTCTTCTGTTTTACCTTTTAAATACTCACAACCATATTGTGATCTAGCCTTAAATTAGCTCTCCTCTGTGGTTTTTTTTTCAGCCTCGCTCAGTTGCGTAACCCAACTCAGCCCCCGCAAGTTTTCTAAACACATTAGTGCTGAATTATGGGTATATGCATGGGGTAATTATTGAAGAAATGTCCACAGAAAAGGCTCTCCCAAGAGGCTAAACTGTTGTTATTGTTGTTATTATTATCATCATTAGTGCTATCAGCATGTCTGCAGAATAAATATTCTGGCTCTCGATTGTAGGACAATTGCTTATTAATCCACTACAAACAAGGCCTCGCAATTCATGCTTGAACAACAAACACAAAGAGCCCCAGTGCTCAGTAACCCCCTGTATCTCATATGAAATCTGCCCTTTTCCTACACTCCCCTTATCCTATTCAAAGCTGTTGAATCTCTAATTAAATCAGGAGACAAAAGAAGCACCCTGGGACGCTCTGAACATACGGCGATGAACCTCTGTAGGAAACTAACCAGAACACCCAACTGTGCTCTCTTCTCCCAGAATTTCTATGTTCCTGTTTTCCCTTTTTTGTTTAAATTGTATTAAGCACCACGTTAAATTTGTATTCAAACTGATACACCTCCCACATCTGCATGTTTCTATGCAGGAACAGAGAGATGCTGCCCCTTCAATGCACATGAAGCCTTGAGGGAGATAAACGTATATATATATATACTAATGGTTTCAGTAAGTCATAACTTAACGCATGACTTTCCCCTCTTTCTTTTGCTCTCCTCTGCAGTTTTTGAAATGTCACAGACAGCTGCCACATATTTTAGCATGCGGCCCAGGTGCTGTTTGGCTGTCTAAAGGCTCCCCAGTGCTGGAGAGAAGGCGCCGCTTCAAGGTCTCCTCTGCGATAAAGACAGGGAGCAGGTGAAAGCAGGAAATAAAATTAGTGACAGACTGCAAAGTCACATACAAGCACTGACAATTGCAATTCCCCAGAAGAATATTCCTCAAATTCAACACCTTAAAAACACAATTTTGAACAAAATGAAGCAAAACAGTGAGCGTGTGTAACATACTTGATGATGTTTGGTGAAGGGCCAGCTGCTGGAGGGTAAGGATGTGGTAAAAAAAAGTGTTGGCAGGTGATTTCCTTTCGAGGAGTTGTCTGCAATGCTGTAATCATTCTTACTTTTCACATGGGCAATGAAGCAACCTCTTCTTTAATGCAGCTTTCATACAGTTTCTGTGTTTGTCCCTGCGAACAAATCCTGCAAATTTTAGTAGGTGCATTTTACAGTAGCTTAAACAGGAGTATAACACTGCCAACTTCAAAGTAAGCTACATTCTCAGGCATCTAAAAATGAGTCAGAATGCTCACTCTGCATCATTACCTGAACCAATCATTTTTTTGTTTATGTCATGTTGCATTTTCTGTCTGCTGAACACAGAGGGCAGGATAGAAAAAGGCTTCCGAGAGAAGCCTGTTAAGTCGTACTGCTGTCACTTTGTTCCCACACCTCAGATTTAAGCTGATATTTTCAGCTGCAACTGTTGGTGCCAAATAGCATACAGACTTTAATTAAACTGACTTTAATCATTTTAACATTAGAAAACTTTACAAAAGTCACACCTGCACCGCTGTTATTTTCAGAACCTGCTCACACTCTGCATCAATGACCATGGCTATTTTTCTGTTTCCGTGGAGGTTGGTTTTGAGATGCAGACTGGTGTCACCTTAAGATGAGTGTAGGTGTTCAAGTGTAGGTGTTAGCCAGGAGAGTGAGAGGAGAACAGGGTTACAGAAAGTGAGGGTTGTGACAAAAGTGAGTCAGCCTGTGGAAATGGACCTGGTTGTTGTCTGGCTTCTTTCCTCTTCCCCTGTTTCACCATTTCCTTTGTAGCTCAATGAAACTTAAGTTGCTGAATTTTTGGCAGTTTTTGCCTGATAAATGAAAAACAACAAAAAATATACTGTATTTAACCAATAAAAATACAATTTCTTTCTTACTTTATCCACCTGTGCTGTTTGCATAAAAAAGTTAAGAAGGAAAGGTGACAGTAATGATGGTGGAGGGTGGAGAACAGACTGTTAGTTGGGGGGGGGGGGCATCTTCAAGTTTGGCTAAGTAGGGTTGTTAAGAGCTGGCACTCATACTGTACCTGCTTTCAGTAGAAGAAAGCTCTAAAAGACATCTCCCCACTGATGCCAGAAACAGGCTCATTTTCTCACTGAGATGAAGAAAAAAGAAACGCCTTTCAACCTGCATCCGCTCTACCATACTGAGAACAAGGGAACCTTTCACTTTGAGTGGAGCTTTCAAGAGCAGGTGAGAGGGAAAGAGAAACAGGCAGGCAAGAAGAAGAAAAGCGAACAACCCGGCAAGCTTGGTTTGGGGAAGTGTTTCATCACTCAACGTGTTGTGATACTGTCCCACTGTTTGGGCTCGACGATGCCAACTGCTCCGAGGAAAGCATCCTGCTGAGTGCTGTCTACTGCATGACATCCAGAGAAGATTGGAGGGAACATAAATGGGCAGTTTTGCATAGTGTCAATCTCATTTGCGTTGTTAAAATTCTTAAACTTCTTGACTTTATATTGAGGTTAAACCATGCAGAAACACACTTGGGATCCATCTTTGGATCATTAAAGTTTCCGCAGTGGAACAGCTAAATAAACCTCCAGGCTTTTGCACAATGTGTGATTTTCTAACACTGTTATTTGCTTTAACCCAAACAAGGTCTTTTGAATAATTAACAGTGTTACCACTGCAGACATGTTTTTAGGGTGTGTGGGTGTTGGGATAAATTTGAACAATAAGTTAACAGCACAGAGGAGAGAAATTTGATTCAGTCTTTCCTAAAAACATGTAGATTTCTTTTCTTTATTGTACTTCTTTAAAGAAACACCTGTACATGTGACTGTTCATATACTAAATACCGTCATGGTACGCAGCTTCTCTGCTCATCTCTTCAAGGAAGCTAGGTCCCAACTGAAGTAGAGTAACACAGATCTTCATTGGACAAGTTACACCCAGGACGGGTCACCATGACAGGACACACTGTGCACCGTCCTTAAAGTCAGTCTGGAGACACAGATGAGCTGCATGTTTTTGGGCCTGTGGAAGGAAGCGGGGGTTCTCAAATGGCGCTTTTCCACTGGTACCTATTCAGCTCCGCCCGACTCACCCCGACTCAGCCCTGCTTGACACGACTCGTATCGTGTTGTGTTCCCATTGTGTTCACAGTAGTGAGGGGGAGAGGTAGACGAGGGCGGGGTTTCGCCCAGGATTTACTCCTGCTGTTGTGGTCTTCACAGCAGGTAGTCTGCTTTCATCTTCAGCGAGTCCAAAATGCTGCTGCAAGACTTTTAACCGGGTCCAGCAGGTGGTCACATATCACGCCAGTGTTGTCTTCTCTGCACTGGCTTCCCATTAAATTTCGAATTGATTTTAAAATTCTCGTTTTTGACCTTCAGAGCCGTGCATGGGCAGGCTCCAAAATATATTTGTGATCTCCTTCACTCGTACATATCTGGTCGCTCGCTCCGATCTTCAGACCAGAACCTCCTCATGGTTCCAAAAACTCGCTTTAAAACCAGAGGAGATCGATCCTTTCAGGCCGTGGCTCCAAATCTGTGGAATGCCTCACCTTTGCCCCTTCATGAGGCTGACACTGTTGATTCTTTTAAAAGGCAGCTGAAGACACTTTTATTTGGGCTTTTGGTTGACTGGACTTTTGGTGTGATTATTATTCTTTTTATCTTTTTACTGTTTATGCTGTTTATTGAAATTGTGAAGCACTTTGTGATTTTTATCTGTGAAAGGTGCTATATAAATAAAGTTTATTATTATTATATTATTATCTTCTTCAGCCTATCTCTACACTGCTTCTAAAGTCTGCTTAATTAAAGCCGCGAGAGGTCCAAGAGTTCGTTTCGTGTTGCTCTGTCCAACTCTCCCTGTATCATTTTTCAATCATAACACAAGCAGTAACAACAACTAACGTTTCCAAATGTTTAGCTGTTTTGCTTTTTAACTTCTGGCTCGTTTTGCCACACCAATCAGAGGCCAGCAGTGAAGACGTGTGCGTTCTAGCGTCAGCCAATCACTGCACAACGGATTACCATGGCCCGACTCAGACCTGTTGAGTTGGTGCGAAAAAAATGCACCTCAGGCCCGAAAATAGATAGTGGAAATGCTCTCAAACCTCTCCGAGTGGTGCTGGGTGGGGCTGAGTAGGTAGTGTAAAGGTGCCATAAGAAAACCCCCGTGTGCACAGGGAGAACATGTAAACTACATGCAGGAATCCAGACCGGCGCATAAATCAGTTACTGTCCTCCCAAACATCTATGATCTATCCAGACATTTTCTAAACTCTATTGTCCCTTTTCATGAGAGGTGACACCTTTGTCCAGTTTTCACTGGCCAAGAGGCGGGATATCTATAGGAGGACGACATAGGTAATGAGCACTCGTATCTTAGTACAATTTAGAACCACAAATTAACCTAACATAAGTTTTTCTTGTAGGAAGGAAGGAAACCGAAGCACTTGGAAAAACCCAAGCTGAGAAACTAAAACCTTCGTGCTGTGAGGTGATAGTGTTAACGGCTTCTACCTCACAAATCAATCAATCAATAAATAAACCAAAATATCTACAAATGTTAGAAGGGGCTCAGTCCGCCTCTCTCTGACTCGTCCTTTTTTCAAGGTGAGCTCACTGTTGCAATCATAATTGAAAATTAAGTCTTTGCCGCAGTATAATTAAATGGTGACCTTTGAACCCAAATGGAACCTCAGATGCATATTAAAGAGATTTGGGGACCTGGAACTATTAACATACATGCTCACACAAGCAGATGTACACAGTCAGTCTCACATACATGCAGACAGAAGGTAACAAACAGTGACAGCTTTTTAATTATCATCCTGCCTAAGTCGTTAAGAACAGCCTTCTGCATCACCTTTCGATTTCTGCAATCTGTAAGTTCAGGGAATTTCTCATTAATTTTTCATTAATTGTCTGATCACACCACAAAGGTGGCGGTAACGATGGGGGGAAACTACAAGAGTCTAAAGGGGCTGATACGGAATTCTAAGTTTTGGGACACATTTTGCAACTTTGGATTTTCTGAGAGACTTATTGAAGCTTAAAATGCAACTCACACCTAAATCAACATTTTTTTTTACTGATAAACTGTATGTCTAATAGTGCTGTTTACATATCTGGGTATGATTTTTGGTATTTTCACACATTTTAATACAATTATTATCAGAGTTCATTTTAATGCAATGTTTTTGATTGTGTGAAAAAAAAAAAGTTTTTTTCACATCACTGAATGATTATCTCTTCTTGTTTGAATACTTTGATTTATACCTTGGGGATCTCTCTGCAACACACGTTTTCTGTCGCAGACAATAAGATACAGTGACCGCAGGTGTATCTGGTGACGCAGAGTCATACAATATTACTCAAACTAATCTAAATTTAGCTTTAGCTTTGGCTAACAACAATGTACCACTAAGAGACGTGCCCCATTCTATGCCGCTAAGCTGCTGCAGGCTTGAAACGATACAGATCAGGGCTGCTCACCTTCTCCACAGAATCTTCCTCCTTTTTGTCTGTTCCACTGCAACATGTCAATCACAGCCCAGCCTGCCACCCCCGTGCGTATTCACTGGTCTGCCAGGCAACACCTCCTTTTGAGGCATTTTTTAAAACAGGAAGCGTGGGCAGGGTTATAATCTGGAGGGGAGAGTTCCTCTTTAACTGAATACATCTTGTCCCCAAATCATGTGAACAAAGCAGCTTAATAGTAACATATCAGTTACAATAACATTTGCTCATGAAATCAAGTTATTTTCATTTACTAACCCATCACTACGTTACGTTACTTCCAATTACATTGCTGTCAGTTGTCTAATGCTGCTGTTTCCTCCTTTTTTTAAATTTGGAAAAGACCAAAAGCCTTTAAACAAAAGGCATAATCAGCTGAGTTTGGTCAGAATAAATCTTTTAGTTGTGAAATTATAAAAATGATAAACGATCATGGGTGCAGGAATTCTTTTATTCATAGGAAATCCTCCATTATTATGACAGAGTACCCTTTAAATTACTTCTCTTCATACCATTTCCTCTTTATGATTTTCTGTTTCAGTGTCTCATTTTTTTTAATCTGCCATCAGGCCTTAACAAGGTCAGAGTACTGAAAGAAACATGGAAACAAAATATAGAAACTCTTTTGTGCTACGTGCCCTACTACTGACGGAGGATTTTAAACAACATTTTGCAGGTTCTAATAGCTGATGGACTGCCTGGTGATAATAGCACCACTTAACGGGGATCAGCACAAAACTATAACCTTTATATTATTCTTTTGATACAAACTGGGTATGAGATGTTGTAAAGGTTTCTATGAGATCAACAGGAGTTTAAAGTGAATAGCCCACAGAATTTCTCACTTTGCCTAAAGAGGAGATTTGGCTTTAAAAGAAAATCCCATCTCTTCATCTGGGCTCCGATCAAAGGCAGAGCAAAAAGAAGTCAGTAGCATCAGAATGTAGATTTAACTCCCACTTATCTTTATCTTACTCTGAATTATTAAGAAGAAGGAACAAGAGCTTTGAAAAGCCTGTTGCTCACTGGATGACAAATGTCAGCAAACTTTTTGTTTGTTTGTGTTAGTCTGTGTTTTTTTCTTCATGAGAGATGTGTCTGTATCCACAGTAGCTAATGGGACCTTTGATGTAGTTCAAGACCAGCCATTCAAGAAAATATCCCAACTGACTGCTTCAACCAGTCAGCCATTTAACCACTGAAAATCTTCTATTGAATGGATTTTGGAACTAAAGTAATTTTCCTGCCTTATTCACTGGCTGCATGCAGAATATTTCAATGACATATTACACTTCATTCAGTTTCTTCTTGCCTCTGTCCACTGCTGCATATAGCCACTTGCGCAACAGGGATAAATCACTTCCTGGCTAGCTTATTACATGAAATGAAGGAATTCATCATGGTGACAGTTGGCCGTTGCAAGGCATTCACTTTGATTTATCTGGTAGGAATAGATTGATTCATTAACAGTGAACTGTGCTAAAATGTGGGAATGGTGAGGTGTACCTTGCAACATGCCTCTGCACATGTTCAAAGAACATGTCTCCAGTGTGACGGTCTTAGTTCGGCTTTCCAAAGAGCAAATATGATCTTATGACTAGAACGAGCTCAGCTCCTCATCTTACCTGAATAGCCAGTGAAAGGAAAGATATGATTCCTAATTGGTTAATCAGAGATTTCTGATCCAACAGAGCATTTTTTCTAAAGTAAAGAGGTGTACACAGAACCAGATTACTTCTAGTTTTAGATGATCCACCAGTTATCTGGGCTTTTCTGACTCAGAAATGACAGATATGGGTTTTACAGTTTTTGTAGATCTGATGTATTGGTCAATAATTTGGGTATTTGCTTGTCTGAATTTGTGACTTAAGTTTTAAATAAGTCCTTCAGTACAAGTGTATGTGCCCTTGCATTCTCAAGGCTGTAGTAGAAATGGACCAGCAGAATTTGACAGTTAGTTTGAAGAATCTTTTAGACCTCGCTTGTGGCTCTCATTTTTGGGTTAGTTCATTGTTTCAGGAAGCCTTATCAAAAGAAAAAAAAGGAAAAGGTATGTGTGACCCATATTCAGAGCTCTGTTTATCACCTGAAACAGAAACAAATAAACAATAGAAAAGTTTAATTGAACTTTGTCCTCTAAAGAAAGTTTTAAAGTTATGAGAAGATCAGTTAGTTTCTTAACAATAAAAAGAGAAGAGGGAAAAAACAATGTGTCTTGAGTTGAGTTATAAGACGAGACGTAACAATATGGTGAGCTTGTTGGTTGGCAACCTGTTCCATCTGTATTTTTATCCAAATGCCTGTTCCTCTGTCTCTTTTCATTGTTTTCATCCAACTCTCTTTCAATCCAACAGCTGCAGCCTGAGATTAAAATAATCAGCAACTCCAACATTGTGTTTAAAAACATACACGATAACTTTTATGTCAAAGAACCTCTTGGTGTGCAGTTTTGACTGTCTGGATGCAGAAGGAACAACTAAATGTTGTGGCCACTGCCCTTTTTTTGGCCTGACCTATTTTTATCATATTTTCTAGAAAAGCATTCTTTAGTCATTACTTATATACTTACTTGCTTATAAAAGAAGTTTAAAAATTCCCCTCTCGCCACTGGGCGGTGTTTTTTTCCCGTTCCAAGCTCGGGTCCTCTACCAGAGGCCTGTGAGCTTGAGGGTCCTGTGCAGTATTTTAGCTGTTCCAAGCACTTTTCTGGACTGAAATGTCTGAGGTTCTTCCAGGGATCTGCTGGAGCCATTCCTCCAGTTTGGGGGTTACTGCCCCAAGTGCTCCGATTACCACGGGTACTATTGTCACCTTCATCTGGACTCAGATTGGCTAACAAACTAGCCAATGAGAGCAAGGGATACTGTTTCCTGCCCATGGCAATGTCAGACGTCGTGTCTTCCTGTTTGCTACGTCTTATGCTAACAGCTTTTAGCCAGCAGCATGCTAGGTGTGGTTTCAACTGCAGGAACTGATGAATACTAACGAACAAAGGAGTTGTGATGAAACAGATACAGGCCATTAGAACTCAGGAGAACTCGGGTTTTATCACCACCTGCGTAGTTTGAGAGATTAAAACTGAAAGAGAAGTTGTTGACCTGTTTTCACCCACTATGAAGGTAAGAACACCTGTGGAGCTAAAATATTCAACAGAAACCTCCAGAAAAACTGGTTTTAATGGGCCTTTTTAATTTTAAGTTCTGTCTGTAAAATACAACTTGATAACATGTAAACAGCCCACATTTTCTTCTTATGCTCAAGCAGACCAAGAGTTAGTGTTGAAGGCTCATCCAGCGTTGTGGTGAATGGTACTCTCTAAAAACTAACTTACTTACTTTTGTGGCCAAAAATCTACTTCACCATCCTCAAAACATTGCTTTGAATTAATGCAATTATTCCACTGTATTCATAAATGCAATATTTGGGCTTCACTTTTGCTCTACAGCAGAAAGACATTTATAGTACATACTGTATGTCAATAATTCAAGCCTGATCAAGCATTTTTGTAATTGGCTCTCCTGGTGAATTTAAAGCTAACATGATGGCTTTTGTTTGGATACGTTTTACTATTCTTTGAAGTTTACATATTTGTTCTTGTTTTTGAATTTTTTTTGTCTGTTTTTTAAGTAATATAGGCAAAATAGGAAGCTTATTCTTGTTCAGGGACGTGGTAAATTCATGTTGTAAATTTAGTGGGTAAATTTGGAACTTTTTGTCTATCAGCTACATTTTAATAATGTCATTGAGAGCATTTCAGCACATCTTGACTGTGTCAAGACAAACCTACTTGTTGTTTACGACCCATGAAATAAATTAGATTCTTGGGAATCAATAAGAAAATTCTCATTGTTTTTATGAATTAATGTTTCATTTGAATATTATTAATTAGCATGTTCCTTCCTTAGATTCACACTTGTGTCCCACTTTTTCATTTCCACTTATCACAGCCCAGCAGCTGATACCAGCATAGGTGTGCAGGCAAGAGAGGGCGTGTCAAGCTTTGTATGTGATGACAACAAGAAGCGGCACAATTATCTGAGGGATGAAACGTCACATATGGAGGTGACTGATGGACTCAAGAAGAGAAAAGGCGTGTCTGCAGACATTTTTATTTGAAAAGAGTTGGCATATGTGTCCTCTGCAGCTAATCTATGAAAAAAAAGATGTGGAAAATTTTAAACATGTTGCTGTTTTTTCTTCCTTTTTCTCCTCACGGTAAGTTTGCCTGTTTGTAACATGTGCAGCAGTTGACTCCCTCAAAGTGCCATCAGTTGAAAGAAACTAGATTAATAATTGAGAGATCCCGTTGCGTCTGTAGAGATAAGCAGAGCAGTGTCATCTCACGGTAAACTAGTGGGGATTTACTCTCCTCGTGTCATGATCAACCATCTGTTGCTGAGCTCTGAGAAGTGACTAATTTGATTTCGATGTGAGAAACAGCTGGCGAATATTGTTATTGCATTTTCTTCCATTTAGAGTGCATAGGTGTTGATGGATCAGAGCAATAACTAAAAAATTAATGTACAAATTACCTCGGGGATGAAATTAATCCAAGACACACTTGTTTCTAACAGTGTCGACCCAAAGACAAGCAGCACAAATCCATTAGTTTCCATTTAGAAGCAGTTGCTTGTGTTGTTCTGAATGCCTTTTTTGTTTGGCCGCCTTAAGAGCTGACTGCAAAAATAAAAAAAAGACAATGTGTCAAAGGTTTTATGTCAAAAGCTTAACCTGCATTTTGCTACATGGCAGCACACACAATGTTTATCTTTTTAGATTATAATCTTAGTGATTAGGTTTATGTTAAAAATAAATCTCTGTTGTGACCCTGCCAGAGACCAGAGACACTAAACTTCCTGGATTTCTGGTTGATGATGATGAACACATCCTGAACATGCAAACGTTCAGCTTGATCCAACACATCCGCACATTATACGACCATATAGGTCGATTTTGAAAGCTCCAAAAAATACGACCTGTGAGAGTATTTTCAAACAACCTGTCGGAGCGGTTTCCGGGCTCTGCAGAGACTTACTACCAACAACACATGCGTGCACCTTCCCAGAGGAGCTGACAAATACACATGCACGAGGTTTCGCTCTGTTCAGCCGAAAAAAGCAAAATTTTGCAGCAATATGTCTCATTTTAGTACAACGGTTAGCTTTAAAATGTAAAGATGCATGCACAAACTGTAAAGCTGAATATTTCAAATTAAAAAGCAGAACGGTTAAGGTTTAGGCTTGCAGATAGAGGTCGCATACGGAATATAGTGTCGTTTTTAAAATCGACCAATGCGGTCATGTTTCACGTTAGGTCGGGCTGGCCTGATCATGTCTTGTGAACTTTATTGTTGGAGGTGTCATTTATAGGATACTAGTAAAAAAAGGTCATTAAAATGAAGATATTCTTTTAAATAAAGTTAAAAACAGATGCTAATGATGCATGTATGTTTGTTGCTGGGACACACACACACAGACGAGCTGATGAGTCTCTTTCAAGCAGCTTCATCAGAGTGAGGAATGTCCTGCCAGGTGGGATCTTTCTCTTGACCTACCTCGAATGGGAGGATGTTTAAATAGAGAGACAGAAGAAGAGAGAAAAAAGGAAGAACATCCACTGAAGTCCAGAGGCTCCTTTCTTCATTGCCTGTCAAGACAGCATCTGTCTGGCAGAAGACCATCACTTATCTCCTCGCTCTGATCCCACAGTCACGATTTGGAGCACCACCAGTACACAGGCAATGACCAGGGAAATGAAGCAGCAGACGTGATGGATAAAGAGGACGCACACTGCTGCTTTTGGCACCGTACCAATTTTATCGTTCCCAATAAATTGTCCAGTCTAGGAATGAAGAGCAGATACCCGTAAGAAAAGGTAGTTGAGGCAGACCGTCATAGCTTTTAAAATGTGTTTAACCTTTTTTTTTTCTCTCTATAGATTAAATATTCCCTAAATGTCAGCATAATTCAGTTTTCCAATACAATATGTTTACTTTTCTTTGAAAAAATGTCACTGCTCTCCCTTCCCTTCTTTTCCTCACCCCCTCCCCTGCAGGTAGTTCTGTAAATGCATCACATTGACATGCGAGCTGAGTTCAGTCCCAATTTGCTGTGCAGCTGCACGATTTCACAGTCCACCCTCGTGGCACAGATCAAATTCGCAGGTATCTAAAGGCAAAACTGATGAGGAGATTCAGGTTTTTCATTTCACCTCCACTTAAAGTTGTCACAGTTACAATGCAATATAATGCCCAGCGCTCCTGCTCTGTATTTATGCATTTAGAGGGAATTTTGAGGTGAAACTTCAAAAAGTTGAATCTTTTGGTGATTTGAAAAAAAAAGCTCACTGAAAGATTCATTAAATCAGATGCATCTTCAGAGAGAAAATATGAGGGCACAAGTTCAAACCAAAGTCATGATTCTAATCTTTATAATTAATGGCTTCACAGGCCTGTGTCATTCATTACAGCTGATATTTAATCTGGTAGATTGAGGCTAGTTTCTGTGACTGAATCAAAGCATACTTCCAGTAATGATTGATTTCTCTCCACAGAGCTCTGCTTTGGAAGATGAAGTAATCACTCTTCCACAGAAGGAGAAAGAGTTGTGTGTTTTATTTTTATTTTTTTGCTTTTATAGATTTTGATCATACAACAAATGAATTCAGTGTCTTCCCAGAACTCGGACATTAGAGAAGAAGTCACAAAAGAGAGACGTTAAAAGCAGAAGGTTAGAATGTTTCTCCGCACATATAACTTCAACATAAAGTTAAAACCCTTTGAATTAAAAGAGACGTTAGAAGGAGAAAAGATATTTTTATTAAGATGCCACTCTATTAAAAATAAATGAATCAGTTATCTCTGGATTAAACCCCCCCACTCTTTACTCTGAAACATGGATGTTTTGCAACACCAAACAGAGGAAACAGATTCCCTCATTTGTGTTACGACATCCAGATGTTATCTTCAGCCTAAAAGCTTATCGAGCAGACTGTAATGATATTGAGTGACTGAATTGTGTGTTTTGATGGATATCTCTGTGAGTTATCTGATACCTAATTGTGTTCCAGTTCTCATATTGTTGCGATTTCCCCCGCCCCGTTACTAACCTCCATCCCAACCTGCACAATCTCTCGCCTCGCCTGTAGTCATTTGTCATAGCTCTGATGCTTTCCCACAGTCAGCTTGGAAACTCATTTTAGCGTTCCGTGACACAAAAATAGATTATCACTGTCCGATGTCTGTTTGGCTCACAGTTAATCTGTTGTACATTGTGTACCGAGCTGTTTCGATAGGCTTGATATTGCTACACGTTATGGCTGAAAACGTGTTTCTACTGTATCTGAATGTAATAATTAGCTTCTGCTGTAAAGAAACACTAACAAGGACGGCTAGACTCGACAACAAGGACTTTTTCATCAGATCATTTTCACACATACAATTAATTCACTTAGTGAGGTGAATTTAGACCCAATGGAAAATATCTGAAGGTCAGAAAGTAAACTTGCAGCTTCAATGAAACTCTCACCAAAACTGTTACATAAAAAGAAAAGCAAAATATTTATTTTGAAAAATGTAATAAACTACTTTTGGTAAGTGTATGTATAAAATTTGGGTGTTCATTTTAAAACTAAGAGAACATTTATTATTATGATACTCTCCGGGTCTTTATAACTTTAATTAGCCTATATTTTGTTTCTGCTACAGAAAGCAAGGTCAGCTGCTAAATGCTGAAATCTAATATTGTTACTTTTTAAAAAAGATGAATTGTTGGCATATTCATTTACTTTCTTGCATCTACTGAAACTGACTATCAGTAGAAATTGGTTGTTTTGGATTTGGGTTTTTGAAGGAAAGGATCAATAATCTGCCAAACAATTATTGTCTCTTAAATTAATGATTTAAGTTTTTAACACTTGGTTTCTACAAGGTGTTTGTAGTGGTAAACATTTTGTGAGGTACCGATCAGACTCTGGCACTGGATCCAAGTAGAAAACTAAAGTATTAAACTATGATATGTGTGCATGGGTAAGAATTTGACAACGGATTGACATGTGGTGAGGATGTGTGAAAAATGAGAAATACAGTGAATGATTGACAGATGCCTTATTGCTTGAATGAAACCCATCAAGTTTCATGAAAAAATTGAATAATTTTTTTCTACAGTTTTTCTTGTCATATGTAGACAACAACTTGTAGCTTCTGACAGAATACATGATTCAGTATATTTAAAAATGTTAAAAATTCATTTTTAAAAAGCATTCATGTAACATGCAAACATAAATAAAAGAGACCTGAGCCTGTTATCTCCAATTCCAAATGATACAAAGCTCTCAGTGATGCTTTATAGAAAGTGAGCAGCTCATTTGCAATACAGAATCCACTTTTTTCTGCATATACTATTCTGGAATTTTCATTTGCATCCATGATTTGACATTAAGTGCCTGCACATGTATTATGCAGATTAGATAATGCATTATGTGTAATTCAAGTAGATCTCACCTGTCATTTGATGCCATTAAAGACCCCACATACAAAAGTTCCACTACAGTGTGCTTGCTGATGGAGACGGTAAACATGTATCTCTCCTCTTCGGGTACTTGATTCAGTTATAAATTATACCAAATTCATAAAATGGAATGAACCAAAAAAGATAGTTCCCAGTACATTATTTTGTGGCAGCACCTTTTGCAAAAATGTCTGTAAACAAAAACCTCTGTACTGATGAATCTGTGTTTGCCAACAGATAGTGTGGTCTTCTCTCCCTTGGCTAACTGCAGGCGTGTCAGATTTAAAGACGTTGCAAATTTCAGATCTTTCTGTTGTCAGATCAAAACACATAGAGGAATGGCCCAGTATTTTGTTTGTAGATATTTTTGAAGGGGTTTTAGAGGCTGTGCTGTACGTATGACACTGTGCAGTATGTTTCAGTCCAGGATGCCACGGTGCTCTTGAGATTTCATTGTACCCTGGATAGATCCAGGTTTTCCTGTTAAAGCAGCCCTAGAAAAAAAAACACGGTAGGTAGGGTTGTTATCATTAATCTCTGTTTCTCATTCTGTAAAGAGCTGAAGTGAATGGCCAAAACATTCCAGTTTTATCTTATCGTTCCAATGGAGGTTCTTCCACAAACTTTGTGGGTCATCAACAGGCATTTTGGTTAATTGTAGTCTTTAGTTTTGTCTTTTTCTGTCAGCCTCCTGAGTCATTTCCATGAATCCATTATAGTTAGTTGTAGTTATATGAGGTTGTTTGGAGATGGTCGGGTAGCCTTTACCTTTAATATGGGCATCTACAATCTTCTCTCTGAGCTCCTCAGACAGCTTTGGTCTTTGCTTTATCTGGTCCATGTTCAGTGTGGTTCACATATGATATCAAACTACTGAAGAGCCCGTTTGTTCCCCTTAAAAATGCTGAATGAAAGCTGTGAAACGTATTTAGGTTAATAATTAACTATACCTAATTAGAATGCAATTTTTAATGTTATACAGTGATCCCTCACTACTTCGTGGTTCAACTTCCGTGGATTTACCACTTCGCGGATTTTTCAAAATACAGAGCTTTTGGCTGTTCGTTTACCTCCCCCACTTCCTCCGCGGTCAGTTGATGACCCAGCACCTCTATCTGAAGACGAGGCGCCTCCCGAAGGGCTGTAAAGCTCTCATTAGTACCTGTGAAGCCCCACTGTCACCTTCATCGCACTGCACGGGTCCTTCAATACCATCATCAGTCCACCAATGCAACGCTATAGTCATCACTGCACGTGGAAGTACCGCAACACAGAGCGCTCAGCTTTTCCCGTTCATAGACGCGGCTTTCTCTCCACTGGTCCACAAGAGCTTCTTCTTATTCAGAGGTATTTGTTCACCATGGATATCCTCCTGACTACCAGTAGTACTGGTACTACTACCATACTGGTAGTCAGGGGGATAAGTACAGTAAATAACATCATTAGATACTTGAAGAGTGCTTGCTTTAATTACTACTGCTACATCGTTCATCTTGAATTGACAACTCCTCTCTCACTCTTTACCTATTTGTGTTTAGACACCCCCCCCCCAGTGTAGTCAGCCCACTCCGTTATGCTGTGTGTGTTGTGTTTATTTTCATCTCCATAGTCTGTTTAGATACACAAACATGATCGCATTTGTCAATCAAGAATTGCATTTCTTTTCGAAATTCACCGGATTGTCTCGTGTGGCTTGGTGTATCCCTAGTTCGCGAATTTTCACCTATCGCAGGGGGGGTCTGGAACCAATTTATCGCGATAAGTGAAAAACCACTGTATCTGTAAAATAAACAAACAACGAGAAAAGACTTGTGCAGGTGCAAGTTTGAAAAAGAAACTTGATTTTTGCTTTTGAATCATTTTGAATCCCTTTTCTTGAGAAACGAAGCAATGTTTCAATGAACTATACCAACAAATTTGTATGTCTGTATTTCCTGAAAAGTGATGAACTGTTACTCCAGCACTGTAATCAGGTTCTAGCAAAGCGCAAAGTTTCCAATTGTTTTCCCTTACATAATGTCTTTTTCTGAAGGCTGCTCAAAAAGGTAGTTTTGCAATTCTGAATGGACAATTTAGTTGCTCAATTCACCATCTGAGTCTCATTTAGAGTGAGCAGTGACCTGTGTCTTATGGACACTGAATAGAGGTCAGGCACCACTAACTGAGCTGCAGGGAACAGTAAAACATTCACACCTGCAGGTTCGATGGCGGCGATGATGCCTTTCAGTGAAAGAAGTTTAGACACACAGCAATCAAGAAAAATAGTGTGAAAAACAAGAAGTGATAAAATGAGGTTTGAAAACTTAATCTTAAGTATCTCTGTTTGTATGAGTGTGATGGTAAGCAGTAAATCGTACACTGTGGCTGAGACTGTGCAACACTATTTCTGGTTTAACCTAGCTGCCATAAAAATGAGACAAGCAGGCCGTAAGTGAAGAGGGTACAATCCATCTCTGCCGTTTCTCGTCTTTTTTTTATACTGTATTAAAAATGCAATGAAGCCCCTTTGCACACATAATATAACATCGTATCCAGCAAAGTTATGCTTACACCTGAAAAGTCCAAGGAAGTAGGTTATATCCTGCATATATTTACCATAATCATTCTAACTTCTTCCATCAGTCTGTGAGGTAACTTCTATGAACTTTTAACCATTTTGTGTCAAATTTAGGTAATATTTTTTTCTTTCTCTAATTAATCACGATTCACCTTTTACTGATGACCCATGAGAATAATACACACTCGAACTGACATCTAAACTCTAATGGTTGTCAGCTGTCCCCCTGTCTTCACCAGGGCTTGAGCTTGGCAGTGGCTCGGCCTGCTGTGGCCCATGACATGGAGAGTTATATATGCCAGGGCATTACAGAGCCCTTCTTAATCCGGTTTGTCACGCTGCTCCCTCCAGAGTGGGGTAATTTCATGGTGTTGAACTGGTATTGATAGAGCCTCCGTAAATGAGGCACGCAGCAATCGTTAACTTTAATAACCATAAAGATGTGAGCATTGGAGTCACATAGACCCATGAGAGGAAACTCACACAGGTGATTAAGAATCGACCAGGGCCATGGCCAACATGCCCCTCGCATCTCTTATTCACACTAATGGAATTACCTGTTAAAGATGTCAAGACTATTACCACCAATGGAGCAATTGGTGCACTGTGCCTTTTCTTTTTGGGTAAATTGGAGCTTATTCTCAACTTTCCATGCATGTGGAATGCCTATTAAAAGCATACAAACTTTGTGTTTATTTTTCTCTAGTCCTCTTGAGACAAATGATTGGCCTTCTGCAGTAGGGTTCTCTGAACTAAACCTGTAGTTGATGAGTATTCACCATTCTGGAAGAGTACAGCTATATTCTAAAGTACCAGAGATAGAAAAAAAACACACAAACAACAAACATTGATTTACGTGACTCCAGTAAAGCTGGGTCAGTGATTCCTGTCAATCATCTTGTGCTTTTGAGGGTCTTTTTTTCCCTTTCTTTCCTGCTCCTTCATTCCTTCCTCCCTCAGGTTTGTGTTAGCTCCAGGCACTACGATAGCTTCTGTGTCTACTTGTTTGTCTGCTCCCATTACTGTGGGTGATGCTGCCTCAGGAGAAAAGTGCAATTCAGGCTGTAGATGGGTAAGTGAGAAACCGGCCTGAAGCCCATCACACTGGCTGAGGTCAGAGAAACCATAAGGATCACTGCAGCAGTGCACTGACAGGCACTTGCTAAACGCGAAATCCACTCATGCCTGAGTGACATGTGGGTCAAAGGCTTTTTGAGTGGAGAAAATGGTAAACAATGCCTGGGATTAATGCGTTTGTTATTCGTGGTAGCACTTAGTGTCATCATGTGTCCCAAAGCTGACATTCTTCCCACTGCTTTAAACGGGTTTTGTGGTGAGAAGTGCAATTTGATCTGCTGGGCTCCTTAAGGCTACATTTTATTATTCATTGGTAAGAGTCTTTCCTTTAAAGGTACTTTGAGAGAGAACACATTTTTTCCAACTACAAAAATCTCAACTCAACTGAATATTGCTGTTTATTTATGTTAATTAGTATATAGAGCAAAATGCAATGAAAAGGTTAAAGCGTCTGAAGCTAAAGCCATGTATACATCGGGTGAACAGGAAATCAAAAATCACTTATCTACTGGAAATAAAGTCAGTGCAGAGAAATGAAACATTTTTCAACTTATATTTTGTACTTCACTTAGCTGCATATATAAGTAAATTTAAGCCTTACAAATGATCCTATCAGAATTTTCATTCAGTCATATCATCCTTTCTTTGATTAATTTTGAGTGAAACAGTGCACAAAATGTCAAGTTATAAAAAGTTATGGTAACACACAACAGCACAGTTTAGTTACACTGAGGAACCCATCACTGTTTCTGCTCCTTGACCTCATAAATATCAAAATAATCTTGATTATACATTATAATTAACTGATATGTTATTGATCTCTCTTTGTTTAACCCATCCTTTGAGGAGCAGTGGGCAGCCACTGCACCTGGGGGGCAGTTTCTGAGTTCAGTATCTTGCACAGGGATAATTCGACACACAGCCTGTCTGGACTCAGGTTTGAACCCTGACCTCCCGACTGGAAGACAATCTCCGTCCCCATTAGATCACAGCTGCCCCATATACCGTTTTGACTAGTGAGTTCTACAAAACATAAGAACTTTCAACACATTTATTTTTGTTGTGGTGTTAGGTAGAGGATTGTTGTGCTGCAGTTGAGAAAACATTACAAGGGTTAAAATACCTCCAGTACCACCAGAAATGACATTACCCATCAGAAACGGATCGAGGAGGTAACTATTGAAGGTAGGTATAATATGATTGGGCTGAGAGCAGCTTTGGTTACAGGTAACGCAGGAATCTGGATATTGTGGAGGTAAGTGTAATCACAGGCAGATGATACAAAGCAAGAAATGAGGAGTGATGAAGTCATTGATGTAGGAACACAGAGCTGAACTGTCCAGGTCATACACAAATATAATTCAGGTAAACAAATCCAATCTGAGTTCTATTTTACAAATCCAATAATCATGCAAAGTGGTCACTTATGGAATCGTTGGCAGGCTGACTGACTGGTAGGGAATATGGTAAAGGGAATGTTGAGGAGCAGTAAACAATCCAGCATCCGTACGTTCCAAGTCTGAATAGAAAGTCCAATGGGGCAAAAGGCAAAGTAAGAAAAGATCCAAAGTTAAGTTCTAGCTAGCAAAATGCAAATGCATTCAACAGGTGACTAGACTCAGGGAAATTAAATAAAAGGGACAGGTGCAGGCAATACCATACCGTACCGTGCCGTGCCGTGCCGTACCGTACCGTACCGTACCATACCATGCCATACCATACCATATCCATACCATACCATACCATACCATACCATACCATACCATACCATACCATACCATACCATACCATTTTTTGATGAAGCTCAATGACAGGCTAACAGAAGCACAGGTGAGGTTCATTACAGACATAATCTGCAATAATGGCATGAAACCTTAAGACCTTATGTGAAATTTAAAGCAAAGTAAAAATTTATCCCTAAACACTACGAAAAACTCGTTATGTTTAGGGATCCTAGTGTTGAGACGGCAGTAATCCACCTTGCAACTCTCCTGAAACTAGATCACTAATCTCGTCAGAACTAATGTCTATTTTTCCAGACTAAGACTATTCTATAAGAGCTATCTCCTGCTGATATTAATTATTCATAACATTTTGCAGTTACAACCCCCTTGTAAAAGATAAAAACAATTGCTTTGAAAAATCTAGTTGGACTTTCTTTAAAACCCAGATATTACATCTTGATATAGCACAACACTGACACAAATCCAAAGAAAACAATGCTAAAACATGACTGTAAAATTGAACTTTTTTTTAGTCTTACTTAACCTATCTCTTCTGCACTGTATAGGCTGTATTTCAGACATTATTGGAATCATAGATACGATGTATCTCTTGGTGCAATAAAGCCCTAATTTACTTTCTTTGCTTATTTTTTTGCTCAATACTCATCAGATAAAATTTTAACTAGTACTGGTAGCAAAGTGGAGTTTTAGGGTTGTGCAGTTCTTACCAAACTATGTACACCTCATTAGCTGCCAAGAGAATGAGCATGAAAAGTTGTTCCCTGGCACTGCCTCTAACGTTCCCATTTTGAATACACTTGACAGTGCTTTGTAGCATGTTTGAACATTATCCTAAGTAATCTAGGGGAGGGGAGGGGGGCTGTTCACAAAGTTCCAACTTGATGTTTAAATAATGAAAAGCTAAATTCTGAGATGAACGTCATTAAACATATATGCATAGGGACAGTTGGCCCACAGCCACTTTGAAGCCATTGCCTCTTGAAACCAATCACTCATATCCTCCCTTCTCCATTTCCTCAAATCTTAAAATAACATAAAGCTAATCAAGACAAACAGAACAGAGCTTTTTAAATTTTGAACAACTCTTAAATATTATGAACTGCACCAGAGTGAAACTGCACATCAGAGGTAATAGAAAAGGGTCACTTTCTATTATGCATGATCTCACAGCAATAAAAGATGTTGAAAACAACTTTTTAGAAATAAACTTTGTATGACTTTGAAATGACCTCACTATCTCAAAGTTCAAAGTAGAGTCATTCATTTTTGATGGTGATGAGAGTTTCAGTTTGTTTCCCAAATGTGCTACATTCTCAGCAGCAAAGCAAACTTCAGCTGGTAAATCGTGTCAAATTTACATTTGCTCCACACGTCTACATTTACTTCCTGACAGGCATCCTCATTCCTGATGCTGTTTGAGATGTACATACTGTAAGTAGATAGCTGTCAGTTACGAGGAGTCTCTGGAAAACAACAGCAAGCTGACAAACAAAAATAAATTGGGAGTAAAGTTGGACTGCTTGATGTAGTACTTGGATGCTTGGCAAGGAAAAACAGGCTCGCCAGCATGCAAGCGAAAACAGGAAGCTGATTAATTTGTTGTGACGAGTCCTTGAGACGTTTTCAGTTTTCCCAACTGCTGTGTCCCTCCACCATATGTCATAATTTAACAACTATAACAGGAAAAAAAGCAAGGTGAGAGATGGGGAGATGACAGAAGCGAGAAAGCAAAGAAGGGACTAAAAATCTTGCTAATGATGAGCTAATGGTTGTTGCCCTTTGTGACTCTGCAGATATTGTAGATGTTGCTGCTGTGGCTGAGCCAAAGTGTAATAGAAAGAGTAGTTGTTGTTTTATTTCTCTTTAATGTAGTGGTGATGCTGCTGCAAACACCTGCATTTTTCTTTATCAGAAAGTATCTGGTGAGGGGAGATAAAAAGCAATCATTCAGGAGCATTGTCAGGAGATGAAACTAAACTGTCACTTTGATTCCTGTGAGCTTGAAGACTTAACGTACTGCAGAATACTCAGTCATGCTGCTGTGACCTTGAGTACACACACACACACACACACACACACACACACACAGAGCAGTTTTTCACTGAAATCAGCGTGTGCTGTTTCTCTTTATATGGTTTTACTTATAGTGACTGCAGGCGTGTAACATGTAAAGTTTTACACTGAGCCCCATATCTTCTTTCTCCTGTCTCGATTTTCAAAAATAAGGGTATGCAAAAACACTCCTGCCAAATGGAACACACTTCACACTACCTTAAAACCCCTCGAGTATGTAATTTGTCCATCAGCTGCATAATCACTTTCTCTCATGTCAGATTCTTGGAAGGAATCAAATGCGTCTTCCCCAGCAGTTAGAAAATCTGGTAGTTTGGGAGCCTCACTGTCAGGGACAGCAGTACTTTTGTGTTGCTTGACAGATGTTTGAGTTTATTTTTGCAGGAAATGTGTTGGGAGACACTTTACATTCGATTCTAGTCTCTGTATATTTTTTTTCTGCAGAAAAAACCACAAACTCCAGCCTGTCATTCAGATTTGGGCCACTTACTGTTAAGGTCATTCACAGCAGCAGTAATAAAGACAGCTCTGGCTGCAGTGGTTGTTCACCATTCAGGCAACGTTGGCAAAATGCATCAGCTGACATGTAATACCCAGTTTACAGTCTTCTCATATTTTATATTGCCAGCTGTGTGAAACAACACTTTCTATTAGTCTAAGAAGTGTGTTGTGTGTAAAACAATACTGATGTTGGATATGAACAGCTGAATAGATCCTTTTTCTACTTGTTGAACAGATGGTGTCATAAAGGAATAGTTTGCTTCTTAGTCACAAGGGTTTTATTGCATTGACAGTAATGAACAAAGTTGTTGTTATAGTTGTAAAAAAACACAATCTCTTACTTCACATGGGGTTCACGTTCTCATGGCATCCTGATTTTTGTTTCAGACTAAAAAGAGATGCATCAACTGCAAATTTAGCCAAATTGTGTTTAAGAAAGTTTAGACTGTGTCTGTTTGTTTAAGTATGTAAAGTGCTGCAGTTGATATTTATGTGGAAACCCATAGTGCAGACTGTTATCTGTGGGGCGGCTGTGGCTCAGTGGTTAGAGCGGTCGTCCTCCAATTTGAAGGTTGGTGGATTGATCCCGGCGTCGAAGTGACCTTGGGCACTGAACCCCATGTTGCCCCCCGATCTGCGTATCGGGTTGTGTGAGTGTTAGCCTCCTACCCTCTCCCCCCGGTTTACATATCAGGTTGTGTGAATGGGTGAATGGGTAAAACCTTGTAGTGTGAAAGCGCTTTGAGTGGTCTGAATGACTAGAAAAGCGCGATACAAATACAGGACATTTACCATTTATCTGAAAATTGAATTTTCTTATGAACTGTTGAATTTCTGTAACACGGTGATCACATGAAGCAAATGAACCCACTGACTCCCATGTCTGCGTATTTGCTGATGTGCATACTGGCTGTTATAAAGTCAGACTTCATGGGAATTTCATTAAAAATTTTGGACTGAAAGTTCCAAGGTGACCTGTCTGAAAGAAATAATAATGTTGCCCCAGTCAAATAGAACTAAACAAATCCTTTGTACTGTACAAACAGGAATGTTAAATGTTTTTCTAATTACATTTTATGTCATTTTTGAAGTTTTGGGTCTTTACAGTGTGTCACCACTGTTGCCTTGCAACAGCATGGTCCTGGGTTTAAATCTTGACTGGGAACTTGCTGTGTGGAATTTACAAGTTCTCCAAGTGCACAGATGGGTTTTCTCCATGTCTAAAAACATATATGTTATTTAGTAATTCACAAGTGGCCCTAGGTGTGTGGATTCCTGTGATTGACTGGCCACCTGTCCTGCACATTCAATGACTCATGGATGGATGGATGGATGGATGGATGGATGGATGGATGGATGGATGGATGGATGGATGGATGGAAGGACGGACGGACGGACGGATAGTAACTGATTTATTTTCTCAGAATCCCATTATCTCCCATTAATTCACCAGTTTGTCCCAAAATTTTACAACCTTCCCTCATTAACAGCTTGTTATTGGCCATTAGGCCAAGCTGAAAACAAAGGCACATTGATTTCCTTAAACATAATCACCACATCCAGGCATTTAACATCTGCTGTCAATGTAGGACGTGAAGAGAAAAATGACCAGTCAATGATCTCATTGACGTCTTTCACCTCTCTTCCCCAAAAGGCAAGAATGCACAGCTGCCCTCTCCAATAGTTTAACTGCTTTAGCTGCTTGACAGGCTCCAAGCATAACATCCATAGTCACGTCTCAAGTTGTTGTTGTCCCACATTACAGCAGGATGCAAAAACAATAACTGATATGTGCTTATGCAGAGTATAAATCCT